>CM032446.1:164079202-164098240 GCA_019049505.1 Pachyrhynchus sulphureomaculatus
ATTTACGTTTATTCTTTACGAATGTATATGCTTTGTTGTGAATGTGCTCATAGTATTCGCTCTGTAATTTATTTTGCAGGCGCGAGAATAAAGTATGTATTAGATATCTATGAATTTATTATGTATGCGTTTGGTTTATTTGGATTACTTGATCATATAGCATAGTAACAGAGCAGAAGACAAAATATTTATTTAACTCTGGAAACATGAAGAATTTCATTGAGACGAACAACTTAAGTTTAGTAAGAACATAGTTTTTCTTTTTTGAATTAAAAGTCATTCTCTTGATTATAATCTAATTTTTTGTACTTTGAACCTCTTTCATCTCCTAACGACTATTCAATATTGAAGGGCTCAATATTGTAACTGTAATAGGAGAAACGAAAAAACTGCTAATGAGGTTAGAAAAACATATTTGGAAAATAATCTGCAACTTTGTTGGATCTCCACATATTGTGGGAGCTAAATTCACAAAAAAAAAATCTGACATCAATCCTTAAAATTCGGTTTTCTCTAGCTTATGTAGCTTCAAAAGTTTAATATAAGGACTATTTTTATCTATTAATTCAATTTATGATAATTTTATTTTGTTCTAGATGTAACTAAAATAAATTATTTTGAATTACTAGTACCATTAAAGTAAATCTTTCAGGTTTTTCTTCTTAGAATTCCTATTCCTTTCTTGGTTTTTTTGTACTTTTACGTCACAACAATTTTCGTGGCTACAAGGTGCAAACATAACCTAAAAATATTATTTAAAGGTTTTTTGACACTGATTGCGTGGCTATCTTATTCAAGACTTGCCCTACCCGTTCACCCTAGTTAGGTTTATCACCTTCCTTGAGTAAGGAATTATGAAGCAACAACAAGTAAACGGCAATATCGTATTTTCTGTAAAATATTTATTTTTGATTTTTATCTGAATTGACAATTTTTTAAACTGATTCTCTGATCTATATCCTGTTGTCTAAATGTCTAAGACCTTATTATTGTTTAATTGTTTACAACATCTCCAAAAATGTCTTACTATAACACTTCCCCTTACCTTTTATTACTCAGCTGAAAGACATGATGGATCCATTTGACAAATCAATTATGATATACGAGAATATAAGGAAGCTATATTCCTTCTAGAGGTTTTATGTTTTTATAATATAGTTTTAATAAGAATCAAGATTAATTAATAACTGATTTACTAATAACCGAATTAACAGAATGGTAATACCTACTTAATATTATTAATTTACTGCCTTTTGACTTCCACATCTCACATTTCAATTAAAATTAAGTTAAAATTTTAGGTTCTTGAACTGAAGGTATGAATACCACACCAATCGAAATTATCAGTATTTTCATATAGAGTCCAATCTGTCTTCAGATTTTTTTCATGCAATGATAACTATTACCAGAGGGGGGCTCCAGTGTAATTTGTTTTACGTCCACTATTATGAGCTTAAGGCAATGATGATGAAACATTGTTTCTAATTCTGATCTGATTAAGTTTGATACAATTTCCTATAAAAGATGGCTCTTAACAGGTTGACTGCCGACCACTCCGATCGGAGTGCGTCGGGTCTCTTCGCCAACGCCGTCTACTCCGATCGGAGTTCGACATGTGTTTCTTACGAAACGTTTTAGTATTCCATCGGCGTTGTATATGAAACGTGTTTCTAGTGGTGGCGTTGCTTAAAAACGCAAGTTCTAACAGGTGCTTAAGTGGTTCCGCGGATTTGCTTTTGGTTTGGTTGTAATCTGCCGTACAATATGGACAATCAACCTGGGCCTTCTGGTCTTAAAAAAAGACATTGTAGTGATGAAAAAAAGGTATATGATAAGAAAAAGAAGCTAACTGACACTGAATTATTGCAGCTATTGGAAGAAAGCGGAGGTAGTAGTGACGAACATTACGTACCAGACACAGACGATAGTGATGTAAATTCAAGCTCCGAGTCCGAAGAAGAGAATTTTATAGACCCTATTCGGCCACATCAAACACTTCCTAGCCTTGATGAGATAAAATGGAACGACAGAGGTGCGTTTAAAACAAATTTTGTTCCAGAAAACCCAGGAATTATTGGTGCAAATTCCAGGACAGGGTGCACCTATCGATTTTTTCGAAATGATCATTGATGATGATTTTTTACAAACTATTGTAGAACGAACGAACTCTTACGCAGTCGAGGTTTTGCTGCGCCCAGAAACAAGTACAAAATCACGTATTACTAATTTTAAAGATCTTACTCTTGACGAACTAAAAATTTTTTTGGCCCTGTTACTTCACACTGGCACAATATCCTTGAGCCGTCTTAACGATTATTGGAAAACTGATCCGCTATTTAATCTACCTGTTTTTAGAAAATATATGTCAAGGAATAGATTTTTGCTTATCTTGAGGTGTTTGCATTTTACATCTCCAGATATGGATCCGGCAGATCGGCTAGGAAAGATTAGATTTGTGGCGGATTTTTTTAACAACAAGATGGGAGAAATTTACTATCCTGGAAGAGAGTTGTCTTTGGATGAAGCTATGGTACTTCATCGAGGTCGTCTCTCCAGTTTAAACAGTATATCAAGAATAAGCGTCATAAGTATGGTATGAAGTTATACATGCTGACAGAGCCTAATGGACTTATTTTAAAATTTCGTGTCTACGAAGGTGCGACAGATGTTTATGGTGGAAGCGGACATACTGAAATGATTGTTTTACATTTATTGGAGGAAAAATTGGGTGTGGGACATGTTTATCTAGACAATTTTTACAATAGTGTTAATTTACCTAGGAAATTACTTCAACAAAATACATACTGCACTGGTACGCTGAGAGCTGAAAGGAAAGATAATCCGAAAGAGGTAATGAGTGCAAACTTAAAACGTGGTGAGAATAAATCTATGTTTTGCTATGGAGTGCATGTCGGAAAATGGCGCGATAAACGCAATGTTCAATACATTTCAACAGAATTTGGAAGCGAAATGGACATTTTTAAAAACAAAAGAAATCAAGAATCTGAAAAACCTTCCGCAATCATTGGATATAATGCTTTTATGTCCGGTATAGATAGACAGGATCAAATGATGGCATATTATCCTTGCAGCCGTAAAACCATTCGGTGGTACAAAAAGTTATTCATGCATGTGCTGCAAATGAGCATGATAAACGCCTATTTTTTGTACAATAAATATTCGCGGTCTGACCAGTTACGATTATATGACTTCCGATTGGATGTCATAAGAAATTTACTAGCCAAACGACCAATTACTAATTTGTGCAAATTCCTCCAGGCCAAATAAATGTCCACAGCATTAGCAAAGTAGAAAAAATTGTTAGTGAAAAAAAAAGGAACTAAAGAAACAAAACGGGTAAGCAGAAAGGAATGCAAAGAATGCAGGAAAAATAAAATAAGAAAGCAAACAGTGTATGAATGCAAAATGTGCCCTGGACAACCAGGTTTTTTGCCTTAATTGCTTTGAGGATTACCATAAAAATGTACAAAAATAATTTAGAAATAAATGTTTTGAGTTCATGAGTTCGATTTATTATTTCTTTACTTATTTAATTGGACACTCCGATCGGAGTGTTCGGCATCTAGTAAAAATTTTCACTTGCAATGCCGATTACTCCGATCGGAGTGAAATTTTTTTTTTCTAATATATTGAATGGTACATAAAAAAAAACACATCCAAGACTCATTTTAATTCATATTTACCACAATAAAATAAAAATATTCCGAAAAAAAAAATCTTACCGGCGTCAACCACAAACTCAAAAATATAGATCGGCAGTCAACCTGTTAAACAAGCTAAAAGCTATTATATCTCCCTATAATTACACTTTTTATTCCAGAACTTTTCACTTGCAACCTTAGCAAATTGTAATGCTATATGTATACCACAGATGAGATTTGGGTCAGTTTCAATTATATACTACTGAGGAATTTAATATTAGATTGAGAAAGTCCGAGTAGGACCAAAGTCGAAACTACTGTTGATGTTTAGGGTGCTTCTGAAAATGCGACTGTAAGTTTTTTAGAATGCCACATTTTGTTAGGAAATTATATGAGTTAACTTTTATCTTACTTATGTATATAAAAAAATCAGTTTTACGCAATATCGACAATAGTTTTAACCGAAAAAGTTACCATCAAACCAAAACCAAAAATTAAAAACATCACCAAGAAATACCGTCCAAGTGAGCTCTCGACTCTTCTAACTCTTTAGAGGATGATGATGATGATGATGTTTAAATGTAAGGCGCGTCGACATCTGAGGTCATTTGGCGCCTGTATTAGGTTATATCTTAGAATAAAGATCTGCTTCTTTCAGGAACTTTATTAGAGATTGTACGTTTTCTTTATTTGGCATCAGAATTTCATTTAGTGGTCTTCGTAGATTGTATTTAGATCTAATATGAGTATAATCATGAGACAAAATATGTTTTATTGTAAGAGTCGTGTGATGTATTTGACAGATGGGTATCGGGTCATTTTTGAGAAGATAAGCGTGAGTAAGGTGTGTATGTCCCGTAGCTATTCTCCTCCATATGACATTTTTTCTCTTCTGCTCAAGCTCTGAAGATGCAAGGGTGGGGTTACATTTGATTTAGATTCCCAAAGTTTATTCTCATCTTGTAGATCCCATGAAAGTTGGAACATATTTTTTATGGATTTATGAAAATGAGAGATTAGATCTGATGGTGATAGAATTTTGTTTTCGATTTTCCCTGATGTGATTGCTGATTTTGCATATTTATCCGCCAAGTCATTCCCTTTTATGTTAACATGGCTGGGAGACCAAAGGAACGCAATTTGTATTGAGCGGACATTGCATATTTGTACAAGGTTCATTATATCCAGGATTAAGGGTATAGACGTTTTAGATGCATTAATGGATTGTAGAGAACTGAGTGAATCTGAGATGATTAAAACGTTTTTATTTTTGTTGGATATTGCTGATCTGATGGCTTCTCTTATGGCTAACAGTTCAGCTGTAAAGATCGATGATATGTTATTTAATTTGTATTTTGATTTGGATATAGGAGAAATTACCGCTGCGCTCGTTCCCAATTTGGATTTAGATCCATCGGTGTAATATTGAGTAAAATTTTTATATTTTTCCTGTATTGTTTGAATGAATAACGATTTTAGTATTATTGGTGAGGTAGAATCTTTTTTGTATATTGTGAGACTGAGATCAATTTTAAATGAATTGTTCGTCCATGGTGGGAATATTAGATATTTTGATGTAACAGGGGTGTCAAATTTAGTGTCTTGGGTGGAAAGAAAAGTTTTAATTCTAGATTGTATTGTATTAGGACTATACGATTTTTGTGAGATATTTTGTAGGTCTAGTGATCTTGCTGCATGGGTTCTGAAAAGTGAAGTGGAGTAGAAACGCATCAGGGAAAATTGTCTTTGTAAGGATAGAGGTAATATGGATGCAATTGCTTGTAAGCTAGAAACTGGGGTTGTTCTGTATACTCCCGTGGACAATCTTATTGCATGGTTCTGAATGACCTCCAGTGATCTTTTTAGAGAGGTACTGGCTGCGTCGTAAATAAAGTCACCATAGTTCAGCTTAGAAAGGATGATTGATCTATATATTTTTATTAAAGATGGGAAATCAGCGCCCCACGTTGTATTAGACAATTGTTTCATTAGATTTAGATCTTTTTTAGTTTTGTCTTTTAAATATTCTATGTGGTTTTTCCATTTTAATTTGTTATCAAAAACTAATCCTAAAAGGCGTACGCTATCTTTCATGGGATGGTTGTGTTTACTAGAGATAGGATATTTGTTTTAGAACACCCTCTTTTCCTGCAAAAGTGTGTTACAGAGGATTTCAATGGTGAAAAAAGGAAGCCGGTTTGTCTAGACCAATCCGTTAATTTATTTAATGTTGTTTGCAAATTTTTTGTGATGTTAGAGTTGTCTTTTTCGGAACTATATATAATTATGTCGTCTGCAAAGATTTTCAGTGAAGTATTTGTCGGTATTTGCTCTTCTATGGTTTGAATAGCCAAAAGGAAAAGTGTCGGACTAAGGACTGATCCCTGGGGAATGCCCGTTTTTGATTCGCATGTGTTGGAGAAATGATTGTTTATCTTGACCTTAAATGAACGTGGTTTAAGAAAATTGAAAATGAATTTTGATAGATGTCCAGTTAAGCCGATCTTTTTTATTTGGTTCATTATGACATGTGTGTTGGTTGTATCAAATGCATTCCTCAAGTCCAAAGATACGGCTAGAAAGTGGGAATTTCTGTGGAAAGATTTCCTAATTTCTGAATCAATCAGAGCCAATTGTTCCAATGCGCAGCGATGTTTGCGGAAACCATATTGGTTGTTTCCGAGTAAATTTTTTGATTCCAGGATCCATTCTAGTCTGTTTTTTACCATTCTCTCCATCACCTTACATAACTGGCTAGTCAATGTAATTGGTCTATAGCTGTTTGGCTGATTCCTTGGCTTGCCTGGTTTGTGGATTGGTATGACTGTTGCTTGTCTCCATGGTGTAGGGAAGGTGTCTGTTATCCATAAATGATTGAAGTAGTCTAATATTTTTTGTTTGTAATGGGGGGTAAATATTTTAAAAATTTTGTATGTAGACCATCGGGTCCTGGAGCAGTGTCTTTTGATTTGCTTAGAGATGAGTGAAATTCTGAAAGGGTAAATGGTATATTATATTGTTGAATGTCCGGAGGGTTTTGTTCATTTGAAGGATCTTGAGTAATATTATTTATGTGTTGGGAAGGTTGTTGGACATTTTGATAGAAGTCTGCAAAAATGTTACTGATTGATTTCGGATCAGAATTCCAAGTGTTGTTTATCATTAGTCCTGGAACCATTCTCGGAGAGAAACCTTTCATTTTTCTGATGCTCCTCCAAACTTCTGATGATGGTGTGGAAGTGTTTATGTTTAAAACAAACTTGTTCCAAGAATCAATTTTTGCCTGCTTGATTATTTTTTTGGTTACTGCTCTTTTTCTCTTGAAGTTTATGAGGTTTTCATTTGAAGGATGTCTTTTGAACAAGTTTAATGCTTTCTTTCTTTCCTTTATGGCTACGTTACAAGCCTGTGTCCACCAGGGTACTGGGATTTTATTTAGATTAAGCTTTGGGATTGAAGTTAATGCTGCTTGTAATATGTCTGTGGTGATTTCTTTTAGGTAGGTATCTATATCCGTAATGTTTTTTGTTGGAAGATTTAGGTTTGCTGCATATCTTGTCCAATCGGCTTTGTTGAAGTTAAATCTGTCAGTGGGGGAGGAGTGAGGGTAGGGGGATGGGTTTCGTATGATTATTGGATAGTGGTCACTTCCATATGTGTCCTCCAATATATCCCACTGGGTTTTGTGGATTAGTGATTGACTGCAGATGGATAAGTCAATGTTAGAAAAGGTACCGGTTGAGGAACAGATGAAGGTGGGTGAGTTTTGGTTCATAATATGTAGGTTTAATTCATCGGTTAAGTTTAGGATAGTAAGTCCCCTGTTTGAAGAGAATGTCGAACCCCAATAGGGGTGATGTGCGTTGAAGTCTCCCAGTAACATGAATGGAGTAGGTAGGGACAGAATTAGGTTTTTTCAGGCTGGTGAGAGAAATAGATTGGGAAGGCGGTAGATAGAGATTACAGATTGTTATTTGAGATTATATACAGACTCTTATTGCGCACGCTTCTAGGTCAGTATCCAATGTTAATTCCGTGAAGTCATATGAGTTATGAATGTATGTAGCAACTCCTCCCGAAGCTCGGGCAGGGTCAACTCTATCTTTTCGTATTGCGCTATAATTTTTTAATGATACATTTGAAGTTTATTTAAAGTTTGTTTCCTGTAAACATATTATGGAGGGTTTGTATTGAGAAATTATTAGTTGTAGATCCTCTTTTCTGGTGTTAAAGCTGTTTATGTTCCAATGTATAATTGGATTGAATGTTTGTTTAGATAGGAGTTACTTTCTTTTAGTTTCCTTTCCAGAGGATTTAGGATCTACATCCATTAGGGAATCTGATGCTGTTATCTCCAGGATTGATTCACTGGAGGAGGTTGGTGTGGATTTATTTGATTTGATAGGTTTCTTTTTCGGAGGAGGGGGACTGGGATTTGTGCGATTTAATGTAATAGAGATTTGTTGTTTTAGATTATGTTTTTGTTTTAAATCGGTTCTGTTGTTAGAGGTATTTATTTTAGTGTGGTTTTTGGGTGTAGTATGTGGATTTGTTGGGGGGGTGGGGGGTTTTGTTGGTGGACGTGAGGTTTTGGGGGTGGGTTTGATGAGGATGAAGGATGAAGGATTTCCTGGGAAGGGGGATTTGTGTGGGGTACAGGTTTTAAGAAAGAAGGGGGGTCAGACCCTATTGGGACTGAATTAGGTGATGTGGTTGAGGGAAGATCACATTGTGTTGACGTAGACACGAGTTTTGGTTTTGAACCCTTGGCAATAGCACTGTAAGATGTAGCAAAGGTTGGATTTATTGCAATGTATTTCTTTTTGGCTTCAAAGTAGGATAATTTATCTGTAACACGAATCTTTTGAATGTCAAACTCTGTTCTATACTGGGGGCATCCCTTATACCTTGGAGAGTGAGTACTTTTGCAATTTACACATGTAGGTGTTCTTGAACATTGTGATTCTTCATGTGAAGAATGCCCGCAAGATGGACACAAACCCGGATTTGGCATACCTGCCGTATGGCCGAATCTCTGGCAATTAAAACAGCGCATGGGAGCCTGGATGTAAGGTCTTACCCTCAAAGAATACCAACCGGCATGAATTTGCTTTGGAAGTTGGTGCAGTCGAAAAGACAAAATAAAAGTAGATGATGGTCTGTCAGAACCCCTTCTTTGTGGTAGTCTATATACATGAGAGACACCCTGGTCTTTTAAATTTTCTAAAATCTCTGAATCTTCACAGTTTGAGAGATCGCTACAGGTGATCACTCCCTTGATGATGTTTAAGGTGGGATGGGGCATTGAAGTTACATCATAATTGTGCAGTTTATTTAAAGATGAAACTAAATCAGATTGCCTTTCGTTGGTAACTTCTATGAGCAATGATCCATCACTTAATTTTTTTTATATCTTGCAGAGTTCCAAGTTTTGTCTGTAATGCCTTGTGGATCAAGAAGGGTGAACAAGTTTTAAATGATCCCTCAACCATCGATATTTTAAAATACCGATCGTAAATTTTTTGTATTGGGGGTGAAGGTGTTAACTCAAATCTGGGTCGCTTTTGCGACCCGTTTAATGGAGGAAAATCGAATTTTTTTGACATGTAAGTCCCACGAGTATCCTGTGAAATGAAGTCCACTACAGCAGAGCACGGTTACTGCAGTAAGGCTAATTACTGCCGGAGGGCGCCTGGTATCCGGAGGAACCGTTCATGACCCAATTTGCTCTGGGCCATTCATCCCCTTGGCACGGTTTCTTTACACCTTAGGATTACGCAAAAACAATGATGAGACTGGACAAACGGGGGAGACAGCACTATAGACGACACAAAACATGACTCAGGTGACCTCGGGGTCGTCAAGCCCGTACTAGTGTAATTTAATAATCACACTAGCCCCTGAGGGGTCTTTAGAGGATCTCGACAACGGATTTTCTGATAGTGAAACAAATAACATCACTTATGTTAAAATAAATTGACCTCCTTGGAGCACATCTAGGGACCACTATAAGTAACTCTGGAATAGAATTCAAGGTCTAATTTTTCGATTATTACTTACATTACTGGAGGTGAATGGAAGGTCTAGAAGCTCCTCGAGGAGTGACTCTGAATACGGGCCTAAAAGTAGCCAGAGGGAGAAGCCTCTTGTTAGCGGCTAAACTTGCAAGTTCAAATATTCTTACTAAAATATTATATTATAAAATGAAATCTGCAAATCTCTGATAAAAAATTATTAATAACAGTAGTTATCATATGTAGAGAATTCCATTAAAAATAAAAAGTTTGGCGCCTACTGATTTAACCGAAGTTTATAAAATGTCACGAATTTTATTAAAAAGAATATATTCTATTTAACAATTTTCTAAATATTATTCGTCAAATACATATAACTCAACTCTACACTGTTGTGATAGGTTGTTCACTTTTACCGAAGCCGACGCAAGTTGAGCTGTAATGCCAAAATATTTTTTCGCTATTACGCCATTAATATTATCAATCAAAAATAGATTAAGTTGAAATATTTTAAAACCTAAAATTTAACGTCGTAGTCAAGTAGTTTGTTTGTTTTGTTTATTCCGGTATTTCCATTTAAGTTTTAATTCTATGAGGAAGGAGTTATAAGTCTGGTAAATTTCTACGAAATAACGGCAAATTTTATACAGCGGCATAATTGTTGGTTCGAAACTTTCAACGGTTATGTTCAAAGTTTCGAACAGATGCAACGAATATTTCTTTGTGCGATCGTATGAAATAATATAAAAAACTTTAACGTAATTATTTATTTATTTGCCAAAATTGATATAACAAATATGAAATATTGATGAAACTCTTCATCATCATGGTAACATTAGGTATGAAATACTATTTCAATTCAAGTTTTGTTTTTATGGGGTTTCCTAATCTCATTGCATGCTGATATCATGCAGGAATTTTTGCTCACCACACCAGCAGAGCAAAGATTACTTTTAGGATAAACAGTTTATTAGATAGAGAAAATTTGCAAGATGAATGCCTAAAAATATTTTTAAGAGTTCTCTTGTTAATGATAAATTTTTCTGCTTAATTTTACTGTTTAGCCATGATAGTCGACAAACTTAATACAGTTTTTCATACATACTTTATCCACATGCCTTCCCCGCCTAATGTATACATATATATATATATATATATATATATATATATATATATATATATATATATATATATATATATATATATATATATATATATATATATATATATATATATATATATATATATATATATATATATATATATATATGACGATGAAATAACTATAGAAATGATAACGTAAACAAGAAAACTGAAGATAACCGCCAGGAACTATTAACAGAAGGTGGAAGAAGAGGAAAGGTACAAACATTCATATATTTAGGACAAAAAATCGAAATATCAAAAAATAATTTAAAGGATAACTCGGCTAGCTTGTTATCTGGGTCTGCGTTCAGAAGGGTACAATCCACATTTAAATTAGACATCCCAAATACCATAAAAGCCAGAGTGCTTAATCAATACGTACTGCCGGAATTAATATATGCCACTGAAACGTGGGTTTTAAATAAAAGTATAATATATAAACTACAGGTAACCCAAAGAACAATGGAGAGGAGAATGCTAAATATTAGACTCCAGGATCGTATTCCTAACATTGAGGTATGTAGAGAATCAAAAGTGACAGATGTAATACAACGAATATGTATGTTAAGGTGGAATTGGACGGGGTATATTGCAAAAATGAATGATAACAGATGGACGGCGGTATGGTTGATTGGAGGCCTAGAGAAGATAAAAGATACACAGGTAGACCACAGACAAGATGGACAGACGACATAAAAAGATTAGCTGTACACGATTGGATGGAAAAACAAGCAACAGAGCTCAGTGGAGACAACTGGAGATATATATATATATATATATATATATATATATATATATATATATATATATATATATATATATTTATATATATATATATATGTGTATATATGTATATATAGGGTGTCAAAATATGGACACTAGGAAATCATTGCATGAAAAGCAACTGTACAAAAATATAATTAGAAAGATCGCTTCTCAGTAATTAATGCAGTAATCGACCAACAAGTTTTATAGTTTTTCCTCAGGTATGCCAATGATTTTATGGCAGAAACAAGAGACTGGTATCTTGATAATAACCTGTACTATTACCTTGTTGCTGTGGTATATATATTATTTTTATTATTATTTCATGCTATAATTAAAAAATAGAACTTTATCTGTAGGAACAAACTATATTTGATGTTCAGTGTCTTAACTAAAGAAATTTGTAAACAAAAAATTGCCGAAATGTAACCTACACAAATAATTTTCTACTCAGAGCCAAAATTTTTGGTAATCACTATATTTTCGTAAAAAAATTTGTTTAACTTTTTTATAGTTTCATTAGTGGCATAATACCATGTAAAAAATCTTTATTATAACCAACTGGGAAATACGGCAATACATAGAACATGACGTAAATTCCGCAAAAAGGAAATTGAAAACACTTTCGACAAAGGTGTTACATACACCTCGAATTTTTAAAATTCGATTTTTTTACAGATTTTCATTCTCTATATTTCTAACAATTATTCAAAAAAAAAAAAAATTAAGAAAATCCCATTCCATTACAAAGTTATAACATTAAATGTGACCTGGCGTCGGACTGGGACCGCTACCTCCCTCAATGCCGCGGCTCTCGGCAGCTGCGTTACGGATATCTTTTGTCAACCGGTTTCTTTTGAAACTAAAATAGTTAGAATATTGCACTTATTTGTGAAGTTTATGATTCTAATATTAGTTGACTGTCGTCTCTCGAAGTGTACAGTAGTGTATTTTTTCGCAAATTTTAAAAATGTTAAAACATCGTTTCATTGGTCTCAAAGGAAAAACAGATCAATGACATATTCGTCCGAAGAAGAAGCCATGTCCTCCTGGCTGGAGTAATGAAGTCCGAGACTCAATCTACAAGTACAGCAGCAAAAAATTACGGACACCGGGCGGAGACAAGCAGTGGATGTTTCGTGTGATGCAACTTTTTTGTATTACATTATTCATTTTGCTGAAATTTTTTTGGGAAACGCTGAATGTCTTCTTTTGCCGAGAGTGTAGTGGTGACCAATCGGAAATGGCGCCTAGGGCGAGCATCGAAGTTATATATATATATATATATATATATATATATATATATATATATATATATATATATATATATATATATATATATTTACATATGTATATATATATAAATATATATTTATATATATATATATATATATATATATATATATATATATATATATATATATATATATATATATATATATAACTTCGATGCTCGCCCTAGGCGCCATTTCCGATTGGTCACCACTACACTCTCGGCAAAAGAAGACATTCAGCGTTTCCCAAAAAAATTTCAGCAAAATGAATAATGTAATACGAAAAAGTTGCATCACACGAAACATGTATATATATATAAATATATATTTATATATATATATATATATATATATATATATATATATATATATATATATATATATATACCGGGTGGTATGGAATTAACTGCACACATTGGAACTGGCGCCTCCTTGCAGCAAGACTGATTGCAAAAAATTCATCTTAAATAGTAGATCTCAATAATAAATAATGACATGAATATTTTTTCACGCCGCCATACCATACAACTCTATAATATCGCCGATATTGCCCTTAGGCTGTATACTCGGAGTTAGCCACTATCAACCCATAAAAAAATTTCTTTAAAATCCCAGTAATTAACTCCTCAAATTTATGAGATATTAGCCTTTAAGACAACATCCATTTCAAACAATTTATAGATTTTTTAGCCGTTGGAGTCATTTTCGGAAGATTCGGTTTTTAGTATAGTACGTACTCTCGAAAAAGCCTTAATAAGGCAATACAAATGTTTAGTTACACTCGAACAAAAAATACTAATTAAACATTAAAGGGATTGGCGACAATACGGGTAATTTTGGGTCTTTAAGGTCTCAAGTAATATAATAAAATATTACGCTATTGGAATATTAGAAATCGGGCGTATTGCAAGAAGTCTAGTCTTATTAAAAAAGACATAGACATATTAAAATTCGTATGTAAATATTCTGTTGTTTTACAATTTTAATTGAAAATTTAGGTCTTTTTATAATACACAAACATATAACTACAGTTTTTTTTTTATGTAGATTACCTGTGAGTATACTCAGACTATTACAATCTAGTCAGTATAAACTAATTAGCAATCCTGATATTATCTAAAATACTTATAGCAGATTTTACTAGACTTTTTCCAAACAAATTTAATAAAAAATATATTATAAAAATTGTTATCTTTAAAAATAATTACTTCATGGCATCAACAAATTAATTACACCAGTTGTATATTTTAATATTTCATTATAATGAGTAAATATTTTAACACAGGTAATTACCGACAAAGATTTTTCGACACCGACAAAGCATTTTAGTAGTGCTGGCGTAGGAATTTAAAAGATTTATTGAAGGCTGCTTTTGTCTTTTATTGAGGCTCTCTCTCCTAAGCTAGTTCGCGGCCTTTTATGGGCTGATTGATTTTGAAAATGATTTGGTGAAATGCAGTTTTGTCCGTTATTCAAATTTTTAAAAAAATTTCGAGTTTTAAAAAAACTCATATATCACCCTGTCTATATATATATATATATATATATATATATATATATATATATATATATATATATATATATATATATATATACATATATATATATATATATATATATATATATATATATATATATATATATATATATATAAATATATATATATATACTTCAGTCATATTTTCAATCTGAACAACAATCCAGCAATAAGCAATAGATTTATTCAACGTAGCACTGATGAATTTAGTCAAAACTGTAATATACCTATACATCGTCGCCGACGACCTATCTTTTGACCCAGAAAAATCCAAAATCAATACCTACACGTTATAACAAAACTGTATCGAAGCTTAGCTAAGACCTGATAAAACTGCATTGATATTAAAATTTGCCGTATACCTTTATCACGTTGTGCATGAGTATGGTATTATCTAGATAATTTTAATTGTCTTTTTCAACTCGATTTACATATGTTCGTTTTGGATATGCATGTTTCGGTTAGAAGGCGTTTGTGTGCAGTATTATATATATATATATATATATATATATATATATATATATATATATATATATATGCTGCTAGAAAATCTCTAAAGCACCACAGTAGCTGTGAGCTAGAGCGAAAAAACGATTCACATTCATCTTGAATAGTTGAGAGCTTTCGAATTTGATGAGTGACATACTGAGACTCATACTGATACGATGTTTAAGCTCGACGTATTTTCCTAGCATACACTGCTCTGGAAGGAATCAAGCGGACTATATATATATATATATATATATATATATATATATATATATATATATATATATATATATATATATATATATATATATATATATATATATATATATATATATATATATATATATATATATATATATATATATATATATATATATATATATATATATATATATATATATATATATATATATATATATATATATATATATATATATATATCGAAACTTTCTATATGCCTGTAGAATACACTTAAATCACCAACCGTTCCTTGATTTTTCAAGTAATCAAGCTTTCTAGTAAGTTCTGGGACTACAGTCAGATTTTTCTCAATAGAGTCTAGCAAGTGCAGCTTATTTGAAAGCAGAACAGAGGGGATTATTATTTTATCATGAATGAAGTTTGAATTTCGTACAGTATTAATCATTATGCTGGAGCGTAAATCTTTTTAGTAAGAAATAACATCTCCAGCTCTTAAGAAGCTCCCTTGATGACATATATGCTCCAGAGTTAATGCCCATCAAGCCATGACGCTAGTGCAATGAAATGTTCCTACATAACTAATTCGGGTTCTGCAAATCTATAACGTTAACCTTTGTAGAGAAAAACTACTGCCTGGGTTCTATAGCGTTATGTTCTACTTGTTTACTATCATCTCACTCTAGAATTTCTTCCAGGTCTTTGTTAGCTTGAACAACTTCCTGCTGCCTGCGGATATTTGCACGGGTAGCTATTATTCGAGCGTTCAGGTAAATGAAACTACTCTTATCGCCAAAATGGCGAATTAGGACTGTGTTTCCCACTGAGTACAATTTACAGCGATTCAAGAACAACGTGAATCGCTTTTTCCGCACACGTGTCGCTCCTGTAGCGGTTTAGAGGCCTCCCTGCAGCACGTGTGCTACACCCATAAATTAAAAAAAAATAAGATGAATTCTCAAGTTTTTATATTTAAAGGTCAACTAATTGCACAAAAGAAGTACTGGCAAGAATTTTCAATAAATTCAATGCTTTAAGTTAGTTTCACGTGTTTTTATCGAAAGGAACTTAATTACGTTCGCTTAATTAATGCTCTTCTATAAATGCTTTTGCTACAGAGTTCTCTCAGTTTTATTATTCGAAGTAATTTTCATAACATTCTCTGTATCTAATATCTTCTTTTTTATGACTTTGAGGTTATCTCGTGACTGCAGTTAAGTATCGAAATTGTGATAAAAAATCATTTTGTAAAAAGAAGTTATTCATTTGTTAATTCTACAAACGTGTACAAAATTTGATCTAACATAAACGAGCTAACATAAAAAACTTTTCATTGCTCTTTAATGCTTTCAAAGTTTCTGAATAAAAAGAAATTTCTGACCCTATGGAGTCTTTTGTCCATAACTTTATCACACCATTACTTTTTCATTCTAAAATCTCCATGGCTTATTTCTAATAAAAACAAAAACCATGGTTTACAATTCTATGATATCTGATATGAAGTCGGCATTATTTCAAAACTTAATTCTCTAAATTAACTAAAATTAACTTTTTCAGTGTTAAATCTAGGTTAAACTAAAAGTATTTAATATTCATCACCAAACGGAGTTAGAGATTTTGTTAATTAATTACATTTTTATGAAATTGAAAATTACAAAATTTAATAATTTAGTGTCCCTGACTGACATATTATTTGTAATTAATAATAATTTGATTTAGAAAATAAATCGTGAAAATAGCAACGTGTATATAATATATTTGTAATTATATTGTAATATATTTTTGAAATCGGATTTAGGACTTCTAATACTGTGTGTGTGTTTTTTGTGTATCTGCGTATTTTTTTTTAAATTTAATTACAACCTTTTGTTTCATAGCCTTGCTTTTCGAAATTATTACTCTAACATTATTGCAATATACCAATTTTTTTTAAATTGTCTGCAAAAGAATATTCTCTTGTTCTTAGATTATTTTTAAAACACATACAACATAACTACAACTTTTCGTTCCAGTGTCTTGTTATTAAAATCCCATTTTTAGTGTTCCGTACGGAACACTTATAAGATCACTTCGGTGTCTGTCTGTCTGTCTGTCTGTCTGTCTGTCTCTCTGTCTGTCTGTCTGTCTGTTACACCCAATTTTCTCCGAAACTATTTGACATAGAAAGTTGAAATTTGGTAATAATATAGGAATTGACGGCCTCATCAGAGCCATGTAGTTTTGAGAGTTAAGTTTTGACTTAAGGGGTTAGTTTTTTAGGGGGTGAAATTGGAAGAGAAAAAAAAATTTAACTAGGTCATCGAGTGTGATGTCAAATGAAAGCTTGTGAAAACACGAGTAAAAAATATATATATAATGTAATGCTTACGCGCACTCTTCTTTGTATTATTTTTAAAAAATCGCGAAAAATCGCTGTCCCCCCGCCTTATCTCGAAAAGTACCTACCAAAAAATTTTGAAAAAATTCTGGAATAGTCTCCACGGGGTGTAGATTGAACGAAAATTATCATGAGTGCATTACCCTTAATAATTTATCTGGTATTTAAAAAAAAACAAAAATTTCAGTAAAGATTGGAAACAAACTTTGTTGAAAACTCATTTGGGGTGTATTTTGTGAAGTCACTGATCATTTTATACCTCTGTAACAAATTTTTTTATTTTAAAAGCAATCAACGTACGGAACACTAATTGCGCAAGTTCAACTTGCACTTGACCGGTTTTTCTGAAATTATTATCAGTTCAGAGACCAAGAGTTTCCCGTTGTTACTTTAGATGGGACTGAGCAGTGATTTCAGTAACTGGGGCCCGTTCTCTCCGACGTTTAGGCAAAATATTTTACATAGAATTATTGGTGCCTTCAGGTTGACCTGAATCATGCCAAATTAACTAACCAAATGTATCAATTTAATTAATTATTTAATCAGTTCTTCTTACATGAGTGTCAATATACAAAAATTGTCTGCTTAAAGGTGTCGTTCTTTATAATATTGTAAGTTTAAATATATATTAGCCAAATGTACAATTCTGTGTCAAAGATAAAACCAAATATAATTTAATGATTTTAGCCTAACCTAAATGAAACATAGAATTAATTATCTTAATACTGTTTCTATATTAATATACTAATGACTATATTGATGTCGTTTGTAGTATACGGAAATTATTTACCTTATAAAGTTAATTTATGACATCTTTAGGCAAATTATAAATACCTAATATCATACTTGTGGACCATATTCTTTTGTTCCCTGATTCTTTTTAAAAATATTTGTAACAAATGAGAATTTAAAGATCTATTTATCTATAACATTTCTTTTCAAGTTAGCAAAGATACTGACATATTTTTAGTGTTCCGTACGGAACACTTATAAGACGACGTCGGTGTCTGAGTTGAAATTTGGTAATAATATAGAAATTGATGGCCATGTAGTTTTGAAAGTTAAATTTTGACTTAAGAGGTTAGTTTTGGGGGGTGAAATCGGAAGTGAAAAAAAATTTTTTTTACTAGGTCATCGAGTATGGTGTCAAATGAAAGCTTGTGAAAACACGAGTAAAAAATATATATATAATGTAATACTTGAGCGCATTTTTCGTTGTATTATTTTTAAAAAATAGCGAAAAATCGCTGTCCACCCGCCTTATCACGAAAAGTACTTATCAAAAAATTTTGAAAAAATCCTGGAATATTCTCTACGGGATGTAGATTGAACGAAAATTATCACGAGTGCATTAATAATTTATCTGGTATATAAAAAAAACAAAAATTTCAAGGTCATCAGTTTTCAGTAAAGGCTGGAAACAAACGTTGTTGAAAACTCATTTGGTGTGTGTTTTGTGAAGTCACTGATCATTTTATATCTCTGTAACAAAATTTGTTATTTTAAAAGCAATCAACGTACGGAACACTAATTGCGCAAGTTCAACTTGCACTTGACCGGTTATTATAACTACAAC
>CM032446.1:164098340-164105840 GCA_019049505.1 Pachyrhynchus sulphureomaculatus
AATCAACCTTTGGCTATCAAGTCGATAAGTTCATAATAAAGTTTTTTTTTATTGTATTTTTTTATTCTTTGCAATGGAATGTCGTAGTGTAGTATATAATATTATTTTTGTCGTGACATGAGATTTTGAATTCTTACTCATGCGTGCGCCATCTTAACAGAGTGAGAGGACCTTACATACTAAAATGACGACCACAATGGAGAGTGCATTCTTGTATTATTGCTATTGTTATTAGAATACTGATTGCGATTTATTGGAATAACAAGTATTTCCAATTCAGCAAAAGCGTAGATTTTACATTTATTATAAGTTTTTTTGTGTATAAGTAAAGTTGAAACTTGATGTATTGCTAGTGTAAACCTGAAGAAAAAATCTTGTTTATACCTGTGATTTCTTATAACCTAAAGAAATATAGCATACAGTTAAAATACTAAATAGCAAGTACTTGTCTACAGCGGATTTTGTGAAAACTATTAGCAATGATAACGAAATTATTATATATGATAATTATATATTAGATATCAGTTTATTAAAATATTAAATATGAGTTCATCATAAGAATTGTTTCTGCTGAAATATGGTCTTTGATACGAAATACCAGGCCACAAGTTATCTACAAAGCAACAAGTTTTGGGGCACCTCTTTCATTTTACAAAGGTTTTAAAAAAAAACCGTCAAGGGTAGTACTCCTATTTTCTTATGATTTTTTCGTTCTAAAACAATTTGCCAAAATAACGAATTATTAAAAAGTGCTTCAAATATTCTGAAAAAATTCATGGTAATTTTATGAATAAATGCAAGTATTTTTTGTCTCTCATAATTTCTCTAAAAGTTTTAGTTTTCGAGTAAAAAATTGTTGAGCGTCCAAAATATGGCAAATACGCTGTGATAAATATCCCGAAAATTGAGGCCATAACAAAAACTTTCCCTACAAAAGTTGTAGGTTTTTTGAGGTAGAATCAGAGATTAGGAAATTACATTTTTACTGTTTTTCTGAAATATCCATCCATTTTCAGATTTCAGAGAGAGATTGAGCCCAAATTAGCATAGTTTCTTAATATGCCACTTAAAATTCAAAACTACATATCATAAGCTTTAATCTGGACTAGACTGTATCCTCATAAATTGAGTCAATTTATGGACTAAAGGGGGGGTCAGGTTGACGTAGAATGACCCCTAACATATATATATATATATATATATATATATATATATATATATATATATGTATATATGTATATATATATATATATATATATATATATATATATATATATATATATATATATATATGTATATATATATATATATATATATATATATATATATATATATATATATATATATGTATGAATGGTATAAAACATGTCCCCTATAGATTTTGATAATCAAACTTTTCTATCTCCTCGAGCGTAAATCTCTCCGATGTAATATACTTTGACAAAATCCTAAAATATATTTTTTTATGTTCCGGATAGGGGTTTTGATAGTCACTTTTAAAGCTACATTATTTCACGAGAAGACTATTTTTAAAAGCATTAAAATTATGTCATTAATTGCAATGAAAAATATAACTTCTTACCTCAGTAAGATCTTGCTAAAAAATGCAATATTAATGTATTAAATAAATGTAATTTATTACATTAGTTTATGCAGTAATTTGAAATAGTCCTAAAAGTTGTGGCAGCTTCTTTTTGCAGAAACTTAACTGTGCTGAACGAGTACTCTTATATCGTAGAGAATGAATTCTAGTTGTAAAGACTCTATTAAATATAACTTTTTTATTAATTTTGGCCATTTTCTATTTGTATTCAGCAATTTTGTTCGATCACCATAGTAATAGGAAATGGGAGATCCTGTAAATCTTGCTAAAATAAATGTAATTGAAGTGTCACTATAATAGAGAAAAAAACAAAGAAACTAAGATAAAATTAAACTTATTTATTTCTACGTGTTTACGTATCAGACTACTAATACAGTATAGTACTAAAAATATTAAAATTATGAAAATGATGTATATATATATATATATATATATATATATATATATATATATATATATATATATATATATATATGTATATGTATATATATATATATATATATATATATATATATATGTATATGTATATATATATATATATATATATATATATATATATATATATATAATTGATGAATGAAATAATTCAAATTTTAAACTCTGCTGGCTACGACAAGCTTAAAGTAGATTTTCTAAAACGCTATCACAGATTTATTCTCAAACC
Organism: Pachyrhynchus sulphureomaculatus; assembly: GCA_019049505.1. Classification (NCBI taxonomy): domain Eukaryota; kingdom Metazoa; phylum Arthropoda; class Insecta; order Coleoptera; family Curculionidae; genus Pachyrhynchus; species Pachyrhynchus sulphureomaculatus. The sequence continues at coordinate 164,100,608 of CM032446.1, forward strand.
CATATCTCATATAGTAAATTTAATTTTTGAGGTGGATTGTTTCCTGACCGTTTAAAGAAATGTACCATAACGCCTATACATAAAGGTGGTTTGCGTAACGAAATTACGAATTATCGTCCCGTTGCAATTAGCAGCAACCTGAGCAAAATTATTGAGAAATGTATCAAGTTACGCCTGGACGATTACTTAAATAAAAATAAATTCATATCCGACTCGCAGTATAGTTTTAGACAGAAGTTGGGCACTAAAGATGCTCTCATAAGGGTAGTAAACCATATTTCTGAGAACCTCGACAATGGCAATAAATCCCTTTTAATATTCTTGGACCTGACAAAGGCTTTTGTCACTGTCTCACCGCATACTCTTGGAGAAAGTTGAGCATATTGGAATTAAGGGTATTCCGTATGATCTGATAAAATCATACCTGATCGAACGTACGCAACAAGTAAAAATAGGAGAATCAATGAGCTTATCACTTCCAACTGAGTGCGGTGTGCCGCAGGGTACAGTGCTTGGGACATTGTTATTTACAATATACATAGATACCCTTTTGCATATTTTATCTCAAGGATCTATGGTTTGTTATGCCGACGATAGTGTCATAATATTACAGGATAAAACATGGGGCCGGGTCAAAGGCAGAACTGGCTATGAGTAAGATAAAGTTGTGGTTGGATTTGAACTTATTAACCATAAATATTGGTAAATCAAAATTTATAGCCTTTTTCGTTTAACAAAAGGAATTATGCCGATAAAAATTTTATAAAGATTCATGAACCTGACTGTAATAACTTTGCTGCTTGAGATTGCAATCTCAAGATCTGCTCCACCGATAACATTAAATATTTGGGTGTATACCTAGATTCGCATTTAAGATGGGATTCTCACATAGATTATATAACAAGTAAAATTCGGAAAATGTATTTTAGGTTTTATCAGATTAGGCAGTGGTTACCCAAGAAATATTTATTATATGTATATGAAGCACTTGTGGAGTCAGTGATAGGCTATGGCTTAGTTGTTTGGGGGTCCGTGCGTGGTTCGGAATCTTCATCTTTAGTAATATCCCAGAAAAGGGTTCTAAAAGTAATACTATTTAAACCGCGAAGATATCCTACCGACCATCTGCACGGTGGGGCTAGGGTTTTGTCACTGAGGCAATTATACATAAAACTGGCGGTAAGAATTTTATTGAATAACAAACATAGGGTAAACAGAGTTGATCACTCTGTTCACACTAGACTAATTACCCTGAACGATGTGTATGTACCATCTACTCCCTTTAGTGCTACTCAAAGGTCCCTATCTTTCTCTGCTCCGAGGATTTTTAATATAATTCCTAACGAACTGAAAGTGAAGCCATATAGGTTGGTTAAAAATAAATTAACTAGCTGGTTGCTTGATAACAAAATAGATCATTATTGAGAAAATAAATAAAGTATGTATTTAAAATAAGATGGTTCTAGTACATTTGTAATAGGCACTAATAGTAGTTTAATAACTGGTGATGCACGCACATTCTTCTTTAAGTAAATTGTGCATCGCTTAAAATGTATTTTGCCTTGTAATTTGGTTTTTACTGCTAGGGAAATTATGTTTTTCTGTATTGGTTCTCTTAGTATTCAATTTAAGGTTAATGTGTAATAACTATGTAATCATTTGTAGGCAGGAATAAATATATTTGTATTTATTTATTTTCTTTTATTTATTATATATATAATATATATATATATATATATATATATATATATATATATATATATATATATATGTATATATATATATATATATATATATATATATATATATATATATATATCTATATATATGTATATATATCTATAGATATATATGTGTATATATATATATATATATATATATATATATATATATGTATATATATATATATATATATATATATATATATATATATATATATATATATGTATATATATATATATATATATATATATATATATATATATATATATATATATATATATATATATATATATATATATGTGTATATATATATATATATATATATATATATATATATATATATATATATATATATATATATATATATATATATATATATATATATATATATATATATATATATATATATATATTTATATATATATATATATATATATATATATATATATATTATATATTTATATATATATATATATATATATATATATATATATATATATATATATATATATATATCACCAATCATCATCAACCAACCCTCTGCCTCCACTGCTGGACAAAGGCCTCCTCTCTAGAATTCCATCTCTGTTTATATGTAATGTGTCCTGCCCATTTCCATTTTAAAGTAGCTGTGCGCGTGATAACATCTGACATCTCCAGAGGGTCTACGCAGAATTTCGTATGTATTCTGTCAGTAAGAGTCTCACCAAGCATTGACCTCTCCATGCGCCTTTGTACAATACTCAGTTTATATGCAGATTGTATAGTAAGTGCACAAGTCCCAGTTTTTTAGATATTGACTGGAAGGACGCACTGATTGAATTTTCCTCTTCAGACTAATTAGAGTGTCGTTCTTAAATAGAGGTAGGTCGATTATACTATCTTGGCCCAGATATATACACCTATCATAAAAAAATACAGCCACATACAATGCGAGAACACTGCTTACTGATGAAACAATGATTGAAGTAGAGCATGAAATGACAAAAAATAAATGGGGCATCCTTGGAGTCTGCGAAAGCCACAAAACTCTAAATCCTAAAAAATTCTTTCTTCACTTTTGATGTAAGAGTTCTTATGCTTAGGCCGGTTATCTTGATAATAGAACTGACAGAGAAGTCAGAAAAATAAAAGAATATCCGAAATTCTAAAAAGCTCGTAGTAAAAAAATATTGAAAACCTCTTGGTAGAGAAAACTGTAGCCGGAACGGGATCTGGTAAAAATTATGGAAAACAAGAGTAGCAAAAAAAGCAATAAGACTCTGGAAGGAACAAAAAACATTATCCGATCTATAAAAAGATTTCAGGCTTTTCAAACATCTGCAGCATATGGCCGGAGATGCTTAGGACAAATGCGGTAGTGCAAATTGTTGTCGGCTCGCGTTGTAAAAAAACATTTTGCTGGGATTTCCAGAGTGGACCGAAAACGAACGAAACAGTCAAAAAGAAAAAAACAACTTACCCATTGAAGAGTTTTCTAACTCAAAATGACATAGAAACTTGCGATTTCGCGATGCAAGATGAAAACTTGGAAAGACAAAATATTTATAATAAAACAGATATACTGACTTCATGGTGAACTACAAAAAGGAAATTTTACGCTCTATTTCGTACGATTATTAATATAAGAAAACGGATAGGAACATTTCTTTGAAGATATAACGAAGTACTACTAAACCTTTTTGGTATGCTGGAAGGCTTATATTTAAAACTATCTTCAGAAATGAATGAATTACAAAACATTAAAATATAGTAAGAGAGATAAACATGTATAATCTAATAACAATTTTCCTAATGAAAACTATTTTAAAAACCAGATTCAACGAAAAATAGAGTCCGGTCCTTTCTTAAAGTTTTAACATGAAAACTTGTAAAGACAAAATAATTTAATATCTTAAGATAAGTCTGCTTAAGAGTTTGCTGGCAATATTAAACTTAGTCGCTCTTTAAAAACAAATTAGTTTCTCTGAAGCAAACTAAATAGGTTTTAAATAAAATTTTAAGATATAAGGCAAGAAAGATAATGGTGTACTTTATTATATTTAATTAAGATTATTTGCCTACTTAGCAATTTTGAGAAAGAAATTGTTAAAAATACTGTTCAGATACCTATAGAGTACTACGATTAATAACCCAGAGTGTACTCCCACGTGTCATTTGTTTTAACAGATCTTTCATTTCCAAACAACAAAGAAAAAGAAAGATAATAATAAAAAATGTTCATTTTCCATAATAATGAACTGACTCTCATATAAGGCATTGATCCCTAATGTTTTTCAGTTCTAGATATCATTGCTAAAACCAAGTTGTTCCACTGTGCTTTATGTTAAATTCTGACAATAACATGTTACGAAATATCGAATATTACATTATGCATATATATATACATATATATATATATATATATATATATATATATATATATATATATATATATATATATAATATATATATATATATATATATATATATATATATATATATATATATATATATACGAGGCTGGTTTGAAAAGTCCGTGCAAAGTCCGAGAGATGGCACCACCGGCGCGTATCGAGGTCATGTTTAGTTAGTAGCATCTCTTGAATGAACGCACATCAAGTTTCAGCCATATTGGTCTATTTCTTTGTGTTTGGCATTCGTGTGAATCAAGGAAGTCTAGTGATTTTCAAGAAATGGACGAAAAAGAATTTCGTGTGGTGATTAAACATTACTTTATGAAAGGCAAAACGCCTCAGGAGACTAAAGAGAAGCTTGATAAACATTATGGTGACTCTGCACCTTCGATTAGAACAGTTTATAAGTGGTTTCAAAATTTTCGGACTGGCCATATGGGCACAAGTGACGCTGAACGTTCTGGACGGCCTGTGGAGGTTACGACTCCAGAAATCATTGATCAAATCCATGATATGGTGATGGATGACAGAAGAGTTAAGATGCGTGAGATTGCTAGTGCTGTGGGCATCTCGACTGAACGGGTACATAATATTTTGCATAAACATTTGGACATGAGAAAGCTATCCGCAAGATGGGTGCCGCGATTGCTCACGTTTGACTAAAAACGGAATCGTGTGAAGTGTTGCAAGGATGGTTTGCAGATGTTCCAGAAGAATCTGGAGGATTTTAAACGTCGTTTCGTCACTGTGGATGAAACATGAATACATTACTATACTCCTGAGACCACACAACAATCTAAACAATGGGTTACCAAGGGGGAATCTGCACCAAAAAAGGCGAAGACCGTTCCTTCGGCCGGAAAGGTTATGGCGACTGTCTTTTGGGATTCGCAAGGGATAATCCTCATCGACTATCTGGAAAAGGGTAAAACTATTACAGGTGAATATTATTCATCGTTATTGGACCGTTTGAAAAAACCGAGCTGCAAGAAAAACGCCCGCGATTGGCCCACAAGAAAGTCCTTTTCCATCACGACAACGCACCAGCACACACCTCAGCAGTTGTGGTCGCAAAATTAATGGAAATAGGATTCCAACTCGTTTCACATCATCCC
>CM032446.1:164110840-164135840 GCA_019049505.1 Pachyrhynchus sulphureomaculatus
TTAATCTACGGTTTTTCAATATGAGATCACACACTTTGCCGATGTTTTCTTCAGTCGTAGACGTCGTGGGCCGGCCGGAGCGAGGATCATCTTCGATGTTCTCTCGTCCACGTTTAAATTCTACAACCCATTTTTTCACAGTGGTATATGACGGAACAGATTCCTCTAGTGTTGTTTTCATATCATGGATCTCCTTTGGTGTTAGTCTTTTTTTAAACAGGTACTTAATGACCGCACGTTGTTCAATTTTTTCCATTTTTCCAAAAACGCGGCACTTGGTCTCACTAAACTCGTTCTAACCTAAAAACCACAAATTCTACTGCAACAAAATTTTACACACGACAACCAAAGAAAGTATGAACTTATTGTGGGTACTATAATAAAAATATTATATTTATTTTTTGGTGAGGCCGTGAACTTTTCACTCCCTCCTCGTATCAACCATTTCGTCTTGAGGTCTAACACTAGGACAGATTTCTAGGTTTATAATTTTATAATTACATATCAAGCATACATAGTTAATCACGTCAAAATTATTATTACTATATAGCCTCATTCAACTGAAACTCAAATTCATTCGCTTACATTTTTTCATTTTTAATCATTATAGTAATCCGCCTTGTGACGTGTTTTTTTACTGATGGTGTTATCTGATAAAGTAACTTTTAATAGCAGTTTCATGCATTTTTTGATTCTTTGTACCTCCTTGTAAGACGCCAGCCAAGTTTGGCATTATTATCTGTTTATTAAAATTATAACACGTAGGCTGAAAAGTTTTTTAGTCTGACACGTAGATGTAGGGTTTTTCGAAAAATTCATACGATTTTTAGGAAGTACCAACCTTCAAACAATACGTACAAAAATTCATGACATTTCGATGATTAGTTTACAAGTTACAGTGGTTTTAGTGACGTTACATTTGCTTTTTTCAAAACAATGAAAAAAATCGAATTTCCTGTGTTGATTAAACACTGTTTTTTGATGGGAAAAAATACCGTTGAAACAAAACAATGGCCTGCTAAGTGTTACGAGGACTCTGCCCCTGGAAAATCACTCATCATTTACTGGTATGCTGAATTTAATAGCGGTCGTACAGACACAAATGATGCTGAATGCTCTGGACGCATGAGGTAATTACACCGGAAAACATAAAAAATCCACAAAATTGTATTGGATGATCGTAAAATAATATTGCGTGAGATAGCAGACAGCCCAAGGATATCAAAAGATAGTGTTGGTCATATTTTGCATGAACATTTGGGCATGAAAAAGCTCTGTTTACATACAGTCGACCAAAAACAACATGTTAATGATTATGAGCGCTGTTTGGACCTGTTTAAGCGCAATTAAAAAGATTTTTTCAGACGATATGTTACAATGGATGAAACGTGGATCCACCACTATACACCATAATCAAATCGGCAGTCAACTGAGTAGACAGCAGCCGGTGAAAGCCGCCCGAAGCGACCGAAGACAAAATAGTCATCTGAGAAGGTTTTGGCCTCTGTTATTTGGGATGCGCATGGAATAATTTTCATCGACTATGTTAAGAAGGGAAAATCCATCAATAGCGAGTATTATATAAAGTTATTGGTCCATTTGAAAGCAGAAATCGCAAAGAAACGGCCCCAAAAAACAAGAAAAAGTATTCTTTCATTAAGACAATGCACCGTGTCACAAGTCAATGGTTACCATGACAAAATGGCATGAATTGAAGTTAAAATTGCTTCCTCATCCACCGTATTCTCCAAATTTGGCCCTCAGCGACTATTATCCATTCGCAGATCTCAAAAAATGCTCGCGGGAAAGAGATTTGGCTCCAATGAAGAAATTATCGTCGAAATTCAGGCCTATATTGACGGCAAAGGCAAACCCTTCTACAAGAAAGGTATAGGAATATTAGAAAAGCATTGGACTGATTGTATCGTTCTTGAAAAAGACTATGAGATGAGTTGCAACTGGTGGTGAAATTGTTATACAATGTACAAGCTAAGGTTTTTCTCTTCACTACCGAGTTCTGTCGCCGTAAAATCAAGGTCCAAATAACTGTAGTCATACCTTCAATATTTACAATTCTTCACGTTCAAATCACAACTTGACCGCTTGCCTTCTTTATTTTCACTCTCAAAAATATTTAATGAGAATCTGTCTGTTTGTGAAATTCCATACGAGATAAGTACATCTAAAATCTCACTTGGCGTAATCATAACAATATTCAATAAATTCAGTTTCCGAAAACTAATTCGACAGTAATAAGGCACGAAATCAACAGCGATTTATATATGAATACTGCAATGAAAAACTTCGTGAATATACTAAAACAATGTAGCTAATAATTAGCTCCGAGCGGCAGCAGCAGCAAGATCACAGTATCGAGTAGCAGCAGCAGCAAGAGCACTTGAAAATCCCAAATGAGATTTTGGCGAAACGTCGTGCAAATTCATTGTCATATATATATATATATATATATAATATATATATATATATATATATATATATATATATATATCCAGAGCATTCAGCATCATTTGTGTCTGTACGACCGCTATTAAATTCAGCATACCAGTAAATGATGAGTGATTTTCCAGGGGCAGAGTCCTCGTAACACTTAGCAGGCCATTGTTTTGTTTCAACGGTATTTTTTCCCATCAAAAAACAGTGTTTAATCAACACAGGAAATTCGATTTTTTTCATTGTTTTGAAAAAAAGCAAATGTAACGTCACTAAACCACTGTAACTTGTAAACTAATCATCGAAATGTCATGAATTTTTGTACGTATTGTTTGAAGGTTGGTACTTCCTAAAAATCGTATGAATTTTTCGAAAAAGCCTACATCTACGTGTCAGACTAAAAACTTTTCAGCCTACGTGTTATAATTTTAATAAACAGATAATAATGCCAAACTTGGCTGGCGTCTTACAAGGAGGTACAAAGAATCAAAAAATGCATGAAACTGCTATTAAAAGTTACTTTATCAGATAACACCATCAGTAAAAAAACACATCACAAGGCGGATTACTATAATGATTAAAAATGAAAAAATGTAAGCGAATGAATTTGAGTTTCAGGTGAATGAGGCTATATAGTAATAATAATTTTGACGTGATTAACTATGTATGCTTGATATGTAATTATAAAATTATAAACCTAGAAATCTGTCCTAGTGTTAGACCTCAAGACGAAATGGTTGATACGAGGAGGGAGTGAAAAGTTCGCGGCCTCACCAAAAAATAAATATAATATTTTTATTATAGTACTCACAATAAGTTCATACTTTCTTTGGTTGTCGTAGTGTAAAATTTTGTTGCAGTAGAATTTGTGGTTTTTAGGTTAGAACGAGTTTAGTGAGACCAAGTGCCGCGTTTTTGGAAAAAAATGGAAAAAATTGAACAACGTGCGGTCATTAAGTACCTGTTTAAAAAAAGACTAACACCAAAGGAGATCCATGATATGAAAACAACACTAGAGGAATCTGCTCCGTCATATACCACTGTGAAAAAATGGGTTGTAGAATTTAAACGTGGACGAGAGAGCATCGAAGATGATCCTCGCTCCGGCCGGCCCACGACGTCTACGACTGAAGAAAACATCGGCAAAGTGTGTGATCTCATATTGAAAAACCGTAGATTAACTATCAGGGAGATTGCAGACACTACAGATATCTTGTATGAACGAACACAAAACATCATTGCCAACGAACTCGGATTTTCTAAGGATTCTGCTTGGTGGGTCCCCGATTGCTTTCAGTTGAACAAAAACGAATTCGACTCGCGAATATTTAGAGATGTTTGAGGCTGATCCGCAAGATTTTCTTAACAGGTTTGTGACAATGAACAAAACCTGGGTTCACCACTATACTCCAGAGTCAAAACAACAATCCAAGCAGTGTGGGAAAAAATCTGGTGAACGGATCCTAAAGAAAGCGAAGGCAATTCTGTCGGCTGGAAAATGGCGTCAGTTTATTGGGATGATAAAGGTATTATTATATTGTACTACCTTCCGAAAGGCGAAACAATAAACTTGACTTACTATTGCACCCTTTTGCGTCGTTTACGTCAAGAAATTAAAGAGAAACGCCCAAGATTACTGAGAAAGAAAGTTTTGTTCCATTAGAACAACGCTCGCGTTCACACGTCTATGACTCAAATTCGTGATTGTGGTTTCGAATTGCTGCCCCACCCGACTTTATTCTCCTGATTTAGTACCTTCGGAATTTCATCTGTTTCCAAACCTTAAAAAACCCCTCGGTGGTCAGAAATTTTCATCAAATGAAGAAGTCGAAGCTGCGGTTAACCAGTATTTTGAAGACATTGAGGAATCTTTTTTTGAAACAGGTGTTGGAAGCTTTTAAAAGCAGGTGGAAGAAGTACATAGAGCTAGGTGGAGATTACGACGAAAAAAAAAAGTATTGTTGTACGTATTTTATTTTGTTTTCTTGACCGCGAAGTTTTCAATCCATCCTCGTACTTTTATATCTGTAAATAATTTGGAATTAATTAACTTATATATGAATACTGCAATGAAAAACTTCGTGAATATACTAAAACAATGTAGCTAATAATTAGCTCCGAGCGGCAGCAGCAGCAAGATCACAGTATCGAGTAGCAGCAGCAGCAAGAGCACTTGAAAATCCCAAATGAGATTTTGGCGAAACGTCGTGCAAATTCATTGTCATATATATATATATATATATATATATATATATATATATATATATATATATATATGATATCAAGGCTATGTTATTAAAGTGTGTATTGGGAACTCGACATAATGATACCTTTCATTATTTTTTAATATTATTTATAGACAAACTGTGCAGATATCGTAAAAAAATACTACAATTTGTGTAAATAAAAAGAATTATTCAAATCTCGTTTAAGCACTGAACGAACCTAAGAGTAACATGTGAAAAATGTAAGTTTATTTTACAGGATCAAGTTATCAGACTCCAAACAAATTGATCCGCGTAAAAGTCATGAGTCTTTTTTCAAATGTTGAAAAGGGATGAATTAAATTATTGCAGAGATTAACAGTAAAGAACTTCTTGAGCAGTTAGAACCTTATGGTCACCGGTTATCCGTTTAGTTTATTATATTTTTAGAAAAATGACTGTTACGGATTTTTCAAAGTATGAAGAAGCGAAAAATCTTTTATAGAATTATTGTTGGTGTGTCGGTTCGTCTATTCTGGTATCACACATACATAGTTGGGACAGATCTTGACGAAATTTTGCTTAAAGATTAAGTAGGTACTGAAACAGGTTATAGGCAATATTTTATTTTATCCCAGGAATCAACGTAAAAAATTATAAACACTACATATCTTATTTTCGATTAAAATATCGGTTTACTTTGGTTAGAGGACGTATACCATAAGAGAAAATTTATATATTATTGAAAAATCATATGTTGCATTCCGTATATTCCAAACATTAAGTCGTTTTATATCATTACTGAAAAAGGGGAATATAGGTATAGGTAACTAATGACGTAGCCAAGGAGAGGAAGGGTAACAAGGGACTTATTGAGGGAAAAAAGAACATTAGATAAGAAGCTAATTATAAGGAGTGGGATGTGAAACAATAATAGGAGGAGGAAATGTCTCGAAAAAAATTTGCCTTACATTAGTACTATATTAGCTTAGTCCATTTTCAAGGCTCTAAATGTATAATCGGAGAGAGGCTCTTCAGAAAAATTCCTCTGTTACACTGAAACTGTAAAAGCCTAAACTTCTCTTAACACAGTACGGGAAAATCGATGATTCAGGAGGAGATATGTCAACGAAAAAAACACCCTTTTACAGTCCCACTTCAGAAGCTTACCAAACCGGCATAAAACTCTACAATCGAAGAAAAAAACTCCCGTACCATAACACCTTTATGTGTAAATCATTTTTCAGGCAATTCCACAAAATCGACGACAGGGATGAGAAATACTTTTATAATAAATTTTCAAAAATTTAAAACCTTTACACAATTAAAAAAGCTCTCATTTTGGAAGAGGACAATTTTTTCTAAATTCATGGTAGTGGAAAAGAATATACTTCCCATGTCACTCACTAGCTACGCCACTATAGATGACAACAAGCTGTTTGTACTTTTCGCTGACTGCGATCACCATGACGTGAAAATTAAAAAAGTTATCGTGATTTTCGACGACATTTTAAATGAATATAAAAAACTTTCTAAGCACAGTTTTTCAAGGAAAAAAAAAATGATATTCTTGTATATTCAATTGCATAAAAATATTATGTAGAAAAATAATGTTTTAGAAAACTATATGTATTTAAGACTGGAGGCAAAGTTTTGTGAAATTATAAAAATAGTCTTCACATTCAAGTTTACTGTAGAAAAATATATTAGCTTTTAATTAATACACAATATCATCGTTTTAACGACGTGCCGTGATTTACGCTTTAAATATTAGTTGATTAAGGGTTCAAAGGGCTTTACAGTATAATTTAATTGAACTTTATAGCTGCCATAGCTGTATAATATGGAACGTTTAAAATTAATACTAGTTTGCAGACAAAAATTTCATTCATTTTCAAAGTATTTAGAACATCAATTATGTTCTCAGATTATAATTAAAATGCTAGATTTGGCAACTTTTTTTTATAACATAACACATCCAACTTTTTCCATCCTGGGTATGACATTTTCTCGGTTTAGGAGTAACTTCAGGGTAGGTATTTTTGTAACAAGTGATCTATATTGCTAACAGGAGGGATCTCTGAAGCCGAGACCTACAAGTGATAATACAATTCTTGCTTTTCTTGCAGATACCATTGTATAATTACAGATTAGTGAAGTGCCGAAATCACCATCCTGGATATCTTCAATATCCACTACATCACCTAGTTCAAGTATTTAAATACCACCTATTAATACGGTGGGGAATCTAAACCATTCTGAATTAGTGAGAGCTGTACTCAGCTTCGACCATTCTGAAGAGTTCATTAGTCTTTTTGAGCTGCTTTTAACCACTAATATAGAAAGTTACACTATTACAGTAAATTCGATGTTAGATTCGTCTGACCATAAACTGATTTCTAATACTGGATGTATTCTAAGAATAAGTAACTTTATAATTGGTATATGTGTTTGATGTATTGATCGATATCTTTGATAATGTCGCAGCTACACCACTGATCAAGTGAAGAATCTTGTAATATCATATAAGTACGGTCAGTTAATAAGTTTTGAAAGCGGAAATGAAACTAGATAAATTAAGGAGTCGAACTACACTTCTACTACAGTAATCTCCCTTAAGCTGATTACATCTTTTCCAGTGATTTTCCAATTCATTTACCCCACCTCTAAAGTGGTTTTCCGGAAGACCTTCAAAATACGGATACTGTCACCAGAGTGTTGAAAAAAGTTTCCCACATAGAAATTCTTTGAGGTTTGGGAACAAGTAGAAGTCAGGCGAAGCCAAATCTGGCAAATAGGGTGGATGTTCCAACAATTCGTACTTTAATCCGACCAGTTTTGCCGTTGCCAATGCTCCTCTTTGTGCAGGTGCATTGTCATAATGAAAGAGGATTTTTTCTTCTGCAAACCGGGCCTTTTCTCATGAATTTTCTCATATAGTTGGTCAAAGAAGTTGCAATGCTACTCTCCTATGATTCTTTTATCGGTTTGAAGGTAACCAATTAACAAAATTCCTTTTGCATCCCAGAAAATTGATGCCATAATTTTTTTGGACGATTTTGATCACTTTGGCTACTTTGGAGCTGAACAACCGGGCTCAGTTACTGAGCAGTTTGTTGTGGCAGTTCAGAATCATACTAGTAAACCCAAGTCTTATACACAGTTACAAATTGACGCATAAAATCAGTTATATTCTTTGTGAAACGAGCGAAATGATAATTAGAAAGTTTCTCTCGAGTACGTTTTTGTTCCGTTGTTAGCAAATGAGGCGCCCATCTTGTGAATAGCTTTCTCATACTTTGCATAGATTTCAGTTACCGATAAATCTTCGAAACCAAAGAATTTTATCATTGCACGACATTCGATTTTTTTCCATTATTAAAAAAACTCAAACACGTCTACTTTAAATAACTGATAAAAACTGAATGATTTGAGAAACCGATTTGAAATTTAGGGTGTGTTCATATGACAGATGAAGCTTCAAAATAGTGTTCAATATTTGGTTTGAAGTGAGGCTCCATAGGTATCGCTTTCAAAACTGACCGATAAATTTATCATATTAGAAAAATTTAGAGGTAAACAAATGTAATAAAATACGTAAGTTTCTAGGTAACATAGGTTCGGCAAGAAGTGGGTTCTTTAGCCGAGGAGTGATCGACAATGACATAATCGAGCAGTGATTATTGGTCAAAAGAACTTTAGCAATTCTTGGTCAGAAAGGTAAGAAACTAGGATAAACTGCCCAACTTGGCTTTATTAAAGCGTAAATTTGTCAAAAGGCTTTACCTAGTAGAAGTTATAGGAAAAATGGCTCTTATTTTAGTGCCGAAAGGAACTTTTTTATACAACATTAGGGTATTTTTAGTAAAAATTCTGTAACGATGGTAATTGGTAGGTGATACATTCTTGCAGAAGTTGAAAAAAGTGCCGACAAGGACGTAAACGGCCAATAACGGTGTATGTGTGTGTTTTTACGCCTTCATCATATTATAAAGCATTTTAACTTTGTAGCTGAAGAGGAAAATAGTCGTACGTTACGACATTGACATCACGTAGCTGATACTTGGTATAATTAAACAACCTAATCGTATCAACAGAACTTTTCGATATTAGTCTTATCATCATGAGGGCTATACCCGATTTTAGTTTGTCTGATGGTATATAGCGAATATTTCTGTGATGTTACTGTATTTTGGGTGAGAGATTTTTCCAAAAATGTCCCCAAACATTCTATATAGTCTGCAAATGCAACTACGTTTTTTATAACAGACGTTAATATTTTTAGTTTCACATAAATTTAACAAATTTTTTTCATGGTCTTCGCTTCCTTTAACAGTCCAACTTTATGGGTTCCAAATGCAGCTCTTTTTGTGTGTAAAGTACTTTAGTAGCATATATTTTTGATCCAGCAAAATGTGTCATAATTCTTCTGTTCTTCTCACCTTTAACCTACCATAGAACTTTCTTATTAACCTTGGAGTATTACAAATATTCATGGATTATAATTAGACCTATCGAAGCGATAATAATAAGTTTGGTTTATGATTTGATAAATATTATTATATGTTATTTTATAGATTAGCGAATCAGTATTAGTATATAATACATTACAGTCAGAAAATCTCTTTTTAATATAGTTGTAGTGGGAATTATAGATGGCTGTCTTTGCTATATTTAATATATACATTCCAACATATATTGGCGTATTGAAATATACATTGATTTTGGCAAGCTTAACTTTATGTTTTTATCGATAATTTTAGTACTCTGAAACTCGGGCCTTGAGATAACCAGTTCAGCATCATACCTCCCATCCCACTTAGTTATAAGCTTTATAGTTGAGTAGCTTCTAAAGTTCACTATTGTCTTGTCGAACAAAGCGTTATTCATAAGCTTAAATAAATTTTTCTCAAATTTATTTTTTGCTTCTTGTCTCAGCTTTGTGTTTGAGTCGATGTACATCTTTAGGCAAGGTGCTTGTCTGAAGCATAGATTACGATGTATTTTAGTTAATTTAACCCCTAAGTTTACCGCTTGTTTTAGGTTTTGTGTGTTTTCAGAATCCAACGAGGTAAGATGGTAAATGTGTAAAATTTTCATGTAACTTTTGAGGTATTTTAAAATCTGCTTCTATTCTTCTTAGATTTTAAACAAACATTAAAACTTTTAGTATCATAATTATTTATCCAACTGAAGTCTTTATATGAGAGATACTGCGTCATAGTCCGTCCATATTGGCTCTTAATATCGAAATATGCAGAATAAGAAGATTCTTTTCCCTAATCATAGTTCGGTATATACTTATTATAAGCCTCAGCATACCTTTTCGAACATTGACTTAAACCCCCTCGTATACCCTTTTCAATAAATAAAACCATGTCCATATGAATGAACAATTCTAGTTTTTGATTAATTTTATATAATGCACATTGTCATGCAGATCCTGGTAGGATACATAATCATGCGGGGTAAAGGCTACTAGCAATAAGACCATATATATGTTTTAATATTCATATAGAACTTTTTTCAAGAGTATCGTTAATAGCATGCTTTCGTGGAAGTTGAGAAATTTTTAAGCTTTCCCAGCCACACATGTAAATATAAGGAAACGACCCCGTTTGGTTAATTTGTGCTTCTAGTAATGGACTAAATTGAGCTTTTAAAACTGGACAGTCTTCTATGACAAGAACGAAAATGTTTGAGAACTTAGGGATATATCTGGCATATTTACCACTAGTTCTATGCTATCTTTATTAATTTGCATCTGGTCGCTGAACCTTGTTAATCATCGTTTTAAATTTTTTAAAAAAATTTTGACATCTGCAAATTATAGGTTTAGTCGCTCTCCATCAATGGTTGTCAAGCTAACATTTTAAAGGCATGCTTGAGAACTGGAATGCTTTGGTGATATAGTCTAGCCCTGCTTAACTCTTTTTTTTATTTTTATCTTATTGGTTGCGAAATGTAGATTTACAGTTGTTATGGCGTTGGCATATATATTCTTTATTATGTTACAGTACCGATTATCAATTATACATTTTTGTAATACTCTTAGAATTGCTACCACCGTATAAAACGCCTTTTTTAGAAAAAGATATTAAAGAAAGTGAAGACGTTAAATGAAGTCTGTTAAATTTATGTGTAGCGAAAAAGATTAAAAGAATTAAAAAGTATATTATAAAAAACTCAGTGGTATTTGTAGACTACATAGAATTTTTAAAGATATTTCTGGAAAAATCTGTCACACAAAATACAATAACATCACAGAAACATTAGGTATATACTATCAGACAAACTAAAATCGAGCTTAGCCCTCATAACGATAAAATACTAACATCGAACATTTCTGCTGATCCGCTGCTATGGGGACATTATCCATTTTTATGACTGTATTGAAATATTGCAAGTTATTTAAAACTTGGTTACTTGTTTACATTTGTACAATAAAAGTCATGATACGATTATGTTGTTTAATTATACCAAGTACCACTGGTGTACTTTCCATGTGTAATTCATACAATTTTACTAACAGATGTGACGTCAATAGCATAATGGTAACGTGTACGACTATTTTCTTTTTTAGCTACAAAATCAAAATCGTGTACAATATGGTGAGGGTGTAGAAAACACACACACACACACACACACACAATTCTATTGGTAAATTACACCATTGTCGACCATTTCTTTGTCTACCCTCTGCAAGAACCTACTACCTACCTGTTTACCTACTTACCACTATCGTTACAGATTTTTTTTAATAAAAATACCTTAATTTTTCATAAATAAGGTATTTTTGGCTAATAAGATAACGCATAACCTATTTTTATTAAAATAGAACCTATTTTTTCCATAACCTCCCCTAAATAACACCTGTCTGACAAATTTATGCTACAATAGAGCCAAGTTGGCTAGTTTATTCAAGGCTGATCATCAGAAAAAATTTCACTAAATCTACTATATCACCATTTACGTCGCTAGATTATATTATTACAATAATACCTGTTAAGAAAGACAACTTTATCTGAACTCCTTTAATCATAATATACTGTTAATTATCAGGGAAAAACACCACATATTAATCTCAACGTGCGGCCAAAGATGCTCGATATTGTCTTGATTCAGCGTGCCATAAGATATATTTTAATAAATTTATATACCACAAAAGCTTCTGGCACTAACACCTGCCATAGTACTCAAAAATCTGCGAGCTAACTAACAGACGTTTAAACGTATCCTAGAGAGAAGGTATAGCTCTTTCCTTCTGTAAGCTGAGACTCAAGAAAGGCAAAAAATCATCCACCGACCAGCATTGTATTCAATAATATAGAAATTTGACGAAAATGCTACCAATCCGGAAGGATTTAAATTAGCGACCATCAATATGGCTGAATGATCAACAAAAGATATTCTAACTTATGTCGTACATATTAAAACCGCATTTCAGAGACTCTAGAGGGGTTGCACTTGATATATCAAAGGCAGTCGACCTTGTTTGACATGACGGATTGTTGGCTAAGCTACGCAGCTATGGTATGTCTGAAATATAATGATCCTTGCTTACCATCAGTAGTCAAGGAGTTTCTTTTTAATACCTTTACTGTTAAGGCCAGTATGTCGCCATAGCGTCTCTTACTTCTTTTCCCCCTTACGTTAATCATAAATCAGTTTTGGCAATGATAGTATGCTTGTTTTTCATTTACTTTAAACACACAAACATCTGCCACCCATCCAAGAATTCTCAGACAGCAGGAAGTTGGTCAACTTAACAAAGATTTAAAGAAATACTATCTTGAGGTGACAGTGACTAAGTAGACTTTAACGCTGTAAAAATCCAGTTGGCAGTCTTTTCTAAAAAATTAAATTTGCAGAAATTGCCAGAGTAATGTCGGGACAATCCATTCTTATATCAGCACTAAATTTTCCGGGCGGTAACTTGGGAGCAAATATGCCTTGGCATAAACATAATATATTTATAGCAAAGTAAGCTATTCAAAAGTTAGAAATAATGTTTGGTACAAGGAGAATTTATACCCTCCTAAATGTCTCCGGCTGTGCTCTTAAACAAACGCTGTATTTGTTATATCCTACTCAGAAGCCTGATTGAAGATCCAGAACTTACCAACAACCTTGATTCATTAGAACATGAAGGAACGATTAGTAACTTGAGCCTATTTTATAGATACCTTCGCAGAAAGTGTTTGATGGACATAGTCTGTTTAATTCCACCCAAAATGGTGTTTTTCAGGAATACACGTTACGCTAATACACCATGCCCATATAAGATTGAGCTTGTCACTCCCCGAACCACCATTTTCAAGAATTCTTTTACATGGAGAACCTCATCCATTTGGAGTGTGCTATCCAACTGGTTCAATTTGTAGCAGTTTAACCCCAACGCAAATCGCCTTTCCGCAAAGATCATTATATATCTGGCCAATAATATTAATCTTTATAGTTATGTGTACAGGATTATTATATATTTCGACTATCTTAATCAATAGAATAAATAAATAAGTGAATAAATTCTTACCGGATACTTTACATTGCTGTTTTACTTTTTCGTGTCCGAATCCTACTTAAATTCTGTCAGCCCAATACTGGGCCACGTTCTTGGGTCTGGCGAGCCACAAATATTGCAGGATGCAGGAATTTGGACAGTTCTTACAGGATAGGAGATCCTCCATTTTTTGTGTTTCTCCACACTCACATCATCTGTCTGTTCCTCCTGTTATTACCCATTTTGACAGGTTCACCTTAGATCTTGCTACTCTCGTTCGGAGGCGGTTGACTTCCACTCTATATAATGCCCAGGTGCCAGTTTCTGCATAAGTGGATAGAAGTCAGGCGGTTCTATGGGTACTGTGTTCACAAAACCTTTTCGGAATTTCAAGCGTCCAGCGGGCTCAGACACTGCATAGAGTGGATGGCAGTGACCAAAACCCTTTCTAAATTTCTCAGTGTGTTCGGCGTATTGAACGAGCTTAAAAACCGGCTGCTTTGTACAGGAGTTTTAGGGGGGGGGCTTTCATGCATCCCGTTATGAGCCTACAGGTCTCGTTTAGTGCCATGTCTACTTTTTTGGCATGCTTGGACCTGTTACAGACGGGGCAGACATAATTTCCTGTGGAGAAGCACACCGCCTCCACTGTCATTCGAAGCACCCTGGGGTTTGCTCTCCATTGGTTACCCGCCAGTTTTCTCAAGAACTGGTTCCTAGTTATCACTTTTTGGTGGGTCTTCTGGCCGTGGTGCCTGAATGACAGTGATCGGTAGAACACGACACCGAGGTATGTTGGACGGTCATTATGTTCCGTCCCACTGTATTTGTAGCATTCCCTTTATTGCCTTTGTGTTCAGGTAGAAGGCACACACCTAGGTCTTGGCTGGATTGGGTTTCGGAGGGTTGTTTTGGTAGTATGCTGTTAAGTGTGTGAGTATTTTCCAATGTTTCTTCGATCCCTTTAAAGTGCTTCCCTTGAGAGGCAATGGCCAGGTCGTCGGCGTACAGGAAGTGTTTTGTATCGTTATGGATGGGCGGGTCATTGGTGTAGCTACAGAAGAGTATGATGATTAAGGAGTAAAAATAGATGATAAGACACTTCCTTAGAGGACCCCGTTTCTTTGAGGTCTCCGATTGCTCTTCTTTCCATCCTTACGCACATAGAATCTTCTACTCTGAAGGGTTGATTCGATTGCCTTTGTCAATTCATAGTCCTTAGCGACTTCATAAACTTTGGTTATAAGTTTTCTCTGATTTACCGTATCATACGCTGCTTTTAGATCCACTAAAGTGACTCCGGTTAAGCTCCTTTCTTCAAAGCCCCTTTCTATGTACTGAGTTAGTGCCAAACCTTGACCAGTACATGATCTTCCTGGCCTAAATCCCTCCTGTTGTGGAATATGTTTTTGGTCAACCTATATTTCGATTCTTTTAAGAACTAACCTATCTTAGAGTTTAAACAAGTGGCACAGGAGTGAGATAGGTCTGTAGCTCTTAGGATAGTTTGGTTCTTTACTACGGCTCAGCAACGCGATTATTTTTGCTTTTCTCCATAGCTTCGGGATTTGTTTAGCCAGGTAGTATGTATTATACAGTTGTAGAAGCGTGTCGCTTCCGAAGTGTTTAATCTGTTCCGTACACATGTCGTCTGTTCCAGCTGCTTTCCCATTTTTGAGGCTGTTGATGGCCATATTCCAGTCCTTCTCAGTAAATGGTACGTCGAGGAGTTTATTTATACTTTCAAGGTCCCTGGATTTTGATCACTTTTTGCCTGTTTTCCACTTTCTCGCTAAGTAACAGTTGGTGGCAACCTGGTCGGCAGTAACGTTACTGATTTATCTGGATGCAAGCGGATCTAAGCTCAGCCTTTTAGCCATGTTCCAACGATCTCGCTGCTGTGGGCTATATCTAGTCTGTTAATCATCTCAACCACTTTTCATGCCGAGAAAGGCTAAGTTTAAGGTTCCTTTTCGTGGCTCTCTGTATATTGTTCCAGAAGGAATTTGGAATCTGATGACAGGTCCGGAATATATTGCTCTCTGCAACCTCTGGGGATTTTTTTTCTAGAGTTGTCCTTTGTTATGTTAATAAAGGTTTCATAATTCTTTGGAATGGGTTTCAGTCCAATTAAAGCGTTGTTCAAAGTTGTGGAGAAGATATTTTACTGCTGAATGTTGGATTCAGTTTTGGGTCATGAATTAGCAAGATATTGTTCGCCTCTGCCCACTTCTCCACCAGATTTCTATTGCTGTCGGTGTTAGCATAGTCCCATCCTGTACTGGGCTATTGAAATCACCCAATAAAAAGGATTTATTAAGTTTTTTGGAATTTCGTGGGACGGTAAAGGCAAATTCTTAAGTTGGTCGTTTGTATATTGATGTTATGGTTCATTGTCCCATTTCGACAGTAATGATCTCTATACTGTCCAGGGTTGCTGAATTCACTGAAGTTCCACTTTGAGCTGCTTTTACAAATATTGCACTTCCGTATTTAGCATGAGGGATCTCCATAACAGCTTTAGTCCAACTCCGTTATGGCGAGGCATATTTGCCTCTCTATGTGTCTCCTGAACATACAGCACACTGCAGTTGATGTTTTTACAAAATTCTGCAAGTAATTCCTGTTTGTTCCTCGTCATTCCCTTGATGTTTATACTCTCTATCGTTAACGTTGGCTCTGATAAGAACCTATTGTTATTCGTTGGCATCTTGCCAAAATAATCTATTATTGGTTAGGATTCGGTGGTGGAAGGATTATCCGTCGACTTTTTCAGGGAACGCCAGCTGTGAAATATTAAATGTTCTTTGGTCATGTTTCACAGCTTATCTGGAGACTCCTTCCTTCTCTCCCTTACCAGAGAAAAATGATAGTTGATAGTTTTTTCCATGAGTTTCGATATTATAGAAAGCAATCCGACCGGTAGGTAATTGTTTAACAAGTTTGTTTTTTTTGAGTATCGGCTTCCAGCAGGAAGGAAATATTCCTTTTCTGTAGGATTGGTGTTAAAGTCCACGGAAAAGTGGTGTTAATTAGCTCGTTTGAGCGCTATGGCAGGCATACCATAAGCACCAGACGTTTTCTTGTATCTACCTTCGTTAAAATACGTTGTAGGATTGGTAGGTGACGATAAGAAATTAGAAACTCTCTCAGTATCTAACAGTAAAAATCAATATCAACTGAAATAGGATATTGTGGAACCTATCGGGTATGAATAGTGAAATAATTTTTTTAGAGGATAATTTTTTATTATTAAATATTTTTAAACAAATATAAACAAGCCAATAAGCCCAACTATTTTTTACATTTTTATAAAGATATTGGACATACATCGTATCAATATAATCCTCTAAGTTATCAGATTTTCTCATAGCGAGTTTAGAAATATTTTTATCCAATCTGCATGTATATAATAGGAATTTTATCTATCCAACGATTTTCTTAATATTAAAACTAAAGAGTTGTCGTCTCTTGTCAGTTTAATATTGATATATTGTACTATTCAGCAGAGTTTTGCAAAATTTGATTTAAAGTTAATGCATACCGAACATGGGAAAAGTGAATCTAGATAATTTATTAAGAAAAAATTAAACTGATTGTTAATAAAAAGCTTCTACATATTCTCGTACAAACTTAAGAGAGAGTGAATTTTTTAAAACTATTTGGAAGCTCAAAAAACTAGTTAATAATTGCTTAAAGTAGAGGATGAAAAAATACCTAACCAGGTATTTGCCTACCCTTCGCTTATTAGCAGCCTAACAAAAAGAAACAAAGAACATTTCACTTTATATTTGCAAAAACTAGCTATTTTTTCGTTAAGTACCACAGGCTGCCTGTGGCTCTGTAGCATAGTACTTGCTCGTGGTGCAGGTCTCGGGTTCCAGTCCCGACAGATCGGTATACTTATTTATTAATTTATTTAAGTATATTTGATCTGATCACATACAGAGGTAGTAGTTGTTTGTAGAAATACAATAACGTCCATGGCAGCACTATCGCGTTGTCTAAAAGGTGCAGTAAAACACAAAAATGTATGTTTCGGCATATGGTCAACGTTGTCGGATATTACGACATCCTCGCCGATATCCTTAGGATACAAAGAAAGGATAAAATCCCTAGATAGGCAGGAAGGTTAACGATAAAAAACGGAATTAGAGTAAGTTTTTCTCTACACAAGTCTAAATTTTAAACGTTCATGAGGACAAAACTAATACTTCTAGGCATTTTAAGAATCCAGTAGTAATCATAAATTGTTCAGTATATTGGTTTAATTTTAGATAATCCAAATAACTGAAAAATTGGCTGACCGCTAAGAAATATTTTTTTTAATAGAAAAGTCCATTTACGCCAACAGGTGTTACAAATCAAATTGATATCGATTACAGGGTTCAGTTACATTAGCCTTTTTGAACCCTAATGAACTTTTATATGAAGCGTAAATTACAATACGTTCTTGGAACGATGATATACCCTATAAATTATAAACTCACAAATTTTTCTAGTATAAACTACTTTCGTAAATTCGAGAAATCTGCTAATTAGTATTAAACGAATATTATTTCCTAGAGAACTTGAAACTGTTTCTGTGTATTTGAAAATACAACTATAACTTCTTTTTTCATAAAAAAAATGTTTAGAAAAGCGTTTATGGATTTAAAGTAGTATCGAAGTACAGAATCGCATTTGTGGCATCATGTTATAATGTCAGTGGCATGTTTCACTAAATTTTAGTTTTTTTAGATGATAAATGTGTAACGATCCCATACTAATAACTAAATACTTCGTCAAAAGTAAAAGGAAAGATTTGATTTTTTACCAAAATTTAGAATGTTCAGGTTTTGCTAATGAAACGACTTTATCTTCAGACAGTATTACTCATAAAAAATCTAGAGATATACGAGAATGATAAAGATTACGAAACAAATTTAATAATCGTAATTTATTCTAATCAATCTGGTCATTAAATAATATATTACAAAATTTGTGTTAATTGATTTTAAGAGACACAATCAGATTAAATTTCATACGTTTCAAAAAGTTCTTGTCAAAAGTGTCATGATTCATTTAAATAAATCACATATTTAGAAAAGTTTTCTTTTGAGCAAGAAAGTTTATTTTTCCAAATTTTTACCCTTTTGGATGATAAACGTTTTCTAGCGATCAGAGTTATTTATTTTAAATTCTTGTTGGATATTAAGTCTATTTAAATATTGGATATTTTATTATTTTATTCTAAATAAGTATAAAACCTCTTAACAGAAAACATCATAGTTATTATTTTGTCGCATATTTTTTATTTAATAGAAATTTAATATTAATTAATTTACGTTTATATCCATTATTAATCAATCTGTTTAATGGGGTTTAGTCCTCTTTCCAAAACAACTTCAATTAATGAGAGGGCGATCAATCTGCAAATCATGTTACAAACGTAGTATTGGGTGTTATGAATTACTTTGGATGGTTGTATCAGTATATGCTGATTTGTAGAAAACTATTTTTACTCTTTTTCTTGCTAATAGTTAGTTCAAGAAAATTTATACAATTGTTGTCTTCCTTTTTTTTAGTAAATTTCATATTTTCATTTATGTTGCTAATATATTCAGGCAATAAATCTGTCTATCAGTTCTAGTAAATTATGCTAAGATGTCGTCAGCGTATTAATTATTATTATGAAAGTTTTTAAAAAAGGATGTTAATTAATATTCATAATGAATTCAGCTAATTAGCAAATGAATGAATTTTCCATTATTAGTCCTTTATTGCTTGTATAAATACATTTACTAAATTCGAAATAATTTTGTTGTGAGCACGTAGATGAAAAGTTTTTAGTCTGACACATAGATGTCGCCCTTTTCCGTAATGATTTTTAGGAAGTATCAACCTTCAAACGATACGTGTCAAAATTTCATGACATTTCGATAATTAGTTTACAAGTTACAGTGGTTTTAGTGACGCTGCTATTGATATTTTCAAAACACCAAAAACACAACAGTCAGCTGGAAAGGTTTTGACCTGTGTATTTTGGGATGAGCATGAAATAATTTTCATCGACTATGCTGAGAAGGGAAAAATCAGTAATAACGAATATTATATAAAGTTATTGGTGCGTTTGAAGGCAGAAATCTTAAAGAAATGGACCCAAATGAACAAGAAAATGTGCTCTTTTATCAAGACAATGCACCATGTTACAAATCAATAGTTACGATGGCAAAATTGCATGAATTGAAGTTTGAATTGCTTGCTCATCCACTGTATTCTCCAGATTTGGTCTCCAGCGACTATAAAAATGTGTTTTTAAATAGCTAGACCAAAAATTTTTCCGCCTACGTGTTAAATTGTATATGCTCTAAAACATAGATTTAGTAAAAAAATCGTTTAATTTGATTTTATTCCGATTACCGTTACATTCTATTTAATTAAACTAAAACGAAATTATATTTAGAACAAAGTAAGTCATTTGTCCATTTTAGTTTTAGTCCTTTTTTTGGAAATAGCAACTTCTATTTTCGTTACTAGTTAAAAATATTTGGACCTGTTTCATTTTTGATCATGTGATATAAAAACTCTTTGAAAGAAACATTAAAATATTTTTCTATTTCTCCCTTCAAGTAAAATCTGAATTAAATAAAATAATTGATCTGGCTTCATTGTTACAATATTCTAAACACAGTTCAAAAATAGCTTGTTTTAGCCAAATGTATTTCAAAATGGTTTTAAATCCCCTTTAAATCTATGAATAGGAATATGAAAATAAAATATTTTAATTGTGTCGATTGTGTTAGTATTTGAAATATTTTAATCTTGAAACCCAATTAGCAATTTTTTTATATATTTGGATTATCTTAAATTAAATAAATATGTTGAAGGTACGATAGTTGACTATTTGACTTTGGTTTTTTAAATGCCCCAAATCTTTATTGATATCATCATGAAGACTTAATGTTTAGAATTGCTTGCTCAAAAATTTGCTCCAAAATTTAATTTTGATTGTTACTGAATGGCATGGAACAGACTACTTCAAATACGTTGCAAAATCTTCATAACTTCTGTTTAACATTTAATAATTTTCAATAAGCAAGTGATGTACAAATATATTATTTTGCATGTTCTTTCCATCAAGATACTTACTAAGGTTTACAGAGTTTTCAAATGTTATTTCATGAAATTCGCCCACGTGTAGCTTCATTAAATGTTACATACAAGCTTTTTAACCAAAGTTCAGTTTAATCTTCTTTTAATAAACTAGCTAGATTTACGCTTCACATGTTAGGTATGCATGACTGGCAAGCTTTTGCGTTAAATCAACTTTTACAGAACTCCACTAGATAATACGATCGTAATGTAATCAATATTAAACTAACGAAAGATTACTCTTAAATTCGTTGTGATGTTAAAATGATCTTAGAGCGGATACAAATTTTAATTTTTATATGGGCGCACATGCGATAGATTTAATTTTGGACTAATCGACATGCTTACTTAGAAATATGTGATAGTGAATAAGTGGATAATAAGATAATTTATGAAACATTAAGAAATCTTCGTTTTATGGAAATTGACTCCATTTTAACAAAGTTGAATAACGAAGCCGTTACTGTTCTCCAGAAGGGTCATTGTAATTTAGAGTTGGTTTAAGAACAAAAATTACACCTAACTGTAAATTAAAAAGGGATTGTGGTTAGATATATAAAAATTATTTACTCTAACTTAGAGGAATTACTCCTAAAATTAAAACTTACAGGCTAAAAAACTTTCCACAAGCACATTAAATTACGTAACGATAAGATTAAAATTAACGTTTTAAAAAAACATACAATGAAAACTTAAAATTTAAAAAAAATAAAATTAGCGCAGGCAAACGTTAATAAATGAGAACCTTATTACCAGAGGTAACTTAGAAATAAATTAATTCTGTGTACTTCCCTTGCTAGAGGGAAGTATTGTATTCGTGGAAAAAACGCTCTTCAAGATTCTAGTGCCCCTATATCACGAAAAACATAATCCTTCATTTTCGTCGGTTTATTACCACAATAACTTTTGAACGAAATAAGATACTGATCTTCTATATATTATTTAGAGTAAAAAAGAAACCTTCTTAAACAAAATTGCTTTAAGAGAAGGATATAAAAGAGATTAATTAATTTTATATATTTTTAAAAGTATTATAGAATTGTTTCCTAGTTTTGCGCAATATTCTAAATAAATTTTAAGCATAGTGATTTATTTATAGTTAAACGTATATGAGGCTAAAGGAGTGGTGGAGGGAGTTATGGTAAAATAGATTGCGTTTTATCTGCCGTATTATACGTCCTTTCCAGAGTTCTTGGAGTCGACGAATCTGAAAATTTTTAGAATTATTATCGATTTTAACAGAAATAGCATGTAGAAAAAAATGTTAAGTTGAAACTTTTTTTATTCTACTTTTTTGTGACTAATATCTCAACGAAAAGTAGTTACCATTAAACCTATCGACTTATAATACTAAATTTAGGTTAATATTTAAGTGTAAAAGTCAGCTTCAGTATTTATTTTAGAACTACCTGTTGCGAGGGAAGTACTGGGTAACAAAAACTTTACCGATTAATATTTAACTGACAAATCAATCGGAAATTTCATTACACTAATCTCGACAATTTGAAATTAATTCTAAAAATCAGTTTTAGGATACTTTCATAACTCGTTTATTTTTTTCAGTTTTCTTTCAAACTATTTTCAAAGAAAATTGTGGGCAGGGAGCAATGTTAGAAAAAGGCTTTTAGTAAAAAATGTCTTCCTTATTCCGGTATTGCTTTTTAAATTGTGTTTAAACTGTGGATATTTCATGATCGTAAAAGGGCTCTCTAAAAAGTTTCTTGCCGGGTCATTAATTTGATATTATTTATTGGTACTCCTCTTCTATGGACACCTTCGCATACTACTTATCTTCTACTATCTTCTTTTATTTTTCTGAAACAATATACTCCATAACCATATATACTCACCTCTTGAACATGGTTATTTAAATGAATGCGATATTTAGCATTTTGTAAAATAAATTTTATAAAATTTGACATGAGGCGCCTTGGAAAAACCTAGATTTAGCCATAGCGTCGAAAATCGAAAAAGTTTGGGAACCACTGGCTTACGCCAATCAACAATTTGCGTTCTTCATAAGCAATCATTGCCATCATCATTTTATTTATCAATTTTAATATTTTTGTGACATTTTGGGTTTTGCAAGAAATTTAGTGAAGCTATTTGTTCTATGTCATGTTAAATAAATATCGTACTTCAGTCTACAAAGGTTGCAGTACAAATTATTACGCTGAGCTGTATCTACACTCAGATATACAAGAATGGACGACTTGCACATTAGAACAAACTTACAAACAATAAGACAACATATTCAAGAAAAAGGACGTAAATTTTACAGACATAAAACACACATATCAACACTAACACAAAACTTAACGCAGACAAGAGAACAAAATAACCCAAAACACAAACTACTCTACTAGAGATTACCAGTTTATTTTGAGGCTCCATAATTGCATCGCGACGAATTCAAAGTGGATCCATTCGGAATCGGCCAAATAAAAAACTTGCGTACAGAAATTCGAAGTCTTGCGTACCGATAACATGCCGTACAACGGCCGAGATCGTGGCATATCGAATTCCTGCACGAAAATAAACAAACAAACTAACTAACCAAAACATATGGCCAAACACAAATATAAAAAAAAAAACATTTTAGTCAGATAAAAAACACAAATAAAAATATTCACCAATTATAAAGTGTAAAAATAAAAATTAAAAACAGTGTAGTGAAAGTGATCAGTAATTAGTGGAAATAGAAAACGTAAACAAAACACAACACACTTGTAAATGAAGTAGATAAACCTATGTAAGAAATAAACCTATGTAAATTAAGTAAAACATATTAAACAGACTAAGATAAACAATAAACTCAGTAAATAGAATGAATGGGATATAATAGGTAAGAGAGAGAGAGAGAGAGAGAGAGAGAGAGAGAGAGAGAGATGAGAGATGGATGCAAGGAAGAAGACTGAATGAAATCATAAGAACTAAATAAATAATCGTGAATAGCTACTAGTACCTAATAAAATTAAGTTGGGATTTTAGGACAAAATTTTTTCTCAGCCAAATATAAGCAAGAATCTCAACTAATATAAAGAATTCCTCCACAAAACACCTTTTAAAAATAAAAACAACCTATACTAAGGCAGATCACAAGTCGCCCTAGGGCCCAATTATAAATGAGTGCACTAATTCTTAAGGATACTGAATTTATAATAGTTAGAAATGTAATTAACCTGAACTAAACTTTAAACAATAAAGAGATGTTGAAACTAAAACTGTCTATATTTTGTGCTAAATTTGTAACAAAAATGAAAATAATACGGCTTAACTGATTCAATTTGTAGATGACGCCACTAGTTTAGAATATACATCGCCAATCCGTAAAATTTAATGCCGCACTATGTAAAGAGCTTTCAGAAAATCATTTTATAAATTCCTATTTTCTATATGAGTATAAAATCTTATTCATAATCTTGTGTAAAGTAGGTTTCAGCTATCTCAATTTTTGTATTATAATAAAATTACAAGAAAAAAAATAAAAATTTATTTCGTGCATATAACATATTACAGTTTAAGTTTTAAAAGAAAATCTTAATTTAATGCTTGTGATCAAACTGATGATGTAGCAATAAATATAAACTATTATTCATATGACAAAATTTTGTTAAACATAGTGGCGTAGTTAGTTAAAATTTATGACCCTCATAATTAAATTAAAATTTCCATATACATCCAGGAAGATACATCAGTAGAGTCAACCTATTTAGTGTGTTTCTGACGCATGCTTGATTGGCTGAAACTTCTATTTCATATAGTAAGCAGGATAGCAGGGAAATGAGGCTGTCGGAATTTAAAGCATATTTGAAGTAATTTTTAAATATGTCTTTACATATTTGACTCAAGGAAATAAAAAATTCTGTTAATATCAATATTATTTCTAGTTCTAAAATTGATTATTTATACGGTTTATAAATATTTGTCATGTACTAAAGCAAATATGCATTCTATATAAAAATAAATCAATGAAACTTTTTAAAGTTTTAACAAGGTTGTCACCCTGATTTATGACTTCGTGTTACGAACTCAACTTTTCGCAATTTTCTGTTAGCTTATTAGTTTTGTAACAAGTTATGATTTTAAAACATAAAAGCTTTTTTAAGTTTTGATTGTTTTTAAATATGATCTTTATCGAAGTGGAAAATTGTTATTTTAAATATATACCTATATAGTTTAAAAAAAGTTGTGTTCCAGCTTATTACTTAATTTACATCATGGAAGTAATAAAGAGCATACCAAAGATCACAAAAGTATCATTACTCCTCTGTTTACTACCAGTTTAAGCAAATCTTTTGTATCTACTCATAATAAAAATTACATAAGCACCAACTGCATCGAAACTGTATAAGGTTAGCCCAAACATTTGTTATTATAAGTATCATCCTTAATTTGTGAGAAGTTTATACCTTTTTGAAATAACTTCATATTTGTTGCTTACCCAAAAAAAATACTATGGGGACATATACTTTCCAGCACTATAGATGAAGGAAATAGTGCCTCCTAGTCACAAATTCCTTCAGTCATCTCACTGCACGAACGAGTTTTTTTTTGAAAAATTCTGGTCATACATTTTTTACTTCATTCTGTTAGAAAAATCTAAGCTTTTAAAAGGGTTTTTTTTATCAAGGAGCTGCACTTTTTAGTTACTTTAGCCCCCCTCCCCCTTATATCAACTGTTTTATATGCTGTATTTTTTCCTCAAAGG
>CM032446.1:164138340-164234903 GCA_019049505.1 Pachyrhynchus sulphureomaculatus
TTATCTATTTTGAAAGACTAGTGGTCAACAAGGGGGGAATCTGGAGAGGTAGATAGCTATAGTAAGTAAGACGCTAAGGTCGTCCACATCAGTTTTGATGTTCATATTACCAGGTGTGTTGTGGATGGCCACCATCTCCAAAAACCTCCTCTTGTAGTAGTTGGTCTCTGAGTACAGTATTTCAGCTTCCCCGAAATTAATCCTGTGCTAGGGCACAAGATTGAGGGCTCCTTCTACAGTCGCTCTTATGAGATGTTATTCTCCCTTGGAGTGATCTAGAAGTCTGGCCAATGTATGAAAGCTGGCAATCCAGACAGTATACAATTCCTGTCCTTTGTAGTTTGGGAACTGGCTGTTTCAAATTAGTGAATAGGCATTTGAGGGTATTATCGATCCTCGTGGTAAATTTAATATTTTCGTTCTTAAATACTTTGATTAATTTAGGGGTTAAGCCCTTAATATGAGGTAAGCTTCTGTATACTGTTGTGTTAGGGTATGTGGTGACATGTGGTAGAACATTAGGGGTGAGAAATTTATTTTGAATGTTAAGAAGAGATCTATTCAGGTCGCTATTGTGAAAAAGCAAACGTTGAACTATAGAGTTGGGGTAAGAATTCTCCAACCAACTACTACAAGAGGAGGTTTTTGGAGATGGTGGCCATCCACAACACACCTGGTAATATGAACATCAAAACTGATGTGGACGACCTTAGCGTCGTGTACTCTTACTTACTACAGCTATCTACCTCTCCAGATTCCCCCTTTGTTGACCACTAGTCTTTCAAAATAGATAATTATCAAAGAAGTCCCTTTTAAAATTTTTAAAAATTTTTAATAAAAATAAAAAAAATTTTATAATTATGATTGCTCCCCGTAAAGTTCAGGGTTGAGCCCCCTTTTTGGTACAATACGCAGACGCGAACTGTCTGCCAAATGTCAAAGAATGCCGGGAATTTTCTAACCTCGCACTTTTTCAGTTCCTAAAACCACATGTTGCACCAGTAATGATTAAGACAATGTAATCTTTTAACAAGTTTTAATATGTAGTTTTTTAGTATAAAATTGTTTTCTACAAGTTGTTTTTGATTGAACAATGCTTCTCCTAGAAGATAGCTCATGTTAAGTAAGTTTTAATACTATAATTCTCTGTTCAGTGATACCAATCAGTTTTTTTTTGCCATCTGCTTTATTAATTAGCTCAAATTTACTGTCCATTTTGCTTGTAGAGTATC
The DNA here is from genome assembly GCA_019049505.1 of Pachyrhynchus sulphureomaculatus. Lineage (NCBI taxonomy): Eukaryota > Metazoa > Arthropoda > Insecta > Coleoptera > Curculionidae > Pachyrhynchus > Pachyrhynchus sulphureomaculatus. The sequence continues at coordinate 164,139,573 of CM032446.1, forward strand.
CTGATAAAAGAAGAAATATATTCCGAGAGCTAGACTATTAACTAAGAGTTTTATTTGGCCAAAAATCTTTTGACCGCTACCCTCACAATATTGTGAATTTCCTTTTTCACGAGTCGGTCACGACTACTTCTATATATATATATATATATATATATATATATATATATATATATATATATATATATATATATATATATATATATATATATATATCTTAATATTTATTCCACATATAAAATTTGTCCCACATGGACAGCGTCACAGTTATCACAATTAAGTTCCTATGTATCCGATTTTCCATATTTGTTAGATCTTTCTTTATTATTAACTAAATATCGGGCTATATTTTTTATTAACACTTATAAAGTTTATTTCTAACTTATTAAGGCTATTGTAGCAAACCATTTTTTGTTTTTGTGTTTTACATCTTGTGCGTAAAATGGTTTAAGTATATTTTTATGTTTTTTTCAGTTTCAGTTCAGTATAATAATTAGATTATATCCGTTGTTTTGGGCTATTCTTTTGATTATATTCAGTTCTTTTAGATAATTGTCCTTACTGAGTGGAATATTAGTTAATCTGTGTAGGACATAGTGGAAGGTTGTCATTTTGATCTGATTTAGCATCTATAATAGTGTATGTTGTAGTTAGTTTACGGAAAATATCAAACTCTTTTTTGTTCGCTACATTTGAAATTTTTAAGTCTAAAAGACTAAGTACATCAATATCTATTGTGAATTGGATGTTATGATTGATTTTATGTCTTTTATGAACACGAAAAATCGGGTATGTATGAACTTTGTGATGACTGTGACGCTGTTTATGCGCGACAAACGGGACGGAGCCTTCAACAAAGATTAAAAGAACATAGGCACTATATTTTAAATAAACAAAAAATAACAGGCTCTGCTGAACACTGCATAGACAATAATCGCCTTTTTAATAATGAAGGATGAAGTTGCTGCACAGTGCTCAAAAAGGAAAACATATGGATTATTTAGAAATTCTTAGCATAAAAAAATAACAATCACTCAAACAGAATTTGGAAATACTCCCATATTAGACGCGGTGTTAAGATAAACTACCTGTAATGATCCCAATTTTATTACCTCTTAATTTAAATTTGGTACCAATTAACCATACAAACGTAATATCTTTTAGAACTTAAGTTTAGTCTTATTCTAAACGCCTTCGAAAAGGGTCACGAGTCCAAAACACGTGTCAGAGTGATATAAATAAATTCAGTGAAACAGATATACTGTGTAAATATATATATATATATATATATATATATATATATATATATATATATATATATATATATATATATATATATATATATATGTCTACTTGTGTGTATATGTATGTCCGCTTTTATTTAACTCGAGAACAGATGCTGCAGTTTACAGGCAATGATAATAAATTAGCACCCCATCTAACTCAGTGATTTGAATATTTATGCAAACAATATGGTTTTTAAAATAGACATATGACAAACATTTTATATTATTTAAGTGGATCGCCCTGTATATATATTTTTATAGTATTATTGCCGAAAATAAGGAAGAAAACCGCTTTTTCTAACTTTGCCAAAGTAGGTTTCGCAGTTTTGACAATAACGCAAATTAGCCATGGCATTTGATTCTGTTAGGAATTTTGATAGTGAGTCAAAATTAAGTGTTCATATAAAATTATGAGAAGGAAGAACAGACGATATATGACATTTTTAATTATACTGGTTATAATAAAAGGTAACCACGGGAATATATATGGCTTTATGTATTTAAGCTAGGGATATATTTCCATGGTGCTTGCCTTTTTTCATAACTATTTTTATTAAATATTTTTCATATAAGCCATTGTTTACTCTCTGGAAAAATCCTTAACATATACAAAGGCCATTATTAATTTGTGCTATTGTCAAATGTGCATAGCTAACTTCAGCAAAGCTAAGCAAGCGTTTTTTTTTTCATTAATAACACCACAAAAATATCGTTCTTAGAAGTAAATGGTCTACAAAATTGAAAAAAAATATACAGAATATTTTATTCAAGAACACAAAGTTTGATTCAGGCATCAAATATGCGAGAAGTTTTTGTTTTAACTGTAACTAAAACAAACAGTAGTTGTTTAATAAAATGAAGATTTATTGCACAATATTCTATTACTGCTGTTTAATAGCAAAGTTTAATGATAGCAATAAATTGTTAAAAACACTGAATGGTACACGTGTGGTAGTATTTTCCGCCTAATGAATTTTTTCCTGACCATGTATAATAAGATATATAGATATATAAAGTAGTATAGCTTGATCGCTGTGAGTTAATAAATAATGTATGAAATAGACTATTTCATCCAACAGTGTCTCAGTGATATTTATAGGAGCCTTTGTAAATATTTAAACTATAGAGAAATGATGCCGCAGTTATTGGAGTAACTATTGTGGACATTTTTTTAAAACTGTTAACACCACCTGCTTCAGCATATTTATTGTCTTTGAAAGAATAATACTTTTTTATCATGAAATAAGCAATAAAACAAAAATTTATGGTGATATAGAAGATAATTAAAAGGGCTCATATTTAGAAATGCCTTCAGTTTGATGTCTTTTTTTGTTATAGTAATAAAACGAGAATGCTCTTCTGTTGATGTTTGTAGAATTTTCTATAACATAGAATAAAAGAATGCTCTTTTAGTATAGCCTTTAAATTCTAAAAGTTTGTTGGGGATAGATTGTATCATTTTAAAAAATTTGATAAAAATTAACTAAACCTATTTGACAATACTGAAATAAAAGCCCTTACAAATTTTAACTACAAAATAAAATGTCGCTATCTGCAATACAAATTTTCACCAGGAATCCTACATAAAAACAATTATTTGAGCTGCAAATATTAAATACCATGTTGTAGTATTATTTGTACTAAAACCATATAGCGTCACGCAAACTCTGCTTATCGTAAAAAGCAAACGCTATTTATAAATATAATATAAATACAAAATCTTGTATTAAACATGAAATACACATTCAAAATATTTATGTACAGTGGAAACATTATGCCTAAATCTGTCTGTCTTACGCCAATGCCTTGAAAAGTGGAATATATAATACTGGAAATGTTTTTATTTCTTGATGACAATATATCCTTGAGGGTACAGTTACGTAACTTTAGCCAAGTTATATTGGCTTATTAGAATATTAAGTGTATGTTTTAGAATTTAAGTGTTATATATGTCAGGAAGATTAATCCTCTTGGAGTTTAACATGCTTTGTGCGTCATAAAACCTTTTTGAACTAGTAAAGTATATTTAGTGCCTTAAGAATTTACCCAACAGATAATAATTTCGTGTTGATAGTTAGTTCGGTGAGAATTATGATCATTAAATTACGTAGATGAGTGTAAACATTACACATGAAAGATAATTGTCTTGCACAACATATTATTATGTTTATTTCCACCGAATTGAAAGTTTATATGCAAACTCAGGGAACAGTGTGATTTCTTCTTTCAGTATCTTTCAACTTAGATGTACGTACATATTTAAAGTAGTTGGCAATAAATGCAGTCGTTTAGTTTTAGTAGCATTGATCGCCAATCTAGTTTGCTGATAATCATTCCGTGTCATTGTGGTATAGCTAATGGCGGGCTTAGAACACCTCCATGTACTTTTAATACAACTAAAAACTGCCAAACATAGTATTTCATACAATGATATTCCAAATCATTGATAATAGGGATACGCAATATAGAACCTATATTTCTCTTGTGGAATACCTCAGTCAAATAAGAATTAATTTAACTTTACTAACTTACCTTTGATAATTAGCACTAGAGTTAATCTTTATCAATGTGAGAAGGCAATCATAATAAAGCATTATTACAAATTCCACAATTTATTCCTTTTTGGCGATTAGATCATGCCCAACTGTGATGAACGCAGGAAATAAATCAAAACATATACGAAGTTCAGGTGAGTTCGGTTCTTTTTTCAAAGCAATACTACTCTGCTTAAAAAAATAGTGACCATTACCTTAAAGTGTCTTCCACTGTAAAGATTGGGTCTCAGAGTTGTAACAATCAAGTCAAGACTAATCCTAGTAACAGCCATTCGGATAGTTTCAGGTTTTCTCTTTCTGATTGTTTTCAAACTGTCTTGGACGACTTCAGTTCAATAAATATTTTACTCAATAGTTAGCGACTGTGGAACGAATTTTGCAACATCACAACTCATCCCCAAATTCTACTACAAAATCTCCGATACTATAGCTATTGGAATATTGAAGTCTCTTCTATATCTTGCATTTTCAGACGATTTTGATTAATTGAACTTGAATTCGTTCCACATTTTCAAAATTTTTTGTTGGTACAGGTCTGCAAATATGAAGAACACTTTCAACATAAGTACGATCACTTTTAAGTTACCTAAACCACTCTTTAACTTAAACATCACTCCTAGATTTATCACCATGTACTTTACAAATTATAACGTTAATTTTTGGAGAAAAACGGCCAAGTTTTTGGTAAAATTTAATGCATACTCACTGTTCGATACGTTTGGCCATAGGACGCGCACGCGGCCATACGACGCATACGTGGCTCGATGTTTACACATGCCTGGTAGGGATGCTCAAGAAGGTCTCCACCAAATGGCGAATACATTATGCTAACAATTATATACCTAGATACAAAGATACAGAACAAGATCGGATACTTTTCGGAGAGATTTCATATATGTTTCTTGACCATCAAGAATATTGTTAAATTTTGCTCTTGTGGTTCGATTAATTCTGGGTTTAATTACTTTGAAAAATCTAATAAATTAGATAGAATATTTTCACACATCTTCTTCTTCTTCTTTCTTATATGATGTGTTATATAAGTAGGCATACTGCCTGTTTTATCCCCATTAGACCTCTATGGCTGGAAGGAATGCTGGACGGATGTGGACGTCCAGCATTCCTTCCACGTTTTCGGAGGTCTGCCCCTAGTTCTTCTACCGCAGGGTTTATTAAGTTTGGCCCTTTTTACAAGTCTGTTGTCGTCCGTCCGATCTACGTGTTTATTCCATTGTTTTCTTTTAGTTCTGGTCCATTTGAATATTTCTTGGATCTTACTTAGTTCTTGTAGATCTTTGTTGCGGACTCTGTCATGGATAGTTTTTCCATGACAGTCCCTAATTACCTTCATTTCTGTTGTCTTTATCATTTGTGCTGTTTTATATGTATTAGCCCTTGTTTCTTCAACATATATGAGGATCGGTCTCACTGTTGTCTTGTATATTCTTATTTTACTTTCCACTGTGAGATATTTATTTTTTCATACTATATCCGTCAAATAACCTGCTATTAGTGACGCCTTCATAGACTGTTATTTTATTTCCCTGTTTAAGTCTCCGTATCTTGTTATCATTGTTCCCAGGTATTTAAAATTATTAACCTGTTCAATAATACTTCCTTTGATCTCCAGCTTGCATCTTAATAATTCTTTTGAAACTACCATACATCTTGTTTTGGTCTGGTTGATAATTATATTTAGTTTTCTCGCTTCCAAATTGGAGACATGAAAGATCTTCTGAAGGTTGTCCTCAAAATCGAAGATCAGGACTGCAGAGTAGCAGATTTTGTGGAAGTGTGTTGTCCATTTTGTATCCTCTAGTTTTTGGAAGATTCTCCACTATTCTGTCCATGACGAAGTTGAAGATAAAGAGACTAAGTGAATCTCCTTGTATTATTCCGGTGTTTATTTTTACTTCCTTGCTCAGTAGATGTCCCACTTTTGTATTTGTTCTACATTCTGTGTTAATGTGTCATGTATGAGTTTTATTAGCTTCTGGTTTGTCCGTTTTTCCTCTAATAATTTTATATCTGTTAATTGCGCTCTATCGAAGGCTTAAGCCATGTCGACGAAACACATATACGCAGGTTCGTTAAATTCTTTAGCTTTTTCCATTATCAGCCTTACTATGAATATGGCATCTATGTTGTTGCTTTCTTATTTGAATATCCTTATTCATTTCTTCCAGTATGATTTTTGTTAATACTTTTAAGGTAGTATTTAGAAGTGTTATTCCGCGATAGTTTTCGGGTGACGTCTTTTGTGCTTTTTTGAATATTAGTATTGTTTTCCAAATTGTAGGTATTTGTCCATGTTTTACTGTTTGTAAAGAGCTATGCTAGTTGTTGATATAGGTTCTCTTCTCCATTTTTGCACCTAGTAGTTCTAAATTACGTTTTCTTAGTATTAAGCCTGATAAAAAGTAGAAAAATAGAACACTACGACACGAGTTTAAAGACACGAAATATTACTCAAGTTTAATTATTTTACTATACTCACTGGGTTACTGATATTTTTCTAATAACAGAGTAGTTTAAATAGTCACATACATATGCTACTAAATACCAGAAATAAATACTTAAGTTAAAGAAAGAAAATGTTTCAGGAATTAAAACATATTTTTTCTTAGCTCTTGGTAGATCGTAATTATTAAAAATGAAAATATTTTATACGTTCCAGTTAAGTGTCTCCTATATTTTGATGTCGAACAATATATATAAAAAGCTCTCCAAGGCATTTTAGATAGTCTCTTCGATATCCTATGCAGATAAATAATAAAGAATACACTTGTTAGTTATAGAGAACTAAAATATTTAGCACTGATTTGCCAGAAAGGGAATCATTATAAACCTGTTTTTCAAGTATTACTAAATGTATACTATTTCCTTTTTTTTGAATTTTCTAGAACATTTAATTATGTTTAAATCTATTACGTTATAGAATGAAACTAATGAAGATGGATTAAGGAAAAGTAAATCTTAGAAAGAGAAATTGCAACGGTCACATTAAGTGCGCTCCACTTAATCCATTCTTTTCCAGATTCTTCCGTAAATTTACAGTAATTAATGCGTTATTAAAGCGTCTGCTTTTGGCAAACTGCAACATGATTCACTCGATTGTCGAATAATGCCTTCTTTGCCCTCATTCTGAAGCCGTTTATTACGATTCGAATGTAACAAAGAAAAAAGACAAAAAGAAAATTTAGGACAGAAGTTATTTTTCTTTGGGTTTTTATCTTTTTGGTCATTTGACTTTAACTTTATTGGAGTGTCTTGGAGTTTGTCAATAAATCAGATAAAATATTCCAAAAAAGTACTTGATATAAAGTATCCGTTAAAAAACTATAACTTTGAAATACAAATAGTTGTTAAGTATCAGTCAATCAAAAGGCCATGAATATAATACCGTAAATTTAGGTTTTGAGATATACCAGTCAAAAAAAATAGGTCTGTCTATTTGTCTATTGACACGTCAATTTAAATCATTGTTTTGTAGAAATCAAGTTCTCGAAAGTCTAGCAAAGATGTATTTATAAATATGATATCGCCCCACACCTCGGCAAACAGGTTTTCTATATATAATCAAAATTTTCTAAAGCAAACAATCATCTATAGAGATTGCCCCGAGTTAACAGTTGTTGTGTGATCTCTGCCCCTCTTAATAAACCAGGGATCCATTATTTTAGGTCCTGACACTGCATCGATAACATCGTGCCTCATTAGAAAATGATAAATGGGTCAATGATGAAAAAAAGTTCATACCTACGATGAACGAAGTTTATCCTCGGAGCGGTATCAGTCGATTTAATTCTAGCCCTAGCTATCTTCTGTAAGAGTATCAACATAAGTCTTTTCGACAAATGATTTGTAAAGAACTCCGGCATATTGACAGATCGGGATTCTGGCGAACTGACACTTCAACACACTTCTAGTTTCGATAGTTTCTTTATGTCCTTGTACAGGGTGAATCAACGATAGAGTAAAATTCATTATCTCATTTGTTTCGGGAATGACGAAGAAATGTTAAATACAATAGTTTTAGGGAATGTTAAGGTGCACAGTTTAGAATTATTTTTGAGTATACAGGGTACTTCAAAAAAGTGTGGAGGATATAACATATGTTTTTTTTTAAATAAACATCCTATTTTCTAATTTATTTTTAAATTCTCCGTAAAATTTTTATAACTTTTATTAATAATGTTATATACCTAAACATAGTAGTTTTTCTAATATTTCATTTTTTTTTTTTTAAAAATACTAGTTTTCAGTTTTGTAAAAAATTGCCAGGAGCGCTATTATTTCTGAAGGTGGAATACTCATAATTGGTACGAGCGTTCTATAGAGATGAAAAGAAAAATATATGTAAAGAAATTTGAGGTAGATGCTACAGGGTGTTCAAAATAAATTTATGCATTTCGATTATTTTAAGTTGAAAAATTTCAAAATGTTTAAATGGTACACCCTGTATCTTATTATTTTTTCTGATAGATTTTATAAAACCCTTTAACTTTTATTAAGTATATCATATACCTATTTCTAATAGTTTCTAATTTTTCAATTTTTACCCTTGTTTTTAATACACTTACACTATAACATCATAGTTGCCAAGACAAAACAAAAATGTAGGCATTGTCAAATTTTGACATGTCTATTAAGCAAGTAAAAATAGTTTAATTTGTTGTAGTAGTAAGTGTCGTATAAAGGTAATAGTTATGGATTTTCCTAAAAATGAATTAATTGTTATGGTTTATATACTGGGCGAGGCGGGAAAAAATTGTCTTTTGGCAGTAAGGCTTTACGGAGCGAAGTACTCTTATAGACGTATACCATCTAGAAAATCTTTTCAGTGCTTATTGTAACGATTTAATGGTAGTGGTAGCGTTGAGTATACGAAACGGAAAGTAGTAAACCAGAATACTACCAGTGAGGAAAAAGAAATGGAGATTTTACTTATTGTTGAAGATAATCCACAGGTCAGCAGCCGTCAACTAGCTGACGTATCTGACACATCCCAATCAACAGTTAATCACACCACGAGAAAACACAAGTATCATCCCTTTCATATGACACTACACCAAGAACTTCAAGACCGTGATTTTGAATGACGAGTAAACTTTTGTACCACCATGAATGGAGCAATAGAGGTCGATCCAAATTTTTATCCAAATAATGTTTTCTGATGAAGCTATATTTCGCCGTAATGGAGCTGTTAACAACCATAACATGCATTATTATTCAAGAGTTAATCCATTTTGAATCCGGGAAGTTCAAAACCAAAACCATTGGTCGCTTAATGTATGGCGTGGAATATTAAATTCTCGAATTATTAGTCCATATTTTTTCCGCAAACCACTTAACGGGCCTAGATATCTAAATTTTTTGCAAAACGAATTACCCCAGCTACTTGAAGAGGTTGATAACTTTGAAAGGGAACAAACATGGATTCAACAAGACGGAGCTCCTGCTCATTACCACCGGGAAGTTCGGGAATTTTTAAACCATCGTTACCCACAAAAATGAATCGGTAGGGATGGATTCATTTAGTGGCCCCCTCGATCATGTGACTTAACACCTTTAGACTTCTTTTTGTGTGGCTGAACTAAGGGATGCGTGCAGGACAATAACGCCCTTTATGCTAAGGAAAGTGAAGGAAAATATACTAAAACGACAAAACATGTGTATTCAAGTAGACGGGCATATCTTTGAACATTTATTACGTCATAATAATTATTCACTATATAAGTTAAACTATTTTAAAATTATTATTAGCTAATTTTTTATGTTTTCACTATAGCGTAAGTGTATTAAAAACAAGGGTGAAAATTGGAAAATTTAAAATAAATCGAAAACTATTAGAAATAGGTATATGACATACTTAATAAAAGTTGGAGGGTTTTGTAAAATCTATCAGAAAACATAATATTATACAGGGTGTGCCATTTAAACAATTTGAGATTTTTCAATTTAAAATTGTCGAAATGTATAAATTTATTTTGAACACCCTGTAGCATCTAACTCAAATTTCTTTACATATATCTTTTTGTGCATCTCTATAGAACGCTCCTACTAATTATAAGTATTCCACCTTCAGAAACAATGGCGCTATCGGCAATTTTTACAAAACTGAAAACTAGTATTTTTTTTAAAAAAATTGAAATATTAGAAAAACTACTAGGTTTAGGCATATAACATTATTATTAAAAAGTTATAAAATTTTACTCAGAATTTAAAAATAAATGAGAAAATAGGATGTTCCATTTAAAATAACATATCGGCCACACTTTTTTGAAGTACAATGTATACTTAAAAATAATTCTAAACTATGCACCTTAACATTCCCTAAAACTATTGTATTTAACATTTTTTCGTCATTCCCGAAACAAATGAGATAATGAACTTTACCCTATCGTTGACTCATCCTGTACATCCGGATAGAGGTTTTCTGAAATCACACTAATTGTGCTCATATTAATTTTTATTGAATTAAACACTCAAGGTATCATTTACGTTGCGTAAGTAGTAAGATTCTGAATAATTTAAAGTAAAATAAAATTTAATACCAAACATCTTTTTAACTTCAGGTAATACTGGCTATCTAATGACCTTGTGAGATTGATGATCTGGTAAAGTACCAAAAAGAAAACTTAAGTAAACCGTCAATATCCGCTTGACTCCCCTAGTGTTCTCTTTAGGTACAACTTCATTATATCGTAAATGAAAAGGCGTTTTACAACCGACGTCTTGAAATTGCAACTTCAATGTTTTATAGTTATTTATTGTGCCAGTGATTTCATAGCAATACTACACGTGTTCCACAAAACATTTTATCCAACATATTCGCACACAACAAACTGTTATAACTTAAAATTATGTATTACGAGGGTGATTTAATAAGTAAAGAAGCAAATAGCTCTAGCTCAAGAACGGTTTATTGGATTGCTATAAAATTTGGTCTACTTTTCGATATAATCCCCCCAACGTTAATACACTTGTCTCAATTTTCTGCTAGCTTCTTGATTCCTGTGGCAAAGAATTCTTTCGGTTGAATTGAAAACTTGTTTAATGTGTTTATGGTTTCAGGTTCGATTCCTGGCAGGACAGAATACTTTCATTTAATTCCACTTTAATAATTATTAAGCTACTACAGAGTAGCTATCGGCAAACAAGCCGATATTTTTATAAAAGCTTATTGTCGGTGTTAGGATACTTAGAGAGAAAAAATGACGACGAAGACTGCATTCTTTACGTATTCTGTTTCTCAAGCGGCGTACAAATCTGAGGTCGCTCTAGATGGATCGAGGACCGTTACCAACAAAAATATACTGCAGCATAATACCAGGGAAATGTCCATCAAGACTCATAGTAAGCAGCAAGTGTAGAACAAAATAAATGCGAATGCTAAATATATTACAAAGTCGGTATCATTTGTGAAGAAGTGGGTAAATCATTTTATCGAGACGAAAAATATCGACGACTTGCCAAAACGTGGTTTGGTATGCAAAGTCACTCCGAAAGTCGAAAAACGTATCGTTTTCACGCGACTCGAAATTGACGCTGCGTCAAGGAGGGGGGTGCCGTGGGGGAGCGGGATAGAATATCTCCCCCGGTATGTTCTGCCTGTCGTAGGAGGCGACTTAAAGAACAACCTAGATGGTAGATGCCCAGATCCCACCAGCATCGCCCGGTGTGATACCATCGCATCGGCTTAGGCTGCGTGAAGTTGCTTAACGTTTCGTGGCTGTGCCGATGTCCCGGACTGTGGGACCAGATAGCATGATGAGGGACCTGGATACAAAAAATTCCGGAGGTAAAATTGCCTCCCGTTCGGATCTCCGGGTGGGGGCTGGTTCAGGGGCGTCGACATGCAGAGATCAGAATTTCAAAATGGATTTTTGCAACATACGAGGTTTAAACACGAACATAAATTCAGTGCACCAACACCTGCAATCAAATAAACCTCATGTACTCGCTCTCTGTGAAACTAAGGTCAGTTCATCGACCAGCACAGTAAACTATCTTTATCCTGGGTACGACTTCTATTCCCGATTTAGGCGTAACTTTGGAATCTGTCTTTATGTCAGAAGCGACCTCTCTTGCCAACGAGAAGAGACTCTGGAGCCCCTAAACTTTGATGTTATGTGGTTAAAAATAACGACTCAACCAACCACAAGGTTCATCTGTATCCTCTATCGACCACCAAGTGATACTTACTTTAGAACACTTTTCGCTTCCCTTGCAGACACCATCGATCATTTACAAATTAACTATCCAAATACCGAAATTGCCATCCTGGGCGACTTTAATGTCCACAACATCAACTGGCTTAAATATTCAAATACTATCGATGAACAAGGTCGTGAAGCCGAATTATTTTCAATCAGTTGTGGCTTAACTCAGCTTACTGACGAACCAACACGGATCCCTGATCGAGACGGAGAGTTTGTCAGTCTTCTTGATCTCTTTTTAACCACCAATCCGTAGATTTACACAGTCAGCGTAAATCCGCCGTTAGGTTCTTCCGACCATAAACTACTTTCGACATCGAGTATTCTACCAATCAATGACAGAGAGGCGCCTAAACCGCGCAAGATTTGGCACTACAAGTCTGCTAAATGGGAAGATCTCATGGAATATTTTCGAACTTTCCCTTGGTTGGACGTTTGTTTTCGATCCGACGACCCATCTGACTGCGCCAGGGAGGTTTCCGATGTTATTTTGGCCGGTATGGAGGCTTACATCCCTTTTTCGAAGAAATGCCCTTCCAATGGCAAGCCTTGGTTTGACCGAAAATGCAAAGAAGCTGTTGCTTCTAAACATCTCGCATACCGACAATGGCGCGAAAATCCTAACACCATAAATCGTAACACATTTGTTCGTGCCAGGAACAGATGCAAAGAAATTATCGACGAAACCAAGGAGGTACACAATCAACGGATTAGAAACAAACTTCTCGCCTGTCCCGGCAATTCAAGATCCTTTTGGTCGGTCGCTAAGGCAGTTAGTCAAACTTCACCAAATCCACCATACCACCACTCACACGGCCAGATAATTCTATTGCAGCGACACCTGTTGAGAAAGCGAACTTGTTGGCTGAACTCTTTGCTTCACATTCTACTGTCGATTTCCAAGAAAAAACACCACCTACTATTCCCATAGTGCAGTCAAGGATGCCCGATGTTGTCTTCAGAGAGCGTATTATAAAGCGTATTCTGATGAGGCTAGACACCAAAAAGGCTTCTGGCGCTGACGGAATACCTGCCATAGTTCTTAAAATCTGTGCGAGGGAACTAACACCAGTTTTCTGTAGACTTTTCAACCTGTCCTACAGAAAGGGAATATTTCCTTCCTGCTGGAAATGCGCTACAGTTCAGCCGATACCTAAAAAAGGCAAGAAGACCTCGCCAAATAACTACCGACCAATCGCACTGCTTTCAATAATATCGAAAGTCATGGAAAAGGCTATCAATCAGCATCTTCTAAAATATCTTGAAGGATTCAACATTATTAGCGATCACCAATATGGCTTTCGTAAAAAAAGATCAACAGGAGATCTTCTGACTTATGTAACAGATGTTTGGAACAATGCAATTGAACACTCGAGCGGTTGCTCTGGACATATCCAAGGCATTCGACCGTGTTTGGCACGATGGGCTGTTGGCTAAGCTACGTTCTTATGGTATGTCGGAAAAGTTCTGTTTGTGGCTCTCATGTTTCCTCAGAGAGCGTTCTTTACGAGTGGCAGTCGACGGATTTCTTTCTAACACCTTCACTATCAACGCCGGTGTACCTCAAGGCTCCATACTGTCTCCTACTCTTTTTCTCATTTACATTAACGATCTGCTGGAAAAGACCGAGAATCCAATCTACAGCTTTGCAGATGACAGTACACTTATCTCTTCATTCACTTTGAACGCTCGAACATCGGCTACTCAGACGAATATCCGCAGACAGCAGGAAGTCGTTCAACTTAACAAAGACCTGGAAGAAATTTTATCTTGGGGTGACAGTAACCAAGTGGAATTTAACGTTACAAAAACCCAGGCGGCAGTTTTCTCTAAAAAAGTTAACGTTACTGAACCCGTCATAGTTATGGCGGGGCACTCCATTCCTCTAACATCGTCACTCAATTTGTTGGGCGTTAACTTGGGAGCAAATATGAGGCGTTGCGGATAGTAAGGGCGAACTCAACATTGGGTCAAATTTTTTTTTTATATAATTCTATTTTATAGTACTTTTCCTACATCACATACCGGTCTAATTGTTGAGTTCGCCCTTGCTTCGCCTTCAAATTTCAGTATCAAATAAATGAAAAATTTCGAACAGGCGATAGCCGGGCGGGTAGTAAGGGCGAACTCAACAATTTCGCGCGGAGCAACTGCCGGTATTGCGTCACTAAATGAGGTTTACTTGAAAATTTTACGCTTTCTGCGTGTTAGTTCCAGTTAATTTTGAAGTTAATACGTTTATGTTTTGTTTGGTTTTGTTGCTTCTTTTTTTAAGAAAAGTATGGCGCAACCTGGACCTTCTAGTAGTGAAGTAAGTGTACAACATTTAGATGGTAGTGCTGTGTCGGGTTATTCGCGAAAGAGACCTGCTAAGATGAATGATTGGCAAAAAAACGAGTGTAAGTTGAAACGAAATTCAGGAAGTGCTTACATTTCAAGAAATAACAAAAGGCACGTTGTTGCCCGCAAAATTGGACCTCCTTGCAAGTGTGGATGTTTTGAGAAAATAGGCGCTGAACTGGTCACCAATATTTTTGACTCTTTTTGGCAAATTGGAAACTATGATCTACAGAATGCTTACTTATCAAAATTGTTGATCTGCAATGATGTAAAAAGATCTTACGTAAAGGGGCGTCCAAGTCGTACCCTGAGACGCATTCAATATAATGTGACTGTTGATCACGCTAATCGTGAAGTTTGTCGTACTGCGTTTTATAACATTCATGGCATCTCTGAAAAGCGCGTTCGAGTCGTACTTGACAAAACCAGCAGAACTGGAACTGTTATAACGGATCAAAGGGGGGAGGTGTGAACCCGCAAAGAAAATAGGAAATGACGATCTTTCTAAAGTAAAAGAACAAATCATGTCACTACCTACTGTCACCAGTCATTACAGTCGCGCCAAAAGTCCTCATCGAAAATACTTACCTGTTGGACTTAATATTAAAAAGCTCTATTCTCTTTACAATGAATGGCTTACGGAAAATTACCCTGGTTACAGCGCGGTAAATCAGCACTATTATCGTGATACGTTTAATATGCAGTTCAAAAGTATAAGTTAATGATTGAAAGCTGTCGCCGAAAAAACCAGTTTTGCGTTGTCCAACTTAGACAGGACATGATTTTCAATTTCTCTAATTTTCAAAAGAAAATTACTAAAATGCAGATGGCTGGTGCTAAGTTTAAAGATGGAAAGATCTTTGAATTTACAAATAACTTTAAGCAAGGTTTCTACATTCATTCTGCTTACAATTTGGATGTCAAAACGGCAGTCAAACTACAAAAAGGCAAGGTGAAAAACTATGATCCTGATCATTTTCATTTGGCCAGTGAAACACTGACGAGACTTTACAGTGCTCCCATTAAAATACCAGCCCCCAAATTAAAGGACATTCAGGACTTGTTACCGCATGTTCCCCTACCTTGGAGTCGGTACTTTACTAACATTATAGCCTCTCAAGACGCAGCAACGAATAAGAGCACCGAAAATGAAGATGTTATGGACGATGACCAAATAGATTACAACTGAACTTGGCTAATTATTTGTTTCTTTTCTTTAGTTTTTTTTTATGTTAGTTTCAATACCATATTTCCACTGTTTTGTATGTTATATCAAGTAACTATTTTGTAATAACAAAACCTTTAATTAAAACAATAACCTTAAAATTAAATAAAATGTGTTCAAAATTTTTAATACCGGTCTAATTTTTTCCCAGGTATTGCCAATTTTAGGTGATAGTGTAGCATCAGAAACGAACAGTAAAAATATGAAAAAAAAAAATACACAAATAAATATTTAAAAAACATTTAAAAATTCACGGAATACACTATTCTACTTAAGTAAAAATAATAAAAAGCTAATAAATTATAAATAAATAATAAAAACCTAATTTTGCCAATATTTTGTTGAGTTCGCCATTTAGATTTTTCTATAAATTCAATTTTTTCGAAACTTCATTTTGTTGAGTTCGCCCTTACTATCCGCAACGCCTCATATGTCCTGACATGAACATGTTGCAGGCATAGCAAGGAGAGCTTCTCAAAAGTTGGGAATATTATTTCGAACCAGAAAACTTTACACTCCTCAACAACTGTTAATTCTTTACAAAGCTCAAATTCGACCAACTATGGAATACTGCTCCCATGTTTGGAGCTCCGCTCCCAAACATACACTGCATTTGTTGGATTCTATCCAGAGAAGAGCTGTTCGTCTGATTGGAGACCCGGAACTGACCGTCGGCCTTGATTCGCTGGAACATCGAAGAACGGTTGGCGACTTGAGCCTATTCTACAAGTACTTTCATGGAAAGTGTTTGAAGGATGTGGCCCGCTTGATTCCTCCCAGAGCGGTGCATGTTAGAAGTACACGTCGCGCTAATTCTTCACATCCGTATGAGATTCAGCTTGTTACTCCCCGTACAACACTTTTCAAGCAGTCTTTTATATGGAAAACATCATCCCTTTGGAATAATTTGCCCAGGACTGTGTTTCCCACCGAGTACAATCTACAGCGATTCAAGAACAACGTGAATCGCCTTATCCGCACACGTGTGGCTCCTGTAGCGCTTTAGGGACTTCCCTGTTGCACGTGTGCTAGACCCATAAAAAAAAAAAAAAAAAAAAATCTTTGTGCCATGATGTCAAATTCCGAAGCACGTTAAAGAAACTTTTGCTGGGCGAAAATCACGTCACAAAGCTCGCTTGGGCCCACGATAGAATACTAGAGGGGCCCTTACAATCGCTGGACCGAACCCTATTGAAAACGCTTGGTCCCTTGTAAAAAGAAAGTTCAGAGAAAAGACTCTGAGGACTTTGACTAAGTTGTCTTGCGAGATTCGAAAAATTTTCAGACTATGCAGAAAATCTCGTCGGCAGCATGCCTCGAAGATGCCAGACAATTTTTAATGTAGAAGATGATTGGACATCTTACTAAAGTAATTACGTCGTTGTTAGCATACCAAAGAATACATTGATGGCAAAAAATGTTCTCGATACACATTCCATTCATGAATACAATCACGTTCTTACTTAACAGACCGTATTATTCATGATCAACGACTTAATGAAATTATTAATGTAAGAAATTGAAAATATTTTTTTTTCTTAAACCTGTGTTGTTATTAAACTTGCTTTATAAAGTTACAAATATTTTGATATATCCTCCCTTTCCCATAATTTTGTAGTAAGACTAAAAATATATGTTGACAATAATGAACGATTAAAATTAATTATATTCGATAAAATTATCTAGATACTAGTTTTCCATATTTAATAAGTACACTCTCAATTATTTACGAATACAATTTTCACTCGAATATTTATTATTATTTGTCAACAACTGTATTCACTTACATCAATATTCCTACATTATTCATGTTAATGAAAGCAAAAGCATATAATATTTGCATATGTAAGCTCACTCGTTAAAATAATTTATGACATAAAGTTTACTTAGATTCCATATCATTTTTAATATTGATTAGTAAGTTGGTAAACCTATAAATAAATAGACTAAAAATTCACAACACTCGATTACTCAGGTCATATTTCTCACAAAATTCGAAGTTCTAAGTATTATCTCCTTTCGCAAACCACTCTTTTTCCTTTAGTTTTTATGAAATATACAACAAACATGTATTCTTTCGTAACGGTAAGATACAACAAATTGCACCACACCTAATACTCCATCGTAGGCTGACATAGTAGCAAGAAGCAGAATAGATTGACAAATAAGAAAACAGTGGGTAAACTGCTGAAATATGGACTGTGTCTGTTTTCAGTAGTTTGACATGAAACCGCTTGAGGGGATCCCTCGAAAACTGTGCCGCCTGCGTTGAAGTGTTGACTTTGTCAACCATTCTGTGCGTATGCGTACTGGATAATGACTGGTAAATTCTGTTTTCTTGTTTGTCAATCCTAGCCCGACTCAGGATGGATTGATGAATAAGGGAACAGCGGGTAAACTGGATTTTGTCTGTTTTCAGTGCATTAAACCATGTATTTTTGCAATTATTTCCATATTGTTTAGGTGGAAAGATTTTTCTCTATAATATATTGTCATTAACTGACTGACTGACTGAATCTAAATATTAATAAGTATCAATATCAAGGGAACGACCATTGGTCCTGATCAAACTTTATGGCAAAGGCATCAGTTCAAGGAGTTGAGGTCTCAGTTACAGCAACGCATTCATAATGGTGAAACTAAACTGGGCATAAAATATTTAGGAGGTGTGCCTAAGATTGTGCATGTAGATGAGCCGCGACAGGACTCTATACGGCAGAGAAAAAACTTAATAGGGGCAGGCCGAACTTAACACTTTATTACCAAAACATCAGAGGTATTAAAACCAAAATGAAAGACTTAACGCTCAGTATATCAGATTGTGATTTTGACGTGGTGGTATTCTCAGAGACTTGGCTTAGTGATGATATCTGTGATGCTGAGATTGGTATGTCTGATTATGTATTGTATCGAAAAGATCGGTCAAACCTGACCAGTGAAAAAAAAGTGGAGGTGGGGTGCTTATTGCAGTACGAAACTGTTATCAGTCTTGTATAGTGCCAAACAACTACCATAGTGTGGAACACTTGTTTGTGTTAATTCGATGTGGTACGGAGAAACTTGTGGTGGGTGCTGTGTACTTGCCGCCACCCATTAAAGTGGATGCTGTTCAGGCTCACTGCTGTGCGATAGAGGAGATCATACAAGAGTATACCAGCGATAATGTATGTGTCCTAGGTGACTATAACTTGCCTCATGTAGAATGGACTAGTGACAGTTTTGGAAGCTCCGCCATTGGCCATGGTGGTGACGTTGTGAGGCTACTTAGTGACTGTTTCTCTTATAATTAGTTATTCCAAGTGAACGAAATTAGTAATGCGAATGGTGTGAAATTAGATCTAGTGGTAACACGAGACAGTAGAACATCTGTTCGGGTGGCACTGGAGAGTCTGCTGCCCTGCGACCGGCACCATCCTTCCCTAGTGGTTGATGTGCTGCTTAATGACTATCCTGAGCGTTTGCACTATGATTTCAGTTTCTATGACTTTAAGCGTGCGGACTATAATATGTTAAATATTTATTATCACTCAGTGGACTGGGAATATGTCTTGGGTGGTATTGCGGATGTAAATACTGCAAAGTCTGCCTTCGATGAAGTTTTGTATGCTGGTATTAGTCTATATGTCCCTGTGGTTCGTTCCAAAAATCCGAAGTTCCCGAAGTGGTTTTCTGATGAACTTAAAGATCTTATCTTAAAAAAGAAGTTGTGTCATAAAGAATACAAAAAAACCCGTCGGTGGGAAACTTATCAGAAGTTTTCGGAGTTAAGAACCCAATCCAATATCTTAAAGAGCAACTGCTACTTGCAGTATGTTAAAAATATTGAGACAAATTTAAAGCATAACATCAAACAATTTTGGAATTTCATTAACAGTAAAAAGGGGGGCAAGTCCACCCCTACCTTAATAAATCTAGACGAGCTAACAGGGACGGATGGACAAACTATTGTGGAAATTTTTAAGTCTCATTTTCAGGGTATTTAAAGGTCGGATACTGACGGTGGTGAGCCTGGGCTTGAGGATGTTGGGGATAGTGGTGGATCATTCTCCTCTGTTGAGATCTCCCTGGGGGAGGTGTTTGACTATGTGTCTAAACTTGACATAAATAAGGGGCCGGGTCCTGATGGTATATCTCCCAGATTTTTGGTTGACTGTGTCTATGCTTTGGCCAAACCGCTCCATATGCTTTTTAAAATGTCCCTAGAGAGCGGTGTTTTTCCTGAGCAATGGAAATAGAGCTTCATTACTCCAGTGTTTAAGTCCGGCGACAAATCAGACGCTAAAAATTATCGACCTATTTCCATTCTAAGTTCTATTCCAAAAGTATTCGAAAAAATTGTTTGCGACAAATTAAAACCATTCATAAAACCTTTTTGGTTCCGGAACAGCACGGTTTCGTTGGTGGCAGATCGACGGCTACAAACCTAATCTTGTTGGTTCAAAGTACTATTGATGTGATGGAGGCGGGTGGTCAGGTTGACGTGGTTTATACGGATTTCAGCAAGGCCTTCGACACAGTCAACCACGATATCCTGATAGGGAAGTTAAGAGGTTATGGGTTTTGTGGAGCACTACTGAATTGGTTGACCTGCTACCTTACATATAGAAAACAGTTTGTTAAAGTAAAGGGCTTTGTGTCGAGTGAGGTGTCTGTTGCATCGGGTGTGCCGCAGGGTAGCCACCTGGGCCGTTGCTGTTTAATATATTTATTAACGACCTACGAAAGGTGATTCTATTTTCAAGGCCCTTGTTTTTTGCAGATGACTTGAAATTATCTACGGCAATTCATTCTGTTGACGATGCTATGAGACTGCAGGGAGACTTGGATAACGTGAGTGAGTGGTGCAGGAGAAACAAAATGAAACTAAATATTCAAAAATGTAAGATTATGTCGTTCTTTCGAGTGAAAGTTCCGCTTTTGTATGACTACAGTATTAATAATTGTCTTCTCGAAAGAGTCTCCTCATTGTGTGACTTGGGTATTTATTTGGACACTAAGCTTGATTTTCATATTCATTATGACTTTATTACTAACAAATGTATTAAACTCCTTGGCTTCGTCTGTAGGAATACTAGGGATTTCCGGACCGTAGATAGCGTGAATATTTTGTACAAGGCCTTGGTGAGATCTTCTTTGGAGTATCTGTCATGTGTGTGGTCGCCATCGTATGCTGTGCATATTGGGGGTGTTGAAAGGGTACAGAGGAAGTATGCTAGATATGTCTCTTGCAAATTTAAGTGGAACATCACTGCCTATGGGGACCAGCTACGAAGACTTCAGCTGCAATCACTTTCAAGACGAAGGAAAGTTGCTGATATATGTTTCTTATTTCGACTTGTAAATGGTCATATAGACTGCTCTGATCTCTTGAGTCTGATAAATTTTCATGTTCCACCAAGATCAACAAGGGACCACGTACTCTTTGCCCCGAGGTACCACAGATGTAACTATGGCCTATTCTCGCCGATCACTAGAATCACTAATGGTGCCAGTGAAGCGAATCTTGATTTTTTTAATCTCTCTTTAAAACGTTTAAAAGAAAAACTGTTGACAGTCCACTGAGTTTTTGAAATGAGAATTACTGGTGTTGTTATTGTATTGTATTGTTATAAGTTTACTATATTATTGAAATTTTTCTGTAAATACTATGTATAAAATGGGTCTGCCCGTAGATAAATAAATAAATAAATAAATAAATAAATAAATTGTTAAGGCAGGTGATAACAAGTAATAAAATTGTTCCTATACAGACTTAACTGAAAGTATAGAAACATAAACTCTCGCAATGTTGGAGAAATGTTTCATGTACAATATATCAAAATTGAGCGTTGCAATTTGTCAAAATATGTATGAACCCTTTGGAAAAACGTTTATATATTTTCTACCTTTTTACGTTATTTTTCAAAATAAAATACATATTACTTAAAACTGTTACCGAATATTCATCAATAGAAAGTGATAACATTTAACCACTTTTATTTGTTTATTCTTTAAAAAAAATATATTATGCATGATTTAACCTTTAGAAGTATTATACCTGAAGCGTTATAAACTAAAGGATTTGTTTATCCGGAAGCACCTTTTATGATCTTCACTTAAATTCATTCAACTAACTGTTAACACTCTTTAAGAATATGTTAACAAGTTGCCATCTAAAATCTTCTTGAGCTTAAGTCGTTCCTAAAGGGTTACTAATTCAATACATTCATTAGTCTAAAGAAGTTGCAACCACTGATATAGAAATTTATCTGCAAGTTACTCTATAGATGTATTAGTTATATTCTGTCCCATGTCTGTAATCACTTATCCACTCCAGTCTTCATCACATATCACAGTATATCAAAGTTGTCCTCAACAATTGTTGATTTCGACCCGTCCCGAGGCGCTAACAGAATACGTGTTTCTAATAGTTACTACACTGTTATTTTTACGATTTTTTTAACGTCAATTCCGATTTATTGGCGTCTTTACAGTAAAACTTGGTATTCACTTCGAGAAATATGAGAGAATATAGTTTTTGTATAAAATACCTTCTAAAATGTAATTTTAGAAGGTATTTCTAAAATACCTTCTAAAATTTACATTTTAGAAGGTATTTTAGAGCTACGACGTATAAAATAGAATAGTTTATGTAATTACTAATAAATTATGAAACTTATGGACAGCACAAATTAAAGGATCAACAGTAATTGTATAAGCAAATGTTAAACTAATTTCTCGTTGAAAAAATTATTGGCTAAAAAAGGTGAAACCAGAACACAAATACATTCCAAACTTACTCTAGAAGGAAAAACCTGCTAAAAATAGACTAAAATAGAAAAAACATTTTCACAGAGACATGCTACGGTAAAGTAACTATTTTCTGATTCAGCAACGGTGAATAATAGGCTGTCGAGATTTCAAAACCGCTGCCAAGCTCCAAACTTCTAAACGACAGATGTTGACGGAGATAAGTCACCGAGAAATCGACCGAAAAGTTTTGGTTTTCACTAAAAACTAACTTGAAAATAACATGGAAAGTTGAGGCATTTTACTACTAAATGTAATGTTCTTAGCTGTACGAAGTGTGAAGTTTTAAATCAGTTTTGGACATTGTGCCAACTATTAGCATACGATTAATATTTAATTAAACGAAATATTATAAGTAATGTAAATATATCTTGAGAATAAGGGTATTTTTAATCTTAGTATCATCATTAGTTTTTCATCGATTTGCTGTAGGCATCTTCCAAATTGTTCCATTGACCTATTCTAATCCCTCTCTTATCAGTTCGTCACATTATCGTGCTAGTGTCTATTTCTCTGTGTCGTATGGGACATGCTCACTGTCATTTGAAGAACTTGATCCGGTTGATCATGTTTCCAACTGAAATTTTTTACCATATCAATTGATTGATCTTAGTCTCTTAGTGTGATATTTAATATTTTTATAGGTGCATTCTGTGCTTCTGTAAGTTACCTAATAGTATGAAGACTGTCTCTTGTACTGTAGTCCCATCTGAATCCGGCTTGTTTTTTGGGCTGATAAAGTTAAATTTTTCTTTCCAGCCTAATCGTAAACAAATCAGATTCTAATTTTAGAAATCATTAAGCTGTTCTTTTTACTTTCCTTACTAAAGGAAAGTATTAAATTCGTGCAAAAATCACACTTCGAGATTTTTGCTTTTCTTGACATTTTAGATCTAGATCACCAATGACATAGTCACTTATTTCCGTCGGTCTATCAATTTCTTGGCACAAATATATACCTATTAAGAGGATGATTCTTATAATTTTTAAGTGATATCGCTTAAATCAAAGGGGGTGAAAGAGATGAGAGCCGATCCATTTTGGTTGTTTTTAATAGTAATTGGTAATTTTTCCTGGTTTTTTTGTTGAGATAATAAACCAAAATATTTTGAATACATATTTATAGTATGTGGTGGAGGAGATTAGCAGTCGTTTTTAAAGTTGTCGGAGTCGAGAAATTCAAAAATTAGGTTACTTTTTCCATCATTTTTAATTTCAACTTAAGAAGGGTATGAAAGGGTCGTTAAATATTGTACAGTTTCAAGAATATTTTGGAAATTTTCCCACTATTTTTGTTTGATATTATTATTAGCAGTCGTTTTTAAAGTTGTCGGAGTCGAGAAATTCAAAAATTAGGTTACTTTTTCCATCATTTTTAATTTCAACTTAAGAAGGATATGAAAGGGTCGTTAAATATTGTACAGTTTCAAAAATATTTTGGAAATTTTCCCACTATTTTTGTTTGATATAATTGGACAATTTTAAGTATATTATTAATAGTAAAACATATAAGGAGTTAATGGGGTGGAGCAGGAGATTATAGGGGTTGATATATATCGTACTATATATACAGATGGATTGTTTATTTATAATCAATGTTTATGTAAAAGCATGGTTCAACGCCCCCAAACCCACTTTGGCCCCCAATCAAGACCTACAATTGTTAAAATCTTTGGTGAAATACAGACAAATTTATAAAGAACTTGCAGACAAGACACTGTCTAAAATGATCAATCAACTGTGCTATCTCAATTCGGAGCTAGTGGCATTTTCATTCTTTGATGAAACTTCAGAAGAAAATGTCAAAACAAGCATGGCTGCAAAATATCTAAAATTAATTTCCGTTGAAGAAAAAAGTTACGATGATAGGGATGTAAAAGCAAGACATAATCTCGAACAAGTTGATGATTTCTTGAAAAAAAAAATTGATTATTTTATTTCCCATCAAATTCTAAATTTTTTCAAGAGACTTGAAATAGATACAAACTTTTTAAATGCTGATGCCGATGAATGGTGTGATAATTCACACTAGTTAAAAAATAACAAAATAGTAAACAGTTTTAAACAGCTGAAAAAAGTGTAAAATTAATTCGAAACGTCAATTCCTGTTTGAGATGCAGAACAACGGCAGTGTTATAAGTTGTGTCTGAATGTAGGAAAATTTTCCCTGACTGTTCAAAGGCCACCTTATCCAAGCCATTACCACCTTGATCTGATAATAAATTGTAAATATAAATAATAATAATAATAACTTCTTTCCCTTATATTGCTTCCTTTCTTATTACTAAACTTTAAATAACAGAATGCATTTGAACATTATTTCTTCTCATTTTTATTTCCTTTTGCTTTTCCTTTCTCCCAAATCCTCCAATTTGGATTTGGCTCTATTTACTTTTGAAAATAGTTTTAGCTAAAGGATTTTTTATGTACATATTGAAAAAATGAATAAAGTAAAATCTAGAGAGCCGATATAATTGAATCCTGTAATATTTTTAGGCATTTTCATAAAAAATCAATTTTCCTTAAAAGCCAAAACATCAACCTTGATAAGGCACGGGTTATGGTTATCCAATTAAGCTGAAACTCAATCTCATTTTTTAGTAAATTGGCAATTTTTAGGAAGGTCCCCCAAAAAAATTCAACATTTTTGGAATGAAAATAAGTCGATTGGATACAATTTACCTCTGTACAAAAGTGCTTCGTTTATCCGTTAGAGGGCATCAAAGTAAAAAAAAATAAACACATTTTTTAAGATATTTTAAGAACCGATATTCCGATTTGAATGAGATTTAGGGTGCATATGTCTTGCTAGGCGCTCTAATATTTGACTTTGACAAAAAGACCGAAAGGGTTCGAGAAGGGTGAAAACTACCCTCACCCCTACATACATTCTAGTAGAAATGTTTTGCAACTTTAACGACGACTCTGAATTTTTTTTCATAAAAAGGTCCTTTTATTTACTTCATTTTTTGTCTCATGTAAAAAAATGCCACCTCGCATTGTTCTTGAGAAAAAAAATGTTTTTCCGATGATGACCTACAAAACAATTTTCTTGTCACATCAACCGTTAAAATCTAGTAGGCGATAATAAACTAGTTGGCGAAAATGTGGAATGTTATGTCAGTGTCACAAATGATTTTTGACAATAAGCTTCATAAATTTTAAATTAATTATTGTTTGGGTTTATTTTTGAATGAAAATTTGTTGTTGTTGTTGCTTGTTTTCCCTGTGAATAGGGAATATTCTTTTGATGAACAGACTGATATGTTGCTAGTACTTGGTTTTTGCGAAGGTAATTGTAGGAAAAGTGTTCGAGTGTATCAAGAGAGGTATCTGAATCGACAAATTCCAAATCGCCAGACTTTTGCCAGCATAGAACGTCGACTTCGAGAAATTGAACGATTCCAACCCTTGAGAGTCAATGCTGGGAAAACGGCGACAAGTCCGAACACCTCTAGTGGAAGAAACTGTTCTTGAAGTAGTCGAAGCAAGTCCAGGTATCAGCACTGGCAGGTTAGAACTTGAACAAAGAGTTAAAAAAAGCACTGTTAACCGGATTTTAAATGAACAACTCATTCGTTCATTTCACGTTCAGCCCGTCCAAGAATTGTTGCCCATTGATCATCACTCACGTCTGAGATTTGTACGAAATGTTTTAGAATGCAGAACAATTAATAGGCTATTTCACAAAAAAATTTTGTTTACGGATGAGTCATCTTTTACCCGTCGTGGTATGATAAATTTGCATAATACACATGTTTACTCCGAAGAAAATCCGCATGTAGTTACAGAAAGACATTTTCAACGAGAATTTAAAATTAACGTTTGAGATGGGGATTGTTGGTAACATTTCCAACGAGAATTTAAAATTAACGAACGGATGGGGATTGTTGGTAACTTTTTAGTTGGCCCATATATGTTGCCTGATAACCTAAACGGAGATAGCTGTCTACATTTTCTACAGTATTCTTTACCTGAATTATTAGAAGAACTGCCTCTGAATGTTTTTTATGCACGATAGAGCCCCACCCCACTTCGCGCGTGCTGTAAGAAATGATCTGAACGAGAATTTTTGTGGTAGATGGATTGGTAGAGGTCAAGAAGCTCCAATTCAATGGCCACCTCGTTCCCCGGACCTTAATTCTTGTGATTTTTTCATATGGGGAACGTTGAAAACAAAGGTATACGAGGTCCAGATAAACAACGCCGATCAACTATGGGATAGGATTCAAAATACTGCGAATACATTAAATAATAATGATATTTTAGAGAGAGTTAGTTTCAATTTTTTGCGCCGTATTGTTATGTGCAGGAATGAAGGTGGTGGTCATATTGAACAACTTTTGTAAAAAATAATATCACCTGTGTATATACCATATATTTATATATATATATATATATATATATATATATATATATATATATATATATATATCTATATATATATATATATATATATATATATATATATATATATATATATATAATATATATATATATATATATATATATATATATATATATATATATATATATATATATATGTAACCATCTAATCGTATTCTCACTAAGCGTCAATAAAAATATCAAGCGTCTGAATCTCAATGAACATTTCTATAATTCCATGCAGCAGCATAAAAAAATAATCAGTTTTTATCTTATGTCGTCTATTGTAGAAGGCCACTTGCAATCGGCCCGAACTGTTCTCATATCATGAGAAAGGCACAAAGTCAGTCAGGGCCCAATAATCTGGCGAGAGTCAATGTTTTTCGTACAGGAAGTTTGATAATCATTTGCTAAATCAAATATAATATATAAACATTTCTAAATATATACTAAACTGATTAAACTAAAAGTAACGAATATCAAGGAGGTTATTTTTTAAATATCTATGTCAAAATATGTTTACCTGATGATGTATCTATCTGATATTATGTACAGAATAGTTTCTATTTATCAGACAAGGCAACATTCAGCAAACGTTTTTTTTTCATCAAATCACGTAATGAAACCACTTTGACTTTTCCATAAAAATTTTTTAAAACATTTTTTTTGATACAAAATGATTTTACCTACCGACTTTACAACACGTCTACTTTGAGATAATAAAATTTCTCATCTACAGAAATAAATTTCGGTATGACATTAATTTTTTTAAAAACCTATATGAGACTAGAGGTTGTACAGATTTAGACATTAAGAAATACGTTTTATCCCAAACAAGGCACATAATCGCGACTCGAACATAAATCAGAAGGAAAGGGCAAATTAAAATAAAATCTGGGTAAAATCGTAAAAGAGACTCTTTATATGTGATGAAATTTATATTTGAAGATTCTAAACGCCTCTGGTAAATTTTAAGATGTTAAGCTGCTGTTGTCATATATTTTATATCTTTTTCATAACCTTAAAGAAAATAAAAAATAAATGATATATATTTTTTTTAATATATTCTTTCCTACAAATTTTTATCTTAATGCCTGCCAACGTGAAGCAGATCATTGCTCAATCAGAAGCGTAGGACAAAAGGAATTGTATAAATAATAAAATTTTATAATTAATTATGAGCCCTGTTTTAGCAACTACGATCATTTGACAAACAAATTAGTTAAAGTTTTTAATATAAAACGGCATTGATTTCTCTAGATATGCTATATTATTCCTAAAAGCTTTAATGTCTAAACTGAGCAAATCATTATTGACAGCTCAAAATAACGCCATAAACATATAAATCGGACCGAAAGATCAGTCAGTACCAAGGATCTACGCAAATAATTTTTAGTAAGTAATAACATATAATTTGTAGAGCTATATCAAAGGCTGAAAATTACGTATTAATTATTTAGTTTATGATTTTGAGGGATACCTGGCAGAAAGTTAGCATAACATAGAATATCGTATAAAAAAAGAACATTGAATGGTTTTACTTTTCCATACTTTCTTTTAAGGGCACAGCACACGTGCTGTTAGGAAATCTCTAAAACGCTTCAGAAGCAAGTTGTGTGCTGAAAAAGCTGCTCACGTTGATCTTGAATCGCTGTTAATTGTACTCAGTGGAAAACACTGCCCTAAACAACAAGCGTATTGTCATCTGCAAAACCATAGATTGGATTCCTGGTTCTTTTTATCAGACCAATAATATACACACGTATATTATTGGTCTGATAAATATATATATATATATATATATATATATATATATATATATATATATATATATATATATATATATATATTATATATATATATATATTTATATATATATATATAGTTTCATTGATATTTGAAGAATGTCTCCAGATGGAAGAATGAGCAAATTTTAAGCATAATGGTTTATGATAAAATATGTAAGGTGTCAAAGAAATGCAAAGCGTCTGTTCGAATTTGTCCTATTATAGGTCTTTTTTAGGGGGTTTTTTGAGTCAAGAAATCGTAACATTTCTTTTTTTTATTAATTTTATTGTTAACATGGGAAGAAGGCTCAAGAGTTGGGGGTTATTGTGTGCTTTTATTATTATTATGAGAATTTTTCCTGGTTTTTGACTGGAATATTTTATATTTAATATAAAATAATTTTTTATAGAAAAATATTTACAGGATGAACCGGATAAGTTAAGGGGCTAACAAGGCGATTACATGTGTGCCGTAATATACTTCTATTTTAGTTTTCTTCCACTATTTCTCATTTAAATTGAAACAGTACATAAAAGAGATTTAGATCTGATTACATAGTAGCCTAAAAAAATATTTAGTTATAAACAAAGTTTTGAGATATAATCTGTTAAGTTATCGGAAATGTTAGTTATGGAACAGCAGATAAATTATTTTATTTACTTTCCTTGCTAACGGGAAATATCGTATATGTAAAAAAATGACTGTCTCAAGTTTTTCCAGGTCTTAAGGTTTTTAGACGACAAAAAATATATTTTTTCAACTTTTAACTTACATATTAGTAAATATTTTTAAATATGAAAATAATAATAATGCAGCCACACCTCGCAAACAAAGTTTATTTTATTTACACATTAAACGTTCCTGACAATTTTTTTATCTGGATCGTCCACATCTGAATTTTATTCATTCACGTACACACGTGAATGCGGCGGCAGGAAGTATATATTTTATTCGCTGTAATTTTAGACGATTTTAGAGAAGTGTAGCTTTTTAATTATTAAGTATTTTTTTGGATTGTTCAAACAAGGTAAGCTTCTCATTTTTTGCTATATTTGGTATTAACGTGTTACAATAGCCAATTTTTTTGTTGATATATTAAACAAATATTTATAGTTAAAACAGGGGCGAAAGAGGTGGGGGGGTGGAGAATATATATATATATATATATATATATATATATATATATATATATATATATATATGTATATATATATAAAAATATATATATATATATACATATATATATATATATATATTTATATATATATATATATATATATATATATGTATATATATATATATATATGTATATATATATATATATATATATATATACATATACATATATATATATATATATATATATATATATATATATATATATATATATATATATAAATATATATATATATATATATATATATATATATATATATATATATATATATACATATATATATATATATATATATATATATATATATATATATATATATATATATATATATATAAGTTAGAGGAGTTGTTTATATATCGTGCTATATGTCCTTTTCAGGGTTCTTGGACTCTACATATAAGAAAATTAGGATAATTTTCCATGACTTTAAATTTTAATAGGGGAAGAGGCTGAAAGAGATAGAAGAATCTTGTGCAGTTTCAATAGTAATATGAGGATTTTTCCAGATTCTTTTATATTTGAGAATGGGCAAATTTAAAGCATAATCTCTTATAAAAATAAACATGGTGTGGAAAAGGGAGGTAGAAAAATGACTTTGTATTTATCGTGTCACAGGTCTTTTCGAGGGTTTATCAGTCAAGAAGAGTGAAATGGGTAGGGATAGTTGTATGGTTTCGATAATATTGTGATCAGGTACCGGATATTTATTAAAGAATAATTTTTTATAGTAAAATACATATGGGGTGAAAGGGATAAGGTGAAAGGTGATTTCAGTGTTTATATTTTTCATTATTTCAAATTTTAAGATAAATTTTATATAGAAGGGATTAAGATCTGATTACAAGGTAAGTTCAAATATGTTGGGATGAATATAGAAATAAACGGTTAAGTTGGTAGAAACATACTTATAGTCCAGCAGGGAAATTATTTATTTACTCGTCTGGCTGACGGAAAACTTTGTATTCGTAAGAATATTATCCTTCGAAATTTTTCCTTTCCTTCATATCTTATTTTCCCAGTGTAGTCGATTATCGCTCAAGATGAAGCTAATATGGCTAGAAAAATGCGCATCGAATGGAAAAGTAATTGTTTGGTGTAGTGGTGATATATACTCAATAATGGCATTGTGCCAAAGATTCCAAATTCCCAACATATGTAAATAATAATTAGTTTTATTGTTTTTTAAACCTTTCCAAAAATACACTAACAATTCTGTACACATAATAAGGAGAATATAATTTTTAGTGTTCCGTACGGAACACTTGTAAGATGACTTCGGTGTCTGTCTGTCACACCCGATTTTCTCCGAAACTATTTGTCATAGGACGTTGAAATTTGGTAATAATATAGGAATTGATTAAATTTTTAATTTAAGAGTTTAGTTTTGGGGGGTGAAATCGGAAGTGATAAAATTTTTTTTACTAGGTCATCGAGTGTGGTGTCAAATGAAAACACGTGAATAATATATATATATATATATATATATATATATATATATATATATAATGTAATACTTGCGCGCACTTTTGTATTATTTTTAAAAAATCGCGAAAAATCGCTGTCCACCCGCCTTATCTCGAAAAATACTTTTGGAATATTCTCTGTTTAGGGAACTCCGGGAAATAACGTTGTATTTCAGATTCAAGAGCCTGAAAGTGGTTATTAATTTCCTCTCTTAGATTATCTACAATTCCCGTCTTCAATCCTTCAGTCTTGGTGCAAAGGTGTTCAAACATGGTTTCCAAGATTTACGTTACGCGCCAGTTTTGCAGCTTGAATACGAACGCCTGGATATTATCTCTGAAATAAATAATGCGCCTTTCCTTATCATTCAGTTTCAAATTTAGCTTGTCTAGCTGATCTAAGATATCAAATAAATAAGCTACCCTTTGGATTCAGGTCTCATCATTAAAGTGTGTCATAAACTCATGTTTTCCTCTTATTTCTAAGAACTGTTTTATTTCCTTTTTTAATTCAAAGACTCGGCCAACAACATTTCCTTTTGATAACCACCGAACAGCAATGTAGAAAGAACGAGTTCGTGATCAGAGTTCATGTTTTTGCACAGTTTATTAAACAGACGGGTATTGAGAGCACTAGATTTCATATAATTGACAATTGCGACCAAAGAGTTGAGCATTTCTCGCAAAGACTTTGGAAGAGTCTTGGTAGCAAGGGCTTGTCTCTTACGGCTCTGGTCGTTGCTTATATATCAGTTGGGAGTACTTTCTGATTATTCTCAGCTCGGCGGAACATCAAGCTGTCCGTCTCAAAACTTCTCTCTTTTACTCGTTTCTTCAAGAGGCAACGGAGTATCGCGATCGCTATGGACTACCCGGTTAGCTTGTCCCAGTCAGATTTCGCCAGGCATAAGGAGAGGTGCGTGCGGCAGCTGTCCACCGATTACGTCGCATATCTCGTGAGTTGCTAAGCATAAATAAATTATTAACATTTTAACACTTAGTTTTAAATTTTAAAATTTAACCGGCAACCCCTCAAAAAAGCCAGAGCGACCCCCTTGTGGGTCGCGACCCAGTAGTTGGAAACAACGATCTATAGGAAGACAAAATAAGACAATATTCTGTTCCATCGATGAGTTAAAATTTGTTGGAATTATTGTGCCAATTAAAAGCGGTAGAGGGGTAAGGTAGGAACATAAATCGTATTCAAGATCCTTGAAAATTGAGTTAGTATAAAGCACTTGAAAGGAACGAAGTGTATTTATTATGTCTGAGAGTTTCATAAAAACATTATTGAAATGACGTAGATGGAGCCACAAATGTTGAAATGATCAAGCAACAAACAGCAGTTTGAAAAAAATTAGTAAACCTAGAGCAAGGAAAACAAGAACATTACAAAGCGACATAAACATGCAGTGCATTCAAGAAGGTATTCCTATTTTATTAGCTGGACTTGTGGTGAATTCTACAAACTATGAAAAGACAGGGTCCAACTTTAAGTTCTCGCCCCTTTACCTTCCACTTTTAACTGCCTAGGTTTGGGTGATGGAAATACATTTTTTGTCTGCGATACATAGTTGTAGATCAGACTGACCCTAACTTCCACCTATTTAACTTGTAATTTTCTAGAGCCCGTAGTTAGGCATAAATATATGTAGTGGCTCATCAGACGAGGGTTTTGCCTTTTCGTTAGAGATACTGCAAGTCCAAGAATTACACTAACCGATTCAATAATCAACTTAGGATATGCCATGTTTTGCGACACTTCAAAGATCGTCAGCAAGACTAGGTGAAAATGATGTTGCTCGATATGATCCAGCACAATCACGACAACAGCAAGATTTCATTATGTTCTTTGCCTGCGACGACAATATTACGATTTTTATTCCCTTGACGTTTAGTTTTGTCCTTGGATTTAAAATTTTGAGGGTTTCATATCAAATAATGCTGAATTTTGTTGACCACTAATATTTTTTCTGTTTTTAAGTTTTTACTGCTATCGTGTTTTTGTGGAAAATATGCCAAGCATTGTCACCCTCAGCAAAGAGTTCTGAAATGAAGCGAATAAATGGTATGACCTAGTTAATATTGATACGGCACCCCGAACTGTTAGATAGCACGCCCTGATTGTCTATTATTCTTAGACCTCCTGTACTTTCAACGCGAAGGTAAAATTTATTGATGGCAGGCACCCAATTTGCCGTTGCATATTCCCCTGTGGCATTTCAACGGACACTAATTTGTATTTTAAACTATTTAAATTATATTTTATTCTTACACCCTTTATGTTACACCATTTATGATTTTTTTCATTTCTGTAACAATAATAACTATATAAATTTAGCTATCCTGTCACAGGCCGGGCGTGTTTCTCCACGAGTAACACTAGTAAGTTACATTACCTATTGTTGGATTTAGAATTAGTCGTGTTGTAACTCATCTATAGAAATTAGTAAAAAGTCATGTAGATGTGTTAATTTAGTGTGGTGAATTTTAAAAACAAAATAAGACTTATTTCATAAATAGCTACGTATTTAAAAAACTAAACTTTTCATATTCAACTCTCTATCAATCAATAATATGAGGCTGAGAAATGGCATGTTACAATAGAAGACGGGAAAGCACTACCCAGATATATTTTTTGGACTGTTTAAATAAGAATCAAAAAAATAACAATAATCAAAACAGCTATAGTGTTGCCACAAAATCTAGCACAGTATATAAAAATGGATTGTACGGTATATAGTAACGAATTAGATTGTTTAGAAATTTCATGACGGAGTCTACACCTTTTATATAGAAAACTGAAAACTCGTATTTTAAGAAGTCATTACCCAAATTTCTAATAATTGTTTGGAACACAGCCAACACTCACTGCCGGCAGCGCGATTTTTTGAAGGATGCCCTTGGGTGGTTTAACGTAAAACAACTGAAAACAGACCCAGCCCATATTCAGCAGTCTACCCACTCTTCTCTTATTTGTCAATCCGTCTTAAGACGCGTTTAGTCGTATCACGGCTAATCAGTCATCAGTTTTCAGTTGTTTTATATTAAATCATAAAATTTATTTTTTTATCGGTTAATTAGTAGTTTTGGGCTTTCACATTTATTTTCAATATCAAAAATCTGATTTGTATGTGGTATGGCAAAGTATATAGCGGAGCAAATAGACTTCTTGCCTACTTCATTCAATGTCTGGGTAATGTCAGCCAGAGCTGAACTACATTTTAAAGTGAATCCAAACCCAAAATTTACAGATTGTCCGCTGTTTTACGGTTTTCTTTTATGCTTTTGAATTGCCACGAAACTTGACAGAGACTAGTAGTCTACACATAAACGTCTATGTGGAATTGCCGAAAAGAGGAGGAAGGCCGCTGTCATTATCGTTTGATTTCTATGGTCAGAGCGGCCTGCCAGCAATAACATATTTTTACAGCGGCTTTGAGAGTTTACCTTTGAGTGCTGAGTAGCAAGAAGCCTATGTCTGCTGAGTAGCAGCACGATACAGTATGTGGCATATATTAAGAAAGTAGGTATACTCACCTGTCAGGGTTCGAAGCCAAAACTTTACGTTCTGAAAGTTGCATATTTAAAAAAACCAAATGATTTACTCAGTGCTTCTTTTGCAGAGATTTTGAAGTACTAAATTACACTTGCTCATACTACAGAATAACTTATTCCAAGCACTACAAGTCGATATCTTAAATGACAATATTAATTACAAAACAAACTTGACCAGAGCAAAGGCTTTAGAGATATTTACAACTGACACCTGACAGTTTTCTATATATTTTATTTTATTATTGAAAATTATGAAGAAAACACCACAATTTTCACATTCCTTAACTTCAATAGCTCTAAAATGGGGTTATAACACAATGAATATGAAGCACTTTCTCACTCCTTTATTTTATTAACTCCAAAAATTACACAGTTTTCAGGTTCCAAAAACCTTGAAAAAGGTGTATAATACTATATAAAGGAAGCAAGCCCTCAACTCCCTACACAACCGCATTAACCCCATTTATAGTACAGTAGAACATAAATAATCGAAAATAATGAAAAATACCACCATATTCAGATTCCTAGATTTTAGCAACCCTGAAAAGACATAGTCGATTTAATTAATATATACGAAGCAAACCTTTTAACGCCATCCCTTATCTCATTTCTTTCTAATTTAATTGCAAATAAATAATTAAAAATAATGAAAAATCGCAAAATTTTTAGACTCCAAGAATCCTGAAACTGAGGTGGAGCTCGATATGTAAAACAAGAACCCGATTTTTTCCTTCTTCATCCTTCTAAAGCAGTGATTCCCAAAGTGGTTCAGGTGGACCTCCAGGGGTCCACGGGAGACTCGACGGGGGGTCTACGTTGGCGTGAAAAAAAAATGGAGGTTCACAAGTTGTAAGTGGGGGTCCACGAAAATTTATCTGATTTATTATTCATACTTTTATTTTATATTGTAATAATATTATATTTGTTATGTTTGCGTGTAGTAGGTACGTAATAAAAATTAAATACTGAACAGGGCCATTATTTGATATTTCTATAAAAGAACAGAAAGCCGAGAAAGATTGAACTTTTAATACTTTTTATTATAAAATTATTTATTTACCCGACTGTGGTGATTCACTAAAGGAGAGATATATGATTAACCTGCATGTTTGTACATATTTCAGTGCCCTCGTAGTTGCTAATGCTAAATGACTAAAAATATTTTCATAAATTGTACGTGTCTTTATGTACCACTCGTAACGTACATCAAAGTAATAAATAAATCATTAAAATCGCAGAGTTTTGATGTCAAAATATTCTTTAAAAGTATTTTCTCTCGAATTTACAGAAATGAATCAAAATATAATTAATCAAAAAATATTTTATATTACATTAAAATAGGTTCAGCCGTTTTGTGAAAACCTCTATATCGGTCTTTAATAATTAACATCAGTTTTGCCGCAGGCATTTTGGTTTTTTTTCATTGCAATAATTAATTAATCCTATTTTATTCTGTTCAAATAGCCATATCCTGTTAAAGTCGCCTTATGATTATATAAAACAAACATTTTTTTCTTTACAGGTAGGTAACTGATACGAAACATGGCCGAATCAAAGAAGAAATGTCGACAGTACAGTGTTGATTATTTGAAATTTGGTTTTCTTCCATCAAAGGCAGACAAACGATTGCCCATATGCCTTTTATGCAACAAAGTTTGAGCAATGACTCTATGAAACCATCGAAGCTCCAAGATCATCTAAGAAGGTGTCATCCTGATAAAATAGGTTTAAAATATTTTCAAACATTGAAGGAAAAATATGAAAAGAGACCCACCGTGCACAGTATGTTCGCTTTAACGTCTCAAAGTAACGATGATAGCTTGCGGGCATCTTACAATATCTCACTGCTTATAGCGAAGTCTGGAACACCGCACACCATCGGAGAACAGTTAATTTTACCCGCTGTTGAAGAGGTTTTAAAAACTGTTCTGCACAAACCTCCATTTGACGTACTCAAAAGAATTCCTTTGAGTAACAACACTGTACAAAGACGTATTGGTGAAATGAGCTTTGATATTGAAAGCTTCTTGTGTAATTATCTGCAAACAACTCATTTTTCTATTCAACTGGACGAGTCAACTTTACCTGGTAATGAAGCATTATTATTGGCATATGTTCGATTTGTTATGGACGAAGAAAACCATGAAGAGCTGCTATTCGCGAAAACTTTGGAGATGGACACTAAAGGCGAATCAATATTTAATGTCCTGAGTGATTTTTTAAGGAAAAATCGATTCCATTTACAAACATTATTTCGGTGGCAGCAGATGGAGCTCCTGCCATCTTCGGGCGATATCGTGGGTTTATAAGCCATCTTAAAAGAATTATACCAGGAGTAACTGCAATTCACTGTGTCATCCACCGACAACACCCTGTAGCGAAAAATTTGAGTGATAGATTGCACCAATCGCTTCAATTTGTGATTAAAGCAGTTAACAAAATAAGAAGCAATGCGTTTGAATACCCGTTTATTTGCACAATTGTGCGACGAAAATGATGCAGACTTCCAACGATTGCTCTTACATACTGAAGTACGCGGGTTGTCGAAAGGTGCATGTTTAACAAGATTTTACTCACTTTTTGAAACAGTTTTAGAGTTTCTGGAA
Source organism: Pachyrhynchus sulphureomaculatus (assembly GCA_019049505.1). NCBI lineage: Eukaryota > Metazoa > Arthropoda > Insecta > Coleoptera > Curculionidae > Pachyrhynchus > Pachyrhynchus sulphureomaculatus. Next base: position 164,176,965 of record CM032446.1, read on the forward strand.
AGTAAAGATCCAGATTTAAAAGAAAACCTGATCAAATTGAAAGCAGACATCGCGTATTTGACAGATTTGTTCAAAAAATGTAATGACATTAACTTGCAGTTACAAGGGGACAGCCTAAATTCAATAAAACAAAGGGTGTAATTTCGGTTTTTCTTGGAAAATTGAAATTTATGAAGCAAAATATTAGTCGGTGCGAATTCTCCCAGTTTCCAAAATTGTCACAGGCAGAATGTCTTGATGAGGATATTCAGACATACGTTCAACATTTAAATGCCCTGCATGATGACTTCAAAACTATATTTGAAGATATTCTGACGATGGAAATACCACCATGGATCATAAATCCATGTGATGAAACGGAAGTGGCGAATGTAGTATTACAAGAGGAGCTACTCGAGCTTAGCACCAATGAGGAGCTGAAGGTGAAATCTAAAAAAGGCTATCAAACATTTTGGCTGCATGCAGAAATATCCGAAAAATATCCTGGGCTGTGGGAAATTGCGAGAAAACTTTTGATAGCGTTTCCCTCGTCATACCTTGTCGAAAAAAGTTTTAGTGTCGTTACAAACCTACTAACAAAAAAAAGAAGCAGATTGAACATCACAGAACGGGGACATTTGCGGTTATTCCTTACAAAACTGAAGCCAAATATTGATGATTTGCTGTCAGTCCATCAAGTAAATCCCTCCCATTAAAATTATGAGTATTTTTTTTTTAATTGTTGATTTGCATTGTTGAGGTTACGGTACGTTATTAATGTTTAATTTTAATTCTAAGTCTGTAATCATATTATTTTAATAAATAGAACACAAGAAAATATATTATTTTTCTTTTTATTTTTACCACTCCGAATTAGGGTTGGAACTCAGCCACGACGCAAATTTCCATCGTTAGATCTAATCTTCACATTTTTTTGACGAGTTTTGGGAATATGATAGAAATGTAGCAGCAGGAGGTCCACCGAAACCAGTAAAATTTTGAAAGTGGTCTACGAGAAAAAAAAGTTTGGGAACCTCTGCTCTAAAGCATTATGCATTTACCTAAAATTTATTATTCCTAAAATTTGTTTGTTATCTCAAACCAAAACATAAAAAAAAATATAAGGATATTGCAAAATATACAAAATCGCTCCCATCGCCGGTAGAGATATCGCTCGAAAATTACAAGTTTCATTCCCAATGTAAATAGTATACATGTAGCAAATTTATCGTTGACATCTCATTTGGTGCGAGAGATATCGCAACAAGAGATTAACAGACTAACGGACAGACAGACCTACAAACAGAGACTATGTTTTTGTGATTTAGGTTCCTTGAAAAATAAAGAAATGCAAAAATCTCTAAAGGGTTATTGTTTTCAAGTTTTAGCAAGAAAGGTAAATATTGGTAAAGCATTTCCCTCACAAACAAGTTATACTACGAGTACATTTAATACTAAATTTGACTTCCTCATACAAATGTTTAAAAAATAATCGGACTAGTGATTTGCCCATCAGTTCCTTCGTAAATACTAAATTTTGCTTCCTCTCATCCCATTTAAGAATATCTTAATTGAAACACACACAACAATTTGATATTTTAAATGATAAATATTGGAGATACACTCCACCAAAAAAAGTTAGTAACAAATAAATAACTTATTTTCCTTGAAGAGAACATATAACATGACAAATAAGAAATGACCACTCCAACTCTTTCCTCCACCTCTTTAACCCTTTATATGTTTTATTGTAAATAACTTCACATAAAATTTGTTTATTGCACCAACAAAAAAGCCGAAAAAAAATTCTCATATCACTATTAACACATAACAAAATTACAGGTTTCCTCTCCAATTTGAGTCTATGTGGGTACAAAATTTATAATCGACATGTTTCTTCAGAGAGGCATTATGCCTCTCAACAGGCTAACAGATTGACCGACAGATTATGAAACGTAAAACTTTTCAGGATATAGAAACTCTAAAACGTGGATAGAAGCAAAAATCTCAGAAGATTATATTTTTTACTTTTTTTAAATCTCCCTTTACCAAAGTATGTAAAAATAGTGCTTAGCTGTGTCATGTCTCGCCACTCAAGAAGAACACCCAATTAAAATTTAAACTACTACGATGTATGTTACTGTTTTATTAGTGTTCCGTAAGAAATACTTAATAACATAAGATCCTTCGATGTCCGTCCGTCTGTCTGTCTGTCACATCCGATTTTCTCAAGAACAAGTTGACGTAGAAAGTTGAAATTTGGCACTAATATAGGAATTGATGGCATCATCAGAGCCGTATAGTTTTGAAAAATAAATTTTGACTTAAGGCGTTAGTTTTGGGGGCTGCAATTGGAAGTTTTACCAGATCATCGAGTGGGGTGTCAAATGAAAAATCGAAAAATTTTGAAAAAATTCTGGAATATTCTCCAAGATTGAATGAAAATTATCACGAGTGCGTTATTTTTATTAATTTATCTGGTATATAAGAAAACAAAAATTTCAACGTCATCAGTTTTCAGTAAAAATAGGAAAAAAACTTTGTTGAAAACTCATTTACGTGTGTGTTTTGTGAAGTCATTGATCATTTTATACCTCCCTACAACATTTTTTTTTTTTTTTTAGTAATCAACGTACGGAACACTAAATGCGCAAGTCCAACTTTCACTTGACCGGTTATATTACTTATATTACTGTCCAGTTGGACATTGGTTTCAGTTTTGATAAGTTTTAATATAAAATCTGTTATCTCTGAAATAAATTATTTAATTAAAAATTTCCCTAGCTGTCACTTAATATAAATAACAGTTATTGGATATTTTGATTAAGTTTATTTAAACGTATCTTTTTCGCCTGTCCTAAAAATTGTAATTTCATAAGAATTCTTAACTGACTGCCAGCAGCAAAACCATCTCGTTAAGGAAGAACTCAACATAAATCAATATTTTTTCATATCTCTTAATAAACAGCGACACTTTTCAGACAAATTTTCCGACTTTTTAAATTAAAATGTCTGCAAGTAAAGTGTCTACTCCGCATTGCATTTAAGAACTAGACAGCGACTGTGTGCGAGTATTTTTACCCTCTTTGTCAAGTTTTTATTAAAGCGTTCTGAAAAATATCTTTATCTTCTTCAGGCGTCTTTGTAATTAAGAGTGGGGCTGTGAAGTGAAATGGTTTTATTTTAACCCCCGAATGCAGCAAAGTCACGTACAGAGCAAGAATCAGACGCTCTGTCGGGGAAATTCGAGTTATCTTAGTTAATCCCCCTTTGTTGCTGGTATTTCGGTTCAACTGAATGTTTTATGGGGAAAAATAGTTATCTCGAACGCAATAATAGTACTGTTTTCAGAGTTTCTTCTACTAGCTTAGTGAGAGAGGTATCACATGAGGATGGAATGATTTTTCACTTGATATTTAAATTCATAAAGAGATTGTTTCAGTTGGGAATAGTTCATTCTGTCCATTAAATGTCGACTGTAACCACATGGAAAAAGCACCGGAGTAAATACATTTATCTACTTTTTATTTATTATTTAATATAAAGACTGGTTGATTCTGTACAAAATAAGTTGAAATGTCTCGGAGTAGAGGCATGTTTTAGTATTTCATAATACTACATTTACTGATTGAGTGGTACGTCAAAGAACAAGAATATTTCGGTATAATCGATTGCATACAGTATCAGGGAATGAAGAGAAAGTAGCGTATTTAAGCAAATATTTTCATTTGAATTTAAAATTTCAATAACTGAACAATACTATTTATTGGAATAATATAATAATAATATGAACAATTATTTTCATTTTCGCCATGACAATAATTAATATACGAATAAACAAATATATGTACTACATTAGAAAAAGAGTTTAATGGATCGAAGTGGGGATAAAGAGAGACACATAATATTTATTTTTAATAAATTTGATTATAATTAAACATTTTCCTTTGTCATTTAAAAAAAAATATTGTGTAATCGCTAGAATCAGCTTAGATCACCGCTGTTTTAAATCAATGGAGAAGAAACATTTTTAAGGCAAAATAAAGAGAGATGGCCCTCTAGTCAGAGTAATTCTCAAAGATTATATGTTTTATTTATATCGACAAACGTGTTGCAGAAAAGAGTTTTCTGGAAATAGTACAAAATTGTAAGTTGAAAAGTATTTTATTGATATTATTGAAAACTTAATAAGTTTTTACTACAGTTCGCTTAAATCAGTAGTAATAGTGGCATACTTTATGTAATGAAAGTCATCAAAGTTTTAATCTGTATGTAAAATCTTAACAATTCTTAGTACGAAATTTTTCGATTGTAGAGTGGAAACACTTCGGTCATTACTGGTTGGCTCAAACAGATACAGATACATTAGTAGTTTCAGTTCAAGGGTAGACAGGTAGCGGTGAAAATAATTTGATACTAATACTTTGAAATTTCTTTAATTTTCTTTTAGTATTGTCATCAGTGGGTACCATTTAGCAATATTTTTCTACAATTTCTTTGACTATAGATATAAAAGTTCTCATATAATATATATATATATATATATATATATATATATATATATATATATATATATATATATATATATTCAACTCAAGCTGAAGATTTTTTACCAAGAATGGTAAAAGAAACAACTTAAAGATAAGAAGTATCATTCATCAAAACGTTCAATCTCTAGGTAATAAAGTAGATCGAATTAATGTTATGATTCAAATGCAGCAAAATTGCGACATTTTGTGTATAACTGAACACTGGAAATCTCAAGACCAATTAGCAAAGCTGGGAATTGACAATTTTGATTTGGTGGCAGCTTTCTGCAGAGAGGAGAGAAAGCATAGAGGAGCTGCAATCTACTCAAAAAAAGGAGTAAGGTGTAAGTCAGATACGAAATTAAATAATCTATCCATATGTGGTGTGTTTGAGTGTGTCGTGGCAGAATGTACAGTTGCAAAAGAAAATGTTATAACTGTTGCGTGTATATATAGACCTCCTACAGGGGACTTTAATGTATTTTTGGTACAACTTGAACAGCTTTCAACGAACAGTTTCAGTGAAAAGAAAAATATGAATTCCTTTAATTTAGCCCATACTATTACTGAAAACACTAGAATAACAAGTAACTCTTCAAGTTGCATAGACAATATATTTACCAATATGCAATACATAAGCGCAGTTGTATTTGATAATTTTATATCGGATCATATGGGTCAAAAAATCAGTTTTGAAGTGGATTATAAGGTCAAGGAATATAATCGTTATAAGCGCATTTTTTCAGATGAAAATAAAAGAAATTTTTTAAGTCATTTGAGGAACAGGATTGGGAAGGGGTTTATCAGGCTAGAACGAATGATGTCAATAAACAATGGAATGAATTTATGAATATTTATAAAAGATTATTTAATGAAAGTTTTCCTTTAAAGTTAGGGGCAAAAAAACGAAAAGCAAAACTGTATAAAGATGAAAACTTTATAGCATATAAGAATAGGTTAGATATTCTGTTAACATTATCAAAACGTGATAATAGATATAAAGAAATATATGTCAACCATAAAAAAGTCTATGACAAGTTATTGGTTAGTGCTCGTGCTGAACAATATGAACACCGAATAAGACAATCAGATAATAAATCTAAATGTATGTGGACTATATGCAAAGAAATTAATGTATTAGGGACTAACCGTGATATAAAAGTACCAGGTTTACCGGAACAAATCGCCACTAATTATAACAACTTCCTATTATCGATTGTACCAGGTTTAGTAAATAACCTAACAAAAACTCTATTTAGTTCAAAAATTAATGATAATATAAGTTCAATATTTCTGAATCCTGTAACAACAAACGAAGTTTGTGAGATAACAGAGAAAATAAAAAATAAACACAGCAGTGGAATTGATGAGATTCCAACCAGCATTGTAAAAAGCTCAGCGACAGAGTTGAAAAATGTCTTATGTTATATTATAAATAATTCGTTCAAGTTTAGAATATTCCCTGATAATCTAAAAGTACCATTAATAAAACCTTGCTTTAAAAAAGGGGATCCAGAAATGTTGGACAACTACAGACCTATAAGTCTGTTACCAGGCTTCTTTAAGATTTTTAAATATGCAATGAGCACCAGAATAACAAATTTTTTTAAACAAAGTAATCTATTTAGTCGTTGTCAGCATGGGTTTTTAAAGGGTAAATCAACTCAAACAGCCATTTTTGCCTTCATTAAAAATATTCTTGAGCACCTGGAAAAGGGAGATCTTACTCTTGCTATGCTACTAGATTTAACAAAAGCTTACGATTGCCTAGATATGGAATTACTTATTTTAAAAGCTGAAAAATATGGAATAAGGGGTAATGCATTAAAATGGCTTAAATCGTATGTAAACAATAGAATGAAATAGGTGACTGTAACTAAAAATGGTAAAACTGCATATTCAAAAATCTTAGCTTATGATGTCGGAATCGCACAAAGGAGCATATTGGGCCCAATTATGTTCATAATTTTTATAAATAATCTTTACCTATTACTGGAGTCTCCAAATTAGCATATTGTAAAGTATGCAGATGATACAAATTTAATTATTAGCTGTAAGACCATAGAAGATCTCATAACTAAAGCAAAAGAATTTTTTGACAGGGTGACTGATTGGTTTTGCACAAATAAATTGATTGTGAATAAAGAAAAAACAAATTTCCTTTTGTTTAAAACAAAACAGTCAAATATTGCTGTGCGAGGACACATTGATTTTGATAATAAAAAATTTGAACTAACCCAACGTGCTAAATTTTTGGGAATTTACGTAAATGAACATTTGGACTGGTCATATCAAATAGCCCAATTATGTAAGAAATTAAACTCGGTGTGTTATGGTATAAGGGTTTTGAGTAAATATTTGAACGAAACTTCTCTCAGAATACTGTATTATGCCAATTTTGAATCGGTTCTTAAGAATGGTATTATATTCTGGGGAGGGGATAACATGGTAGAAAATGTCTTTATTATTCAAAAACGAATTTTGAGAATCGTAAAAAAAATGAATTATCGACAAAGTTGTAGATCGGTGTTTAAAGATATGGACATGATGACCGTGTATGCGATATATATTTACGAAAACTTAATGTTTTTCTTTCAAAATAAAAATCTATTTGAATTTAAATCAGAACATGGCTATAACACTAGAACAATGGATTTTAAATATTTAGTGCATAGACTTACAATTACTGAAAAATCGCCCCTTTATATGTGTGTAAATTTATGGAAAGCCCTACCAAACCAAATCAAAAATGTTAACTCTATCAAAAGATTCAAAGCAGAGATTAAGAAATCATTAATAACCGCAAAACCATATAGGATTAGGGATTTTTGTCCGGATTTGCAATTATTTGTTATATTTTCTTTATTTTGACGTCATTTCGTTTCATATATCATGTATATTGATTTGAAATAAAGCATTTTTTTATTTATTTATTTATTATTTATTTATATTTATTTATTTATATATACATATATATATATATATATATATATATATATATATATATATATATATATATATATATATATATATATATATATGCAACTGTTCGGATCATCAACCATTCAGCACATGCGAATTTGGTGATATTGCGTGGTCTAGATCAACTTGTAAATACAGTAGATAAGTCACAATTCTCTTGTAGTGTTTTATTGTTAAAAAAAAGTTTAGCTGTGGATAAATAGAGTCTAAAGTTGGAGCTGCCCTGGCATCATAGTGCTATAAGGGCACCACTTAGTAGGACGTGCGTACATAAAGTTTGAACCATCTAGGTGGCGTATCGGCTGCTTGCCTGAGGGCATTTGAACTTGGTAGCCTTAGAACATCTCAGCATCTGAGACAAAACAGTGGACTTCTGCGCTCTATTATAGGTGAGGCGAGACAGTTTCCATAAAGCACTTAACAATTAGTCCCTAAAAATTTTCATATCGGAAAGGAAGAATGAACCAACGGAAATTTCTTCCCAAAAAGATTAATCGTCTGGTGTATAGATAAACATTAATAAGCATAAGGTACGGAAGACGGTTCAGAGACATGGATAAATCTATCGATGTCTCTAGGCAAATATGAATCGGTTTCTAAGTGAAAATATACACCGTGTTCCACAGGGTCCGGTTGCTAGTGAAAATAACCGAACGCAGGGAACCGTATATATTTATTTAGTTAGCAGAGCTTTAATGTTCCTGGAATAGGCCAGGGCAAGCTCATAACCGTTAAGTGAGTGTATGGTCTAGCTGGCAAATCTTGCGAAGAAACAACCTGCTTCTCGCCTGGATACCTGGCATGCAGGTGTCTATGGAAACAAGATGGTCGACACACTGGATAAGAAAGAGCACTAGTGAAACTGATGTTACCGGAACCCTGTTTAGAATTCCCGAGAAATATGGGTAGCACAGCGGATGCGAATCTGCTGAAAGACAAGTTTGTGAGAAAAGAAATAAAGAAAAACAAGAAGAAAAAGCGCCAGGGGAAAATAGGGCCCAAGAGCTTCACAAGGGGACTTAATATTGAATATACCAATTTTCTGCTAAAATTAAACAGTAAAACCCACATACGGTGAGCGAAAGCCGTACAGCATATTGCTATCTGAATCAACGTTATGTTGGGGCGAAGGAGAATTCAAATTGCATTTGGTACTTGAACGAACAAAAGACAACTCTTCATCTATTTATGTATTACCCAGTAATCATGTGAGCAAAACAAACTTACCTGGAATCTTCAACAATTCTGAATTAGCAATGTATTAAATTGATTCAACTTGAAAAACTTTCTTACAGGTTATCGACTTCCGATAACCCTGCTATGAGGTAGTGGCAGACCAAGCCCTTAAGAAAAGTATAAGTAAGTTTAAGCTCAGTCTCAGAAGTATATCTATTTATCTACAACAGCTATATATATCACTTACCTTTCTTAGTAAAAAATCAAATCACTGCACATTAACACGGGATTTATCGAAATAAATCTATAGATTCCAATGTTAGTTTGTATTCAGAATTTATCGCTAAAAGTAAGAATAATAGCGACTTCAACTAAGGTTTCGATAAAGTTAATCATTACTTGTTATTAGAAAAATTGGCTAAGGTGGGTGTAAGAGCTACTTTTTTACCGGGCCCAAGTTTTACATACAGGATAAAACCCACTAAACTAACCATTTTTAACAAAATCATTAAAAATTGACAATCAGTCTACATTCTTGTAATATTAAATATAAAGTAAAAGGAGTCTACAAATTACATTTTAAGAAATAATCTTTTTAGCTTGAAGAGAAACAGAAAATGTTAAGTCCTTATCACACAAATAATTGGCATAGCATTTCTGTTATCAAAATTCGTCTGAGAAACATCAAATGTCACCACAGCCAAAAGATTAAGAGAATTAACTTTTGACTGAATAAAGATTCAGTGATACCAAATATTTAAGGAATCTATTTTAAACCGATTTTCGATGTAATTTGTAAATATTGTACATAGGAATCCAGAGGGTGGTTGCAAAATTAAGAAGATTAAACATAAAGGTGGAATAAAGTGTCACTAACGGATTTTAACGTCTAAAGTTGTTTTTTACAATTTTAAATAACAAATCTCAGCATTCTGTAAATATATCATAAAAGATTGTTTTTAGTCAATTTCCACTGGTTTATTTATAAATTTTTGATGATGCGTTTCGCTGTCGATGCAGCTCCGTCGGATCTACATTTAACACAGTGTTAAATGTAGATCCGACGCAACTACATCTACAGCGAAACGCGACATCAAAAATTTATAAATAAACCAGTGGAAATTGACTAAAAACAGTCTTTTATTATATATTCATAACGAATTTCCATCAAGTAGAAGCTACAACCATCCGAAATTCTATAAATACTATTCGCAATATTATCTAGGCATAGCTCGAATAAAAATTTTGTATCAAAAATAACCGTAAAGTCTTTCGCCTAACTCTCTATCCTTGAAAAACATCCATCAATATTATTAATAATTTTATAACGACTACGTCGAAATGTGATTGAAAAACGGTAAATTCCCATTTTGTTGATTGTCTGTTTCGTCAACTGGGCATTATTACCTGCTTTGTTACCCTTCCGTCGACTGAGATCGTTTGACCGTTGACCATTTGAAACTGTTCCCTTTTTGCTGACTCGCCAAATTAAAGCTACCAAGTAAAGCTATAGGTAGCCTTCAACCCTCTACAGGTAGTTTTACCTAGGTATTTATCTTCATACAATATGAGGGTGCGGCCGGTTAGATTATCGTAGGCGTTCATGTTAGTTTAGGTTCAGGTTTGACAGTCCTAAGTTTGTAAAAAGTGTGAAGGAAAGAAAGAATTTTGCTCTATCGATTTTTTTAAGAAATAATTAATATTTACCCTTAATATAGATTTCCATAATAGATAAAGAGGTTTAGTGAATCGACGAAAGAGAAATTGTTAATGACACCGATGTTTAGGTTAAAAGGCCAGTCGACAAAACGGGAATTTCTCTCAAAGTCGACAAAACAGGAATGGACGAAACGGTACTAAATCTGAAAAACACCTATTTAAATGAACAAATAAACCATTTTTTTGACAGTAAATATCAAATTTGTTGATATCGGATTACGAATTATCATAGTCACTAGCACTAGATATTATCTTGCAGACTGTAAGGTCATCTGCTTTAAATAGAAATTAAGAATGGTGAAAATATGTTTTAATATTATTTTTGTAAATAAGAAGTAACAATGGAGCCAGATGACTTTGGGGTGCACTCGGTACGGAAGTAAAAACATCTGTTCTAGTGCCCACAATGTCAAAGAGTAGTTTTCTGTCTACCAGGTAAGAGTTAAGGTTAACGTTCCCGCCTGGTTTTTGGAGATTTTCGTTCATAGGTGTTATTTGTTTTTTTATCCATCTTTTTATTTCTGAACGAATTTATGGAGATAAGCCTTCTCAAGCTATTCCATCAGCCTGTTCGTTTGCTTTTCATTCTTTATTAATCAGGCACCCCCATTAGTGTAATCCAATTGTGGTCAGCTAGTCCATTTTTTGCTATTTTATACCATAGTAGTTACAAACATTTACGACTATTAGTTTTCATTACTATTAATGTTTATAGATGTAGTTATTTTAAATAAGATGTCGGTAGTAATTTGTTGTTCCTTTATTTCATAATTATGATTACAGAAACATACTACAAGATATATAACTACATTGCGACACTAATAAAACTGTTTCGGCGGTGATAAGTAAAAATAGAGATGTAACAAAAATCACAAATCGGGGTAATGGTATGATATCAGAAAGTTGAGTGAAATATCTACTTTCTAATAAACAACTTCGATATAGTCATAAAAATTTGCTGTTCTTATAAAATACTTATATGTTGAAGCTTTAGGAGATTAGTTTGTGTTGGTGAAAAGAAATTTCTGTGACTTTTTATCTGCTTTAATATTTCAGTAGTGCATCAATTAGTCTACTCGGGCTGAATAGCCGTTCCATGCTAGACTCGAATAAAGGACATAAGTTGGCGGTTAATTCAAATGATTTGGCTTTAATTACAATCATAAAAGGTCCGTAAGAAAACTTAATTTGTTTTTATTTTATAAGCAATTACTGTTATGTCAAAAACCATAAAAATAAATCTTTTCCTTTATTTTAATAGAATTAATGTCTTTCCTACAAAAAAAACAAATAACACAGAGCGACGAAAGGTTAAAAAGGCGCATTGTTAAGAGTGATAAAAAGCGACTACTTGGCGGAACTACACTATCTCATTTTCATTTTAATGTAGTCTGTAACTGTGGACGTTATTCACACATTTTACGTGAGTTTTGCAGAAAAGGCTGTTACGTTTTAGATACGATTCATTAGGAGATTTTTAGACGCAGCTTTTACCAGTTTTTAAAATCTAGTCTTGCATACAATAGGATATAACAATGACAATCATATCGTACGCTATGCAGTAGCAAATGTTATTTTAAAATATAATTTGAATATTTTTTCTTATTTGGCAATTTTTTAATGGAACATTTAAAAAAAAAATTAAAATACTACTGTGCTCAAATAATGCTTTTATGCATATAAATGACACTACTATATTTACAAAGTATATAAGGAAGGAGTCGTAGAAACTTTTATGAAATCTGTCTAATCCTTATATATTTTTTTTTTATTATTTTTTTTAATACTAAAATTACTCTTACAGACTAACCATTAGTTTATCTCTAAATTCTTAAAACTAAATACTTAACGTAAGTTTCCAAAGTCCATCCAATGATGTCCTAAAGGCACTATCACATGCACACTAAGCTCTGCTTTTAACACCACCACATTACACAAGCTCGAACGGTTTGGTCCTCTCTTGTCTAGGAGCTGAAGGACTCTTCGTTGACGTATTGGTGGAAACGATATTCGTGTTTAGTGGCGAATCTTTTGATTTCTTTGTCTACTTCAGGAATACCAAGGTCCCTATGTAGATCCTTGTTGCTTACATACCACGGGGCATTTATCATGCTTCGCAGTACTTTATGTTGGAAGACTTGTATACAGTTGATGTGGCTTTGTTTGGCACAACCCCACAGCTGAATGCCATATATCCAGACTGACCAGATCTTGGTTGTCTAGGAGCTGAAGGACCTCTTCGTTGACGTGTTGGTGGAGACAATATTCGTGTTTAGTGGCGAATCTTTTGATTTTTTTCTCTACTTCACAAATACCAAAGTCCCTATGTAGATCCTTATTGCGTACATATCACGGGGCATTTACCATGCTTCGCAGTACTATATTCTGGAAGACTTGTATACAGTTGGTGTGGCTTTGTTTGGCACAACCCCACAGCTGAATGCCATATATCTAGTCTAGTTTCAGGCTCTGGTTATATATCATTAATTTATTATGTATTGAGAGTTTGGAGTTCCTTCCCAAAAGCCAGTACATTTGTCTGTATTTAAGACCAACCACTGTCGGTTTCTTTTTTTACATATTCTTTCCATCTTAATTTAGTTTCCAGTGTCATGCCTAAATACTTTGCTGTGTTTGCATGTAGAGCTATATTTCCATTTAAGTTTATTGAGATAAGTTCTTCAATTTTCTTGTTTGTAAAATTTATATGTATTGATTTGGATTCATTCAATTTTTATTTTCCATTTTTTGGTCCATCGACAGATTTTATCGCTAACTTGTTGATGTTTTCTAGTTGAGTTTTCTATGTTTTCTCCTATTGCTAACATGGCTGTGTCGTCAGCGAATGTAGCTACTGTTACGTTTTCTACCGGCGGTAGATCGCTAGTATACAGAAGGCACAGGATAGGTTCCAGAACACTGCCTTGAGGCATTCCTGCCCTTATTTCTTTCAGTTCAGAATAATGATCTTCTAGCTTGATTCTGAATAACCTCTCCGTGATGTAAGAAGTTAATAGTTCAACGTATTGTTTTGGTAGTATTTTATTCAATTTATAGATCAAACCTTCGTGCCAGACTTTATCAAAAGCCTGAGCCACGTCCAGGAATATAGCAGAGCAAATTAGTTTTTCTTCTAATGCCTTTTCTATCACATCTGTTATTCGATGGACTTGATCTATGGTAGAATGTTTTTCTCTGAAACCAAAAACTGGTAGTTTGGTATAAGGTTTCTTTCCTCTATTAGTGGTTTTATTTTTCTCAAGGGTAGCTTCTCATATAGCTTTGAAATTATTGGAAGTAATGACATTGGTCTATATGACTTAACGTCATTTGGCGGTTTACCCGGTTGAGGTATCATAATCACTTCTGCTACCTTCCAGATGCTAGGAACGTATTTCAGTCTAAACGATGCATTAAATAGGTAAGTCAGCACTATACCTTTTCTGGGAAGTTTCTTCAGGATTTCACCTGTAACGAGGTCAAATCCAGGGGCCTATTTTGGGTTTAGGTTTGTTCTGATTTTGTTTGCTAATTCCTTGGGAGTAACTAATTCGATATCTTTCATTACGAGATTAATCGTTTCTTCTAGTTTTTCATTCTAATCCTTATGTAACAGTGAGAGAATATATAAACATATATATATATATATATATACAGTAATACCCCGCTTAGCGCGACCCCCGTTACGCGCGGTTTCACTATAACGCGAATTTCAAATTTCGCGCTCATGTAGTCATTAACTTCTCTATGGTCGCGGGGGGATCCCCGCTTTCTCTGAATATTCTCTTTGAAGAATTGGGAATTCCCTGTCCTTCGACTTTGTTCTATGGGGATTTCCTCGTTCGTTTCGTGTGTTCATTTGTTCCGTAATGTTAGTTCGGTCGGCTGGCAGTTTTGTTTTAATATTTATTGGAGATACATACATACATAATTTAACCCTACGTTAAAAATGCCGCCTGTAAAGAAAAAAGAGCGTAAAAGCGTCACTTTGGAATTGAAGATGAAAGTGTTAAGAAGAATGGAAAATGGAGGCAAAGCAACAATTGTTGGGAGAGATTTTGGACTCTCAGAATCGACTGTGAGAACGATTTATAAAAATCGGGAAAAAATTAAAATCTCCAGCGAAGGTTCAACACCTATAAGTGCAACAAAACTTTCTCGTTCGAGATCATCTATCTTAGAAAGAATGGAGAAATTACTGTCAGTCTGGATCGAAGATTTGAATAAGAAGAACACACCACTAAGTCAAGATCTCATATGCACAAAAGCAAAATCTTTGTATGAGATGCTGAAAACAAAAGAAGGAGAAGGGAGTGCCACTCCGACTTTTGCTGCCAGCAGAGGCTGGTTCCATCGGTTCAAGCAGCGTTCTAATCTTCACAATATCCACATAACAGGCGAGGCGGCCAGCGCGGACATTCAAGCTGCAGCTGAGTTTCCAGACAAGTTTCAAGACTTCGTTAGACGAGAGAAAATTCCTGCTTGTCTCATCTTCAATGTTGATGAGACCGCACTTTACTGGAAAAAAATGCCATCTCGAACATTCATTTCTAAGGAAGAACGTCAAGCCAGTGGTTTCAAAGCTGCGAAAGATCGACTAACACTTCTGCTGGGTGGTAATGCCACTGGTGATTTCAAACTGAAACCTTTACTAGTGTACCATTCAGAAACACCCCGTGCAATGCGAGGCACAGACAAGACAAGTCTACCAGTTGTGTGGCGATCAAACAGAAAGGCGTGGGTTACACGGGAAATTTTTCAAGAATGGTATTCTAATAGTTTTTGCCCATCAGTCAAATCATACTGTGACAGAAATGGGCTTGAACCTAAAGTTATATTACTCTTAGACAATGCCCCAGGACATCCAACCTCACTTGATACGCCCAGAGACTTAAAAGTGTACGTAAAGTTCCTTCCCACCAAACACTACGTCAATATTACAACCTATGGACCAGGGAGCAATAGCAAACTTCAAAGCTTATTACCATCGCCGCACTTTTAGCCAACTAATTCATGAAACTGACGGGGAAGGAAGACAGTCTATGCGAGAGTGGTGGAAGTCATACAACATTATGAAGTCTATTCACAACATAGAAGAGGCTTGGAAGGAAGTTAAAATGAGTTGTATGAATGGGGGTGTGGCGTAATCTTTGGCCAGATGTAGTGGAAGCACCTAGAAGAATTGTCCAGATGCAGAGACAAGTGCTTGAAGACATTGCTGCAATGATTGAGGGGTCTGAACTTGAAGATGTCACGGTAGAAGATCTCGTAGAACTTGTAGCAACGCACGACGATCCTATTAGCAATGAAGATCTGATCGAGTTACAGAATAATCCTATCTACGATGAGGAAGAACAAGTAGAAGAGAAAGTTTTATCTTCAGGGGAAATACAAAATGCACTTTCAAAAATTTATTCAGGTTTGGACATATTGCAGAGTATAGACAATAATGATGACCGTGTCTTGACCGTGTGTCAAACAATTAAAAACAGTGTTGGGTGTTATGAACGTATTTTACAAGAACGTAAACAAAACGTTACCCAAAAGACAATAGATGTATTTTTCCGTAAAAAATAAGAGTATGTATTGCATAAAGTGTTCTTAGAATTAAAGTGATTGATTAAAATGATTTGTATTTTTTTGTATTAAATTTTGACTATGTTTAATCATAAACCTCGATATACGCGAATTTCAGTTAACGCGATTTTTTTCGGAACGTATCCCTCGCGTAAAGCGGGGTATTACTGTATATATATATATATATATATATATATATATATATATATATATATATATATATATAATAATATGTATAATGTATAAATATTCTCCAGAATGACAATATTTTTAAAATATTTGAACAAGAAAAATATAAACACTTTCATATTTTAGTTTTGAAAATATACAACTTACATTACATATAGGACACGTACGTGACTCTCAGATTTTAAACGAACATCCTTATAGATAAGTATGATGGAATAAAGGCTAAGAACAAAACAAAGAAGCAAAGTAATATGGCATATTATCTGTAAGGCATAGTATTTTAGGACATTATTGTTCAATTTTTTCTTTGTAATTGAAGGTGGTTACTTTTTTTGGTTGATTTGGTTTTGCAAAAAAAACAAAATTTTTTTTCTCAACATAGTCTCCACTAAGCTTGATACATTCGGTGGAGCGAGATTCCAATTTTTTTATTTCCTCAGAAAAAAAGAAAATATTTATACTGGTTTAAAGCACAGATAACCTCTTCAGTCGAAGAAAATTCCTTCTCAAACCAATTTTTGAAGTCAGGAACGTGAGAACTAATCTGGGGAATAAAGTGAGTGAGGAATTATTTCGAAGCTCAACTCGTGCACTTTTACCATTGTAACGGCCTATCTGTGAGCAGACGCATTCTCCTAGTGAAAAGAGCACGTTTTGTAGGTTAACCTTAGTCGCTTCTACATCAACTCGCTATGCCATCGGTTAAATAACGTTGCGTAATAAGGGCCAAACAGTGTTTTATTTTCTTCCAAATAGTCAACCAGGAAGATACCCTATGAGTTCCAAAAAGCAGTTACCTTTACATTTATCGCTAATAAAACTGTTTCGGTTTTTTTGTGCCTTTTCACCTTGACCAATCCACTGCTTTGTGTCCGGGTTGTGAGTAGATTACATTGCCACTTTTTCAAACACCATTTTGAATTATCCTTTCTCGTCCGGACTTAGCTTTTTTATTTTTAGAACTTCATAGTGGATATTATATACTCGTTTATATGAGATACCTACCATCTCAGCAATCTCACGAAGGTTAATGCGACGATCTTCCAGCATGAGACCATGAATTTTAACAGCCATTTATTTGGAAGAAACCCCAATAGGGCTTCCTGAAAGTACAGCTTCTGCAGGGTTCGTACTCCTCATTTAAATTCATTTATCCAGTAATAAATTGTCTTGAGTGCTGGTGCGGAGTTCCCATCGAAGTCCTTCATTTCAGTTTCTATCTGCAGCCCACGTTTTAAATAAAAATATAGCCGCAGTACACTTTTTTAAATAAAAATGTTTCATCACTGCATCATACTCGGCTTTATATATTTCTACGAAAGGTGCAACATAATATCATAGCTGCTAACAAACCACTTCGCGTTGCGTCTGTTTGAAACTTTAAATACAACCGTTAAAAGAATCACGCTGATCGACAGTCATGCCGCTTAACAAAATTTACCACCATTTCGTAGAAATTTATCAGACTTATCAATCCACCCTTATATAGTATTTCATAAGTGGACCGCCTGATTCTATTATTTCATGTTAAGAAAGCTTTCGAATTTTCTTTTCAGTCTATCTACATAGATACCTCAAAAAATATAGAAGTACAGCAAAAAATTTAAGAAAACGTTGTAACTGTACCGATGGTTTACGTTTGTAGGAATAATATTTATATATCCAGTCACTTTTCTTCCTTATTTTTGTATTCACAATAAAATGTTTATTATCGTCTTTATCAATATTATATTACATAGGTTGTCGCTCCAGCGTTTTTGGGATGTATCCATGTTTCTTTTTCATACTGATGGCATGTTCTTTGCTATTTTGATCATTTTTTCTTCTGTCACTATATCTATATATTTATGCTAGTTTACCTTTCTCTTTAATATCCAATCATTTATATTATGTATTATGCATGTCTGACTGTCACTTCTCTCTATGTCCAATTGGATCTTTTATTTTCACTTCTGCTATCTCGAGTTATTTTGTCTTCAATATTTCGGGTAGAATTTTCGTGGCTTAGGTTAATGCAGGTCTTATTATGGACTTGTAAATTCAAGATTTCTTTTAATTTTTAATTATTTGTTTCGCCATATTGCATAATCTGAATATTTTTTAATTCTGTATCGATGTTATCGAAACTCAATATTTATATATGGGGGTATTTATTCTACATTTGTTGTTGTATAATGTTTTGGTAAACGATAAGCTTATATCTAAAAGGCTTTTTAATCGTGGTCACACACTTTGTTCTTACTGATGATATTCCCTTTTACAATTTGTTTTTTGTTTCGTTAAAAAAGGAAAGTAATCATTGAAAATCATTTTTGTTCTCTGCTATTAGTATGGCAGTATTAGCGTAGAACATTTTTTAAATTTCTTTATTGTCTGTTCTATAATCTTCCTGTTTAAGAACTTATCTAATTATTTTATCCGTTATTACATTAGAAAACGGTGGGCTAAAGAAGTCTCCCTGGAATTTATTTCATAAATTATTTTAGCTCCAATCCCAGTTTTTCAGTGAATATATTCTATGGTTTGGTTGTGTCTTTAGTAAAGAAGATGTTCTAGTACTCGATGATGGTTTTTTTTTCCGAGTCAATGAAATATAAGAACGCTGATATATTATATTTTATCCATTTCTCGCCATTTTGTCTTACGATGAAAATAGCATCTGTGTAAAATCTCCTGATCTAAACCCCTGTTATTACTCTGCCAGTGCGATCTGCTCGTTAATTTAGTTTTTAGATTTACAATTGTAGCTAGGAGGTTGGTCCCTCTTTTGCTTGCTGGTACCTTTTTGCCTTTTGTTTATAATTTTATTTTTTATACAAATTTTATGTCGTACAGTGTACGGGATGGTCCAAATTGGACACTTTTAAAGGTAAACCCATTTATCTAAAGCAGATAGACGAAAACTGTCGGTGTCTGAGGGTCAATTTTTATGATAAACTCAATGATGAAAACCGCATATCGATATCTAGTACCATTTCAAATATACAGGGTGTTTTTCGAAAATCTGCATTTTGGAAAAATGTTTGTAATTCTTTTCCTATTGAAAATTTTTGATTTCTGTAAAAACATTCTCAAAGCACTTTTTTACATAGATTTCAACAGTATAAGTTACATTTTTTTACAACTAATATTTTAATAGTAGTAACTTAAAAATAAATTTTTTAAATGGGATACCCTATATATTTTTCCTTACCGAATAGAGCTTTAAATTATCATTCTAAAAATATAGCACACTTTATATTTTGCTTAAATCTACTTCAAAATATAAAGGTTTTCAGTTTTTATGCGAGTTTTAAATGCACATTTTGTGAAGTAGGCTTTGGACGGCCATATGGTTTAATTCAATTGTTTACTCGCAGTTGTCAAATTTTACTTCAGGATCAGTTATTGAATTGTCATATAAATCGCAATGAAGTTTGAAAATTACGAAAAAATGGGCGTGTTTCATACAAACCGGAGAAAATTCGGAAGAGGCGACGAACGGTATCCAGAGAGGCGTCAACCCTTCAAGGAGATATTCGCTAATTTGCGACATAACCTAGTTAATAGTGGCCAGTTTCAAAAGAAATTTCCCAAAAATTATGCATCAAACAGGGATAAGGAGTTAGAAGAAGTAGTAGTTTTAGGAACTATCGGAATTAATCCCAACACTTCAACCCGACGGTTAAAAGAATCCACTGGACTACCAAGAACTAACGTAAGTCGTACTTTAAAGAAGCACAAATTCAGGCCATATAGGACAAGAAAAGTTCATTACCTTAAAGACGGAGATTTTCGACGGCGTATGGATTTTTTGCCAATGGTTTTCTGGAGAATTATAACCATGTTCTGACTTTTTCATTAAATTGCATTTGGAATTTTTAGAGGCGGAGTTATAGGTCCATTTATTTACGAAGGAACACTCACCTCTCAGAGATATTTAGAAATTTTAAGGTAGCAAATAGAACCTCTTGTTGATGAACTGCCGTTAATGGACCTTATAAATTTATTTTTTCAACCGACGGGCACCCCCTCATAACGCTGCAGTTATCAGTAATTTTTGCGTAAGCAAGCCTCAGAGTTATTTACAACCAAAAAATGACATTTTATTCTACGTAACTTTTTTTAGTTTTAAGAATCTTCCCCCAAGAACCGTAACAAGGATTGTGATAGGAAACAAGCCTTCTAGCCCTCTCCGTCATATATTATACCTTTTATACATCTGACTAACATATATGGAAAATTTATTCAATATTACACCTAAAAAAAACTAAGAATAATTCTTATAACATTATCGAAAATACATTATTAACTCCAATGACTGTTATCATTACAGGCATATGTATATATATATATATATATATATATATATATATATATATATATATATATATATATATATATATATATATATATATATACATATATATATATATTTTTTTTCTTTTTATTGAACCTTTCACTATTATAAACTTATGTATGTATTTTTTCTTGGGAATTAGTTTCGTCTTAAAATTTCTAGCCACTTAATTAACGTTTCGCCCTATTATTTTGGGCATTCTCAAAATTTTTTTTTTTATTTACATCCAAAAACATAATTAAAATTTTTTTATAATACAACACATATAATTATTTTACAAACGTCCCACTATATAATACATTTATTTCAGACCCTTTAAATTGCTTCCTGACCAGGTAGGTTTTGTGTACCACTTAGTGAGAATTTTGTCATGTCGTCTAATTACCGTTAGATCTAAGAAATTTATTTCACCTTCTTTTTCAATCTCTGATTTGAATTGTAGGTTTTTATGGAAATCATTAAATTTGTGTAAAAATTTCGTTTATTTTTTTCTTTTTGTACCGCCAGCAAACAATCGTCTAGGAACCTCTTGAAAAACAAAACGTTAAAATTTAATCCCTGAATCCCTTTTAGAGGTGGTACCACTTGCCTACCATATCATATTGTGTAAAATTTACTCTGTTTATTCATATACATTTCCCCGCGCCTCCGCCGCCCGTTTCGCTGCGTGCTCGCCAATCCCTCTTTGCGCTCTTCTATTTTTAGAATTTTTTTTTTTGGATTTTTAAAATTAGTTTTTTTCTTAATTTTAATGTATATGTTCGCCACAGGGTGACACTACACATGCCCAAATAGTGAAGTGCTTGTGGTATCGGGTATTTATAGTCATATTTCGAGCAAATTTAATTTCTGTCACTTTATGAATTTGTAGATATCGGCAAATAAACAGAATTTGAACTTTGAATTTGAATTTGAACTTGTTCTTCTAAGGATTCCATTACTAACTAAGCGATGGCTGTTGATATGGAAGAACTCATCGTACATCCATCAATTTGTTAATAAAATTGGTTTTTGAACTGAAAATAGTTGGTTTTTAAAGTAAGTTCAATGGCATCAAGGAAATTCCGTTTAGATATGGATGTATGGGTTTTTAATACGTTCCACTTTTTGTTAATGACTGTGCGTACTAGTCGTTTGGGATTGTTGGTGTATAGCGATGTTACATCTAGCGATAGGAATTTGAAATTTAATGAAATATGAATTAAATCTATGAATGTTTTAAAATCGAACGAATCCTTAATGAAATAATTATATGTTATACTTGCTAAGGAGTTAGCCAGATATTTTGAAAGGTAAAACAAGGGAGATTGTATGCAAGATACAATAGGTCTTAACGGTGTGTTGTGTTTATGAAGTTTGGGTAGACCATAGATTTTGGTAGCACGGAATTGTTGATCGTTAGTATTTTAGCTTCTTTATCAGTAATTTGTTTTCATTTAACAGTTTTTTTGATAAGGGTTTTTTTTGATATATATATTTGTTGGATCGCTATTTAATTTTTTAGGCGTATTTATGTCATTCAATAGATTTTCCATTTTTTCATTATATTCTGTTGTGTTCATAACGACGGTTTTATTTGACTTGTCAGGTTTAAGCACTGAGATTTGGGGATTGTCATTGATAAATTATATAGGTGTTTGCGGTCCATATTACAAGACAACAAGACTTACCAGTAACTGAGTATGTTGCGTCCATCGAGTCTGAAATATATAACAAACCAGACGAGGAAAAGGATGGTATTAGAGCAGAACTAAAAAACATCATTACAAACCATAAAACAAAATTTAAACATATGAACATAAAAGTTAACCTGTTACAAATAAATATATTATATAGTGTGACGTGTGTAAAATAATTGTATGTGTTGTATTATAAAAAAATTTTCATTAAATTTTTAGACGTAAATAAAAAAATTTTTGAGGATGCCCAAAATAGTAGGACGAAACGTTAATTAAGTGGTTAGAAATTTTAAGAAGAACCTAATACCCAAGAAAATATACATACATTAGTTTATATATAATATATATATATATATATATATATATATATATATATATATATATATATATATATGTTACATAGGGGACGTTTCGCGTCAACGGGGCCACCCCCATACCCAAAAATAGAATTAACAAGAAAAAATTCAAGAGTGTTAATTTCTTTATTCAAGCGTAAGCTTTCAAATTCAAAATGACACTTTTGAAAAAAAAGAAGATAGCGGCTAGAAACAAATAAATCAGGATCACATACAAGCAAATGATGATTTCTAAGCGGAAATAAGTTAACTGAACTTGAAAACTAAAACAAAATGTAATATTGATGTAATAATTAAAGTAACCAACATAATTTTATGTAACACCAACATGGCGGATCCAATATAGCGCCTAAAAACCAAAATTACATGAAGAATGAGATTTCGCAGTGAGATAGCATTTTTTCTTACCGGAGCATAATCGCTGGCTCATCATATAATAGAAAATAACAACCTATTGTAACCTAACCAAACGTAACCTACTCCAAAAACAGGTAACTTAACCTAACAAAACTTAATGCATCATACCCTACACAACAGAAAGGAAAATTAACGTAATAAAACATTAGGCTTACAAAGTAGAAAGAGAGCTTAACCTAACTCTACATTGCAGCAGTTCTAACCCAACTTAAGGTAGTTTAACTTAAATTAACCTACGTCAGCTTAACCTACCTTAGACTAAGATATGTTAATCGAAAAAAACATAAAGCTTCACTCTGCTTAGACGTCGGGAAAGTTATGTCAAGTTCAGCTGCCTCAGGTTAGGGTAGGTTAAGTTGCCTTAGATAAGGTTTTGTTCTATAAGCTATGATGTCTTAGGATACGTTAGCTTTGTAAGTTATAACGCTTAAAGTTTTATTACGTTAATTTTCCTTTCTGCTGTGTAAGGTATGATGCATTAAGTTTTGTTAGGTTAAGTTGCCTTTCATTGGAGTAGGTTAGGTTGTTAAGTAAGAAAAAGTGCTATCTCAGTGCTCTCTAACTGCTCATTTTCCGTGTAATTTTCCGTTTTTGCACCATATTAGATCCGTCACGTTGGTATTACACAAAATTATGTTGGTTACTCTAATTATTACCCCAATAACATTAATATTACATTTTGTCTCAATTTTAAACTTTAGTTAACTTAATTCCTAATTTTGTTATTTCTAGCCGACATATTGAGCCATCATCTTGTTTTTTTCAAAAGGGCCAAGTTGCATTTGAAAGCTAACGTTTCAATGAAGAAATTGATACCCTTGAATATTTTTTTTTCGTTCTTATTGTTTGAAAACGATAATATTGATCTCTTTTTCGTTTAAAAAATAGTGCAATTCTTAAGAACATCACATCACAAAAATGTGTTGAAAATAAAATTATAATGTTGTACTGAAGCATAGTTTTACCAAACTTTACACGAGAAAGAATTTCATACTATAGGCAGATATTAGTACCGATGCCGCATTAAGTGAGAAAAATAATTCATTTTCTGAGCTTATTATTCATTTCTTCATATTCTCAAATGGCTACCGCATTTTACTACTTAATTACAGGAATTTATGAGAAATATCAGACATATAAAAAGTCGGTCTCACCCTACAATGGAAGATAATAAAACTTCTTTTTAATAACAGACATTAATTATTGAGTCTTATTTATTTTATAGATATAATAATAAAAATCTCAGTATAATAAAACCTTACTAAGCAAGCGATGTAGTCATAATATTATTCTTTTTTGTCAAATTTTATACCTATGTTATTTGAATTGATTGGAAAAAACAGAACTAATTTGTTTTTCTTTTAAAGGGTAATAAGTTAATATTGTCATTGCATAAACTAAACTTTTCAGCATAAAATAGCAACGTTCCAAATAAGTTCAACAGGATTATCGGAAGTAGGTATCGTAGTGAATTTAAATAGAGGTAACACAATCTCTAAAAAATATAATTTTCATACTTAAAAATAGTAATACTGAAGTAACAAAATGCTGAAGTATTGGTATTATACTTGCAAATTAATTGGAACAAAACATACATCACATCTGAAATGCATGAACCAAAACTAAGTAAAACAACTCACGTATATCGCTACATCTCATAAAATAAAGTTAAGAGAAAAATTATAAATCAAAAATAAAATGATATAGCTCTAATGTAGTCAGTAATATCTTCAACATCAACACCATATCCAGTAAACCAGAGGCTGTTATAGCAGATTTCCGTCGTTTAGGTCTTTTTTTCGTAATCATCCACTCTGACATAAGTAGTATACGATGTCGATCAGAGCCCGCATCTTGGTATAACCTAATACTTTATGGAGAATATTTATGTTGTCAACTTAAGATATAGGACGGGAATTATGAATAACAGTAGAACTAAAATCAGACTCTCACACATACACTTCGAAAACTTCGAAACTAATCGAAGAAGAGTCAACACTAAAGGAAATCTTTTGCCATTGAGTCTGGATGTAAGACCGAAATCACTGTAGTGGAACTGGTGGAGATCATTAGTGATATCACTAGTCTATAACTTATTATTAAAATTTCATAAATTATTATAAAGATAATAAATAAAAAAAATAGTTCATTATTGGAATAAGCATAACAAATAAAATAAAATCTTTAAAAGCATGGGACGCAGTATTAAATTGCAAGGAAAATTGTACTTTCTTTAGTCCGAGAAATAATCTTCTTATGAATGTGAAAGCTACTGTTACTTTCTCTTGTAGTAGCACTTCTACAAAGGAAAAAGCGCAATCTGATTCTGTTCAAATTGTTCATTTGTTACTTGGATGCTCTAAAAATGTGCTTATATATTTACCGTAAGGTGTCCAGATAACAAAATGTTCTTTTAAATCTTTGATTTAGAAGGAGCTGAGCTAAAGGCGTTTTCTTCAAAGACTTCCACGAATGACTATGTACGAAGTTGGCACCAAAAATGGAACCTTTTTAATTTACCTAACGATCATGCTAAGTTGTACCATAGAATGTATATTCACATATGTTTTGTATGGTTAGTACTGTATTAACAGATCATTATTTTAAAACAATTCAATACCAAAATAGATAAGAATATCTTCCGAATTCAGCTTTATAGTTCTCAGCCTTATAACAAAATTTTAATTTTTAATAAGGATGTCAAATTTCTATGTGAATGGATCATCGAATACTAGTATACGAGTATTTGTACCTCTTTTGGGTATTTGAATATTTTATTCTCAATAAACCTTAATTTATGGAATCGTCGGAAAAATTTGGAAAAAAACACTATATTACGGCATAATCCTTCATAACCATTCCAAATAAATTTAGCTTTTAAATATTAATTTTTGCAAGCTACCGCTGTAATTACTTTAATTAGCAAAAGTACTTTAAAACTGTAGCTAAAGACGCGGTAACGCTAAGAAATTATTCTAATTTTAAGGAACAGGATAGTTCATTTTTTAAATCTTTTTAAAGATGACAAGTTATATTCTTAAAAACAAGATTGAGATTTTAGTTTACTCTAAGCAAAATGTTTTAAAGATAATTGGTAATAATTCAAATATTTCGGTATACCATAGGTTTGAATCACGTGTCCAAATTAAATTTGTTTTGGAGATATTAAAGAGTAGTAAGGTAACTGAGTTTAAATTCTTTCGTTGTGATGACATTAGTAAAATTTTTCACTTTCCTTGCAAAGGGAAGTATTATTCATATTTGGAGATTTATGCATTTATTTATATTTATATATATATATATATATATATATATATATATATATATATATATATATATATATATATATATATATATATATATATATATATATATATATATATATATATATATATATATATATATATATATTTAAAGAAAGAAAGCAAAAGTTGCTGTATCTAACAAAATTCTTAAATATAAGATTTGTTGGGGAACTCGGCAAAGGGCGTGATAAAAGTTCACACAATGTTCATTAAGCCAATATTTCGGTCCTTGGTTGGAACCTTCTTCAGGGTAAGAACTGAAAAGGAGAATTAGTCTACTAACTGAGAAAACTTTGGCAAAAATTAAATTATTCAAATTATTACTATTATTATTATTATTAATAAACTGATGGAGAAGTACAATGAAATATAAGATGTAGTATGAAAGAAAAAGAAAAAACACTCACATGAATAGTGAGAAGTAGAGTTAACATGAATGGCCATTATTAGCTTGTAACATAGAAACGACTAACAATCCATCAAAATAAACACTATAAACTAATACACAAAGCTAAAAAGATGAAATTTGTAACAGGGATGTGTTTTAAAACCCTGGATGCTGAAAACATTTTTAATTATTAACTACTTCACCCGAATCAACCACCTGTAGCCGGCGCCATGCACAAAATGATTGACATACCACTGACAAAAGACAGTTACTTGACAGAGAAAAGGGACTTATTTGAAAATTTAAAAACCTAAAAACCGAAATTGTAAACAACCGGAAGGAGTACTGATCTAATGAAAAATATATAAATGATCAAATAAAGAGAAGAAGAAATTACCAATTGAACGACCTTAAAATCGATAAGGAAAACATAAATTTTGGGTAAAAAGGGGACAGGCGATCTAGCAAAAGAGAAATAGAGAAGGAAGCATGGAATATTATATTAACTTATGAATCAATTTATTTTATTTATTTATATAATTTGTTGATTTAATTATTGAAAAATTAATTAGAGAAAGGAGGTTTATTCACCAAAGAGTATATTGAAGTATGAAAATTACAAGAGGGAGGGAAGGGGGAATCCCTAGACTTTTGCAATGACAGAAAAAACGACTATGTTAGAATGATCACTCTAGGCAAGTGAGTGATCTGGTTCTGTCCATACCAGCAGATGGCAAAGAAGAAGTTCTCCAATTTTCAATTCTTTTGATCTACATTTACAATTTATCATGGAAGAAGAAACCAACAATGCTGTTCCATTTTTCAACACAAAAGTCATCAGAGACTCCAACAACATCGTTAAACTTGATTGGTATAGAAAATCTGGCACACATCCACACTAATTCTAGCCATGATTGGAAGGTGAAAGTCAACGTCATTAAGAGCCTGTATAGAAGAGTGAAGACAATAGTCTACCCAGATTACCTGCTCAAATCACAGGAAACGCTCACAAAAAGAAAATGGTTACAACCGAAAACTCCTGCTGAAAACCAAGGATGAAGTTAACAAATTCACTCATATTCAACATATTCCTCCAGAGCCTCCCCCTCCCTCACTCAGACCTAACCCTTCCCCTCCCTCTCACCCCCCCCCCCCCAGTCGAAACAAATTGGTCGTTGCTTTCTCTGCCTTTCGTTCCTGGTCTCACAAACAAATTAATCCATATCTCATGTACTGTTCCTAACATTAAAATTGCCAAATATGATTTTTTCAAAAATAGACGTGTTTTCAGTAAATTGAAGTAAATCCTCTGCCGGTTCTCTCTATGTCAGACGTAGTATATTCTATCCCCTGCTTCAACTACCCATCAATCTATATCGGTCAGATTTCTCAATCTCTCCATCTTCGTATTACACTTCACAAAAGTGACACTAGATGCCATCCTCAAAGATGTGCTTTGGGAATATATTCTGTAGATAATGGTCATTCCTTCAACTTCAATGAACCTAAAATACTTCATTTTTCAAAAAATCTTTTCAAGAAAGAATTCCTCGAAATGTGTTACATCATTGAAAATCCTCACAACATCAATAAAAGAACCGATCTAGATGGTTTGAGTAACATATACAGTTTTCTCTTTGTGATGTTTCTATGCCATATGACAACTCCCTGTCGTCATTCGACTCTTGATATTTTATCTTAAAAATGGCAGTCCGTTACCTAACAGACTAACTCTCAATAATCTATTTCTTCCTCTTTTCCTTTATCTTGTTTCTGTAGGTCCCCTGGTCCTGGGTTCTTAAGAATTGTTCCCTTCACTTGCCTAGATTCTAACATAGTTGTTTTTTCTGTCATGTCTAGGGATTCCCCCTTCCCTCCCTCTTGTAATCGTCATACTTCAATATACCCTTTGGTGAATAAACCTCCTTTCTCTAATTAATTTTTCAATAATTAAATCAACAAATTATATAAATAAATAAAATAAATTGATTCATAAGTTAATATAACATTCCATCCTTCCTTCTCTGTTTCTCTTTTGCTAGATCTCCTGTCCCCTTTTTATCCAAAAGTTATGTTTTCCTTATCGATTTTAAGGTCGTTCAATTGGTAATTTCTTCTTCTCTTTATTTGACCATTATATATTTTTCATTAGACCAGTTCTCCTTCCGGTTGTTTACAATTTCGGTTTTTAGGTTTTTAGATTTTCAAATAAGTCCCTTTTCTCTGTCAAGTAACTGTCTTTTGTCAGTGATATGTCAATCATTTTGTGCATGGCGCCGGCTACAGGTGGTTGGTTCCGGTGAAGTAATTAATAATTAAAAATGTTTTCAGTATCCAGGGTTTTAAAACATATCCCTGTTATAAATTTTATCTTTTTAACTTTGTGTATTGGTTCATAGTGTTTATTTTGATGGATTGTTAGTCGTTTCTATGTTACAAGCTAATAATGGCCATTCATGTTAACTCTACTTCTCACTATTCATGTGAGTGTTTTTTCTTTTTCTTTTATATTACATCTTATATTTCATTGTGCTTCTCCATCAGTTTATTAATAATAATAAAAATAATAATAATAATAGCAATAATTTGAATATTTTAATTTTTGCCCAAGTTTTCTCAGTTAGTAGACTAATTCTCCTTTTTTCAGTTCTTGCCCTGAAGAAGGTCCCAACCAAGGACCGAAATATTGGCTTAATGAACATTGTGTGAACTTTTATCATGCCTTTTCCGAGTTTCCCAACAAATTTTATATTTAAGTATATATATATTATATATATATATATATATATATATATGTATATATATATATAATATATATATATATATATACATATATATATATATATATATATATATATATATATATATATATATATATATATATATATATATATATATATATATATATATATATATATATATATATATATATATACGAGGCTGGTTTGAAAAGTCCGTGCAAAAATAAAAACTACTTATGTGTTTGGGGTAAACCTTTTTTATTTTTCGAGATAGTCTCCTTTTAGGCTTATACACTTCGTCCAACGATGTTCTAGTTTGTTAATCCCTTCCGAATAATAGGATTTGTCTAAGTCTGCAAAATATCCATTAGTGTCTGCAATCACCTCCTCGTTTGAATAAAATCTTTGTTTCGCCAGCCATTTCTTCAAATTGGGGAACAAATAGTAGTCCAAGGGAGCCAAGTCTGGAGAATAGGGGTGATGTGAAACGAGTTGGAATCCTATTTCCATTAATTTTGCTACCACAACTGCTGAGGTGTGTGCTGATGCGTTGTCGTGATGGAAAAGGACTTTCTTGTGGGCCAATCGCGGGCGTTTTTCTTGCAGTTTGGTTTTCAAGCGGTCCAATAACGATGAATAATATTCACCTGTAATAGTTTTAACCCTTTTCCAGATAGTCGATGAGGATTATCCCTTGCGAATCCCAAAAGACAGTCGCCAACCTTTCCGGCCGAAGGAACGGTCTTCGCCTTTTTTGGTGCAGATTCCCCCTTGGTAACCCATTGTTTAGATTGTTGTTTGGTCTCAGGAGTATAGTAATGTATCCATGTTTCATCCACAGTGACGAAACGACGGTTAAAGTCCTCCAGATTCTTCTGGAACAGCTGCAAACCATCCTTGCAACACTTCACACGATTCCGTTTTTGGTCAAGCGTGAGCAATCGCGGCACCCATCTTGCGGATAGCTTTCTCATGTCCAAATGTTTATGCAAAATATTATGTACCCGTTCAGTCGAGATGCCCACAGCACTAGCAATCTCACGCACCTTAACTCTTCTGTCATCCATCACCATATCATGGATTTGATCATTGATTTCTGGAGTCATAACCTCCACAGGCCGTCCAGAACGTTCAGCGTCACTTGTGCCCATATGGCCAGTCCGAAAATTTTGAAACCACTTATAAACTGTTCTAATCGAAGGTGCAGAGTGACCATAATGTTTATCAAGCTTCTCTTTAGTCTCCTGAGGCGTTTTGCCTTTCATAAAGTAATGTTTAATCACCACACGAAATTCTTTTTCGTCCATTTCTTGAAAATCACTCGACTTCATTGATTCACACGAATGCCAAACACAAAGAAATAGACCAATATGGCTGAAACTTGGTGTGCGTTCATTCAAGAGATGCTACTAACTAAACATGACCTCGATACGCGCCGGTGGTGCCATCTCTCGGACTTTGCACGAACTTTTCAAACCAGCCTCGTATATATATATATATATATATATATATATATATATTTATATATATATATATATATATATATATATATATATATACAGAATTATTATTATTATACTAAACTATACTGTGATCATGTTACTGCCTAAGTAAGGTGATAATGCAGAGCTTACGAAATACATACCAATAATCTCGTATGTTAAAAATAAAAGTAACTCATAAAAATAACAAATTTAAGACAAATTCAAATTATGTCAAAACAGCAAACAAAAACAATATAATACTCTGGATCACAAACAACCAATTGGAAACATCACCGAAAAGTTTTTTAGAATATAACGACTTGTACTTAATATTTGAACACTATAATGAAGCCTTTGACTGGATAAAGATGTGGAAAATTCTAAATGCATTAAAAGATTGCTCTGTCGATTCAAGAAAAAATTAAAACTGAACGAGGAATAATATACTCCATAACACTGAGCTTTTTATTGTTGGTAATGTGAGATATATTAAAAAAACTAAACTGATATACACATTGGAGGATAAAAAATTAAACATATTAAAATATGTAGACAGCATAGTCCTTTTTACAAAAATAAAAAAATTAAACTTTAAATACGAGAAAAATAAAAATAATGAATAGATGCAATAGAACGAGGATAAAGAAGCTAGAATATATATATATATATATATATATATATATATATATATATATATATATATATATATATATGACAAAATATAAGAGTAGGCAGCAAAATTCAAAAAGCAGAATTAAATACAAGAATAAAGCTCGCAAGGACGAAAGTATTATACATACGAGGAAATAAGAATACTGAATCAATATATTATCTCTGTGCTGCTATATTAAACTGAAACCTGGGCATTTAAAAAAATAATCTTAAATATAATGCCAATTATATAGAATTTATTAGAGAACGTACCACAATGCTGGATATCAACAACAAAATACTAAAGACACACAATGAAGATGGACACGATATATTGCAAGAATATAAAGGGGAAGATGAACAAGAAAGAAGCCGAAAAGACAACCATTTATAGGAAAAAGAAATCCAAAACATCCTTTAATAAGAAAGTTATAAGAAGAGGATGGACGAACGCGCATGACAAAAGTATATGAAGGAAAATGGAGAAAACGACAATGTCAATTCATGGACGATAATTGCTAGATAGATAGAGAGAGGAAGAACAAATTGTAAAGAATACTATTTACAGATAATCATATTAGGGACTGAAGGGATGAATAACAAGTTAGAATAGTGGCTACGAATATATTATACTATAGGTTCTATTCAGAAAATATGAAGGGATGTGATTATAGAGTAACCTCAAAAACAATTGAACTTTGTAACTTCTATTTGCCTCTTACACTGGGTAAATAACTTTAAAAAGTTCTGTCCACTGTTACCAGAAACCTCCCCTTTCATTTTCATAATTCATACAGGTGGTGGCGCTCGCTTATCCCTGTAAGTCATATAGGGTTCGAAGTTTTGTAATTAAAAAAAAAACTCTTGACAACTCTGTTACTTTCGTTATAATGTCCACTTAGACAATATACCGCAGAAGTATGTTAAGATAATGTATTGAGAACAACAGTGAGTATACATAGGTAGGAGGAGGAACAGCGTCTAACAAAATAAAACTTTTTTGAGTATGCTGGTCACGCATGTCAAAGAATATGTTTTAAAAGGAAATGTTCAATACTAATCGTGATATGTATTTGGGAAGGGATAATGGCATGAGTCACGTGTTAATGGTCTATAATATATTATTTAAATATTATTTGCATACAAAAATTATAAGTTTAGAAATTTTTTGACAGCAACTCATGTTAAAATGGTCCTAGGGAACCAGATAGTTCTGATACTTATTGCCACTAAACTATGATATTTAAGAAGAGCAAGAAAGACAGGAAGTTTTCCATCTTAAGGGAATCTTCTAATGCTATTGGAACTTAACATTAATTAAGGAAATACGCTGACATTATTAACGATTTCGTATACCATAAGTATTGAAATAATGTAGATCTGCATACTTTTTTATTCACAATATATTTTTAGGCTTGGTATCTTAAAGTTTCGAAATATATTATAAGGGCTTGTTATTTTACCTGTCTCTTAACGGGTATATTAACAAATATTTCTTAGGCTTATCGTGATTCGTTTCTTTTAACACACCCCTCTATACGAGGACAAAGTTTTAATAGAAAAAGTTTTCGGTAATAAATATCTCTCTCTATGAGAGGTATATGAGTACCTATAGAGTGCGGAACATAATATGCCTTGCTGATATATTTTTTTCATTTTAGATAAAACCATATTTTATCAAAATTTATATTCAGCTAGTGTCAAAGTTTTAAACAAATTATTAGATTAGTAAACTTTCAAGTTGTAAATTTGCCTTGCAAATAACTTCAATTATATTTTACACACGTAAATAGTGATATTATGTCTGCTCGTGGCATCTATTGCATTTCTGACTTCTTGGTTAAGGCATAGTCTTTTTATCATTTTTTTCTTCTTAGTTAAGACAGCTTTCGTATTGTTTTACTTATCTTCCCTAGACAAGCTATGTGGAGTACCAGGTCTCGGACGTTGTCTTTGACTCTGCTCACCTCACTTTTTTCCGCGGGCGCGACATGATGCGGCGCTAGATAACATTACATCTTTTTGGGTGTACCACCAAGTATTTTGTCTGTGTCCTACATTTTAACTTACAAATCTTGGAGGGTTTGAAGTAAAATTGCTCAAGAAGTGCCCATGAATCTTCGCTGGATAAGCTGCCTTGTTGATGACTTCTTCATCTTGACCTCTGGTTGAAATCTTCTTCCTTTTTCATGGCCTCTGGTTGAGTCTTCTTTTCTGATGAATATTCTTCTACTTACCTCTTTTTTCAGAGTGATAGAGAGCTGTAGAGCAGCACAATTTCCGCCAGGGGACCTACATTTAGACGACAGACAAAGGGTCACTTGGTCTCAAATATCGACCCCTCGCGTCTTGCTCCGGCCTAAAGGATTCGCAGATGGAAGAATTGGGGTGCACTGTTGTTTTCCTCGAAATCTTCTGCTGTACCTTTGTAGTTTGTTGTAGCACTGTATCGATTTTTTACGCAATATATATATAGATATGAATACATGATTGACAGCCGTATTGCGCAGGGATAATTTGCTAGTACGGTTTAGAAGTGGGTAAAGATTGGGCAGTAAGGTTTTCGCTTTAGCTATTACAACAGAAGCTTAGTCCTTTCATACTATTCTCATATTATATATCAGACCTAGATACTTAACATTAGAATGTCAAGGAAGCCTGGTTTCTCCAATAGAGACAGGCCTCGGGGTATTACTGCCTGTCTTGTAGAAAATGATCTCTTGTGTTTTGGTCGGGTTGATCTGAATTCTCCAATGTTCATACCAATCCGACAATCTATTCAGATAACTCTGGAGTCTGGTAGTTACTGTCTCTCGGCTTCTTGAAAAAGCCGTAATGGCGGTGTCATCGGCGTATAACCCTGTATTGGTGTCTATCGATCTTGGTATTTCTGACGTATAGACATTTGATGGCAGTGGGGATAATGGGGAGCCCTGTGAGATATCGGGCCTCACTAGCCTTTCCTCCGAAAGTTCTCCGTCTATCTTGACTCTACATCTCAGGAAAGAGAAAAAGGATTAAATTAGTTTAGTTATATCAGGCAGATATCCGAGTCTGATGAATTTTAGCACCAAACTTTTATGCCATACGTTATTAAACACTTTAGACACGTCTAATTGTTCATTTGGGATAACACGGAGCCGTTTGGTTTTTAAGCGTATTATCTCCAATACGATTTTTTTCAGCTACTTTGCTGAGGGTGGAAAGGAGACTGATTGGCCTATAGTTTTTAGTTTCCTCAGAGTTGTGTTTACGTATCATAGTTACCACAGCTAACTTCACCTCCGATGGAAAGTAGCTCAGCCTGAAAATCGCGTTTATTACCTCAGTTAGCTCCACGATTTGCTTCTGGGTGAGGTTTTTCAACGCAATCACAGTTATGCCGTCAGGTCCCGAGGCTTTTCTTTTTGACAATCCTTATATTACTTCTTTCAGCGACTCCGGGATGGTGAAGTTCAAATTACGTTGCTGTATGTGAGTTGCGTTTAAAATCTGAATAATCTAATCGACCAGGGCCTCTCTGCCCAACTAGGAACTCGCGGTGGATTAGGGGAAAACTGGTCCACTAATATGTCTGCAAGGAGGTTTACCTTTTTTGAGGCCGTAGTTGTGACATAATTATTAAAGTGTATAGCTGGGATCGCTTTTTCTTCCATCTCTGATGAGCAGTACTCTAGTCATGCACCAAAATGTTTAACTTTCTGTATCCAGATCCTCTAATTTCCTTTACTATTTTCGATTATGGAATTTACTTAGAGTACTCCTTAACTGTTCTGTTGCATTATTTGCCTTTCTTTTCTCCTCAGAGTCTGCAGACCGTCTAGCTTTCCTTAACAATCTATTTTTATTCCTGATTTGTTCTTTCAGGTCAGCAGGAAGTTGATTATCTTCTAGCGGCTTGGTTTGAATGATCGTGTCCCGTGTTATATCGGAGCTTAAGTCTCTCGTCAACTTTCTAACCGCCTCTTCGAGGCTTTGAGGAGAGTCGAATAGAAAAATTGGCCCGGTCTACAACAGGAGCTCTTGATACCTTCCTTAATCCGTCCTGTTATGTATCATGATGTCTTCTTCCCCTCCACCTCTGCTTCCCAAAGTGAAAACCGCAGGCAGGTAGTCTGGGGTGTAGGACGTATACATTGTGCAACATGTGTACATTCTTTGTTAGAAACAAATCGAGCAAATCTTTATTTTCAGCTCATGGGACGTTATCACATTAAATTGAAGGTGGTTATAAACCGCCTCTAAATCCAGACCACTGGGATTGTTTGTCCTGGTTCCCCAGAGAGTATTTTTTGCATTGACGTTCCCTTCAAAGATATTTATTGGTTTAGTGGATCTAAACAATCGATGATAATCCCTTGGATCCATTTTTCTGGGGCCACTGCCAGATTGGTAAACCGACGAGATATTAAGACAATCATATCCTTTCATGAGTATGATGACTGAAATGGCTTCTGTCATAATCAAATCTGGCTTGATTGGTAGATGATGATCTAAAGCCTTCTTTACTAGGATCATTGGGCCTCTTCCCATAATTGTGATCTTGTATAAAACTGATTTCATGCCTCTTGGAGGTAACCCTATTGTCATTCCGTGTCAGAATCTTAAGGCACTTAAGGTTCCTAATCAAAGGCTTAATCCTAAACCTTTGGGGCATCAGCCATCAGCATGAACATTGACACAAATTACTTATGTATCGTCTACAAATTCTTAAAAAATTGCTGCATCGCAGCATTCATTTTATTCATGGAATTCATCGCGGCCCTCATATTCTCGGAGTTTGCTGCGAATCCTAATCTATTGTTATCTTAGGAACCCCATTTGATCTTCTGCCCTGGGAGGCTTGTCTCTATTGTTCTATCTGGTACTTCGAGTGCTTTGCACATCCTCCATAGGAGGCAGGATAAGCTCCTCCGCAATTAGCACGTTTAGTAAGTTCTTTTCTCGATTTGGTGCAATCAGCGGATCTATGTTCTGCCCCGTAATTTCCACATCTAAGGTTGGTTTTACAGCGAAAGAAATCATGGTCAAATAATTAGCTGTTGTGGCATTGTGTAGATCTGGCCTTAGTCTTGTGAGCCTCCACTTTGTTACTATTTAATTTTTTGTCCATATCAGTTTTTGATACAAGTACCATGGGCATAGGCTTCTCATCCATCCTTGCAGGGCAATCGGATCACTTTTCTGGGATTAGAACCCTTACTTTTTTAATCATCTAATAACTCCTCTTCTGTGATCGACTCAAGGACTCCCTGAGTACGACATGAGTTTCTCTTTGCTTAATTAGTGATACTATTCCTTGGTACTGTCAAGGAACTTGTGATTTCTCTAAAATCATCTGCAGTGGGTGGTAAAAGTCGGACTTCTTCAGGGAGACTGACCACTTGATCAAAGTCAAGCTTCCTTGGTTTTAACTCTGCCGTGACGGCGTTGTATCGTTATTTATCGCCCAACTTTGTCGGCGCACATAGGAGTATTTGCACGAAAAAAGTGATCAAAATTATATTACATTTTTACAGACAAACACACATACATAGCATCACGCCCCTATCTCCGAAGGGCGGGGCAGAGCTTTTAAAGTAGAGGATTTGTCTACACGCAGCCATTTTTTGCAGTTATGAGATATAAAATATCATACCCGGCTCACAGAAGTAGTGATAGATTGCAAGCCCATCGCTCATAGGTGCACCTTACCCCTTGTTCATCAATCCAACTTTTCGTATCCTAATTTAGTATATTAATTATAATTTTGTTATAAATTAGTTAAATTAGAAATATTAGTTAAGTAAAATTACATGTTTATTAGGTATGATCATACAAATAATACACATGTAAAAAAAAGAAAAGAATAATCGTTGACCTAATGATCCTTGTAATCACTTTCCTCAGTATTTTCATTACTACTTGGAGGTGAAGGCGATATACTTGAGACCCATTTGTTTCAAGGCTTGTTTTGAAAAGGGTTTACTTTTCTTACGTTGCTTGGGCCTATTGTTACTCAAATAAGGATCGGAGCTTAGCAATAATCTATTTATAACATCTTTATTGCAATCTACTCGTAAGAATTTTCTTGCAAAATTAATTCTCTATTTTCGGATGTTCTTATTTCGGGCTGCAGCTGCCTCTTCCGATAACTGTCCAATTGGTAGTATAGCATGAGCTGTTACTTTGGTGCTATGCAACAAAACTTTAATGTATGGTAGGTGACATCAGATGTCATGCATATAATTATACATATAATCTTAATGTCTCGTGGGCGAAAGTAGCAAACTTATCGCTGTCCATATTTGTTGCCACTGGAAATTACCTTCATTATAACTTTAACTCTTTTATTAAATTAACAACCACCCCATTGGACTCCGGATCAGCAAAAAACCTTCTGCACTTTAAAGTCTTTTTGAATTTGTTCTTTCCTTTCTTTCACTATTTTCTTTTCTTCGACAGTTCGTGCTTACCGTTTTCCTGATAGTATTCTGTAACCTAAGTGTAGTAGCGACTTAAAGAAACGAATTCGCGCATGAAGAACTGACAGTCCAAATTGTAATGCTTCGACATTAATTTCCACAATTAAATTATTGAAGTCTTTAGATGTCTGGCCGTAAATGTAACATTTCATTGTCGAAGCCGTATCAGTTGCAGCATTACACACCTTTCCGTCTGCCATTGAAAGCATCATATTATGCTCGATTTTAGCTATTCCATCGGACATGGACAATTCGGTTTTTTTTTTTAAATTTTTTATTTGATTTTCAATACATAGTTTATTTCTTGTTTCGTGACCTCTTTAGATTCATTAATATAGCGTATTCGGATTGGCTTACAGAATCGAATAGATGATGGAACAGGATTTTGCTATTGTATTTTCTTCTGTTGTTCTTCAATTTCCTTTGAAATTTTTGTTTAGACTGGGTTTATTGTGACCCGTCACATTCCCATTTAGTAATTATAACCAAATTTTGTCTTTCTGCGTCTAAATGTCTTTCTGTTATCTCTGCGCCTACACCAACGCCTTGCTGTGTGATAAAGTAATGCTTGTAAATTGCTTTTTGCTGATGTTTCAGATACACGTGTAGACTTTTCTTTGGGACAGCTCTCTTTTTTGTATTTTTTACTATAACATGAATATGTTCTTATTAGCGGGATGTATGATTTTCCATTGTCTGCTTGTGAAATCACCTTCTACAAAAATCGCACAATGCCTCTTGAGGAAAATGTTTCTTTATAGCAATATCTTTATCAGCTGCGTATGTCAACTCCGCAGCAGGTATCTGTTTCTTTAAATCTTTTGTTTTGCGACGCTTACTGAAATCATTTAATTCCTGAAATCTCTTTGTCGGCCGCCCTGACTTGTATGCAAGTTCTGTATTCCGAAACGGTAATGTTATATTTAGCGTGAGCCAAACAATGTTGTTTTTTACAAAGCGATCTTTTTTGTAATTAGCAGCTCTCCATTTCTTTTTGAAATCCCTTTTAAAATATTCTAAAGCTCTGCTTATAACGCCTACTTCGTCATTTGGGCAACTGGACATTTCCGCAAGTTTTTTTTCTAACGACATAAGATTTTTGTCCACATGTCTTGACGTTTAGTTCTTGTATAATGTCATACAGATCCCTCCTAGTAAATTTTCTCACGGTTTTTGAAGAATCTGAAGAAAGAGATAAATAAATGTTTTAAATCAAATAATTAAACCAAAACTTAAGGCTAAATATAATATTCAATATAAAAAAATGGCGGAGAAAAGCAGAAGCGTTTGGTACTGTAATGTGTCAGAATGACTCTAAATTTTTAAAATATATTCCAAAAATAATTCAACAAACTCCTACAGGTAAACAAAAATACTATTTTCTAAAAATGTTTGGTAAAAAAAATAAAAGTTGAATTTAGATCTTAAATAATAATCGTAAGCATGGCATATAAACAAAAAACTAGTAAAGCATAGTTGTAATCTGGAGTACATACCTTGAATTTACATGTTCAAAAGTGGTAATTTCAAAATTATGCATCACTTGTACACTATAATTGTTCAAATATTCATTAAAAACGAAAGCGCCGGGAACAGAGAAGTGCGTTACGAACAATGACTAAGTTTCGGCTGACTTTACAGGTAAAGATGCAAGCGATAGATTTTTTTATGGCTTCCATTGGAGTTGAAACAATCATGAGGCTTGCAAAAAAATAATTTTATAAAGGTGTTCGACTAACTTTGTAATATCAGCTTTTAGCCGAATTTTTATACAAATACTCCTATATGTGGCGGTATACGCTACAGTACGTTTAGTAATAGGAAGTCTGTCCCTTACCTGATTCCTCTCTTATGGTTGTTGGGGGGCTGCCTCTGCTGGTGTCCCGTCCTAGGCATTTTTTCCTCCAGGGGACTATCTGTTGTTGATTTCCTTATTTTGATATCCTCTTGGTAGCTTATTTTATTTTTCTGCTCCTTGACACGGCTGTTCGTCTTTATGAAGTCAGAGTCGGCATTATCTGGGAATCGCTTTTTGTGCCTGATCTGGGATTTCTTGTTTTTCTTCCCCTAGTCTTGCCGACAGGTTTCTTATTTCGTGAGCTATTTTTAAGATAGTAGAGTCTTGTTTCTCTATTGCAACCCATAATTTAGCTCGTTATCCTGAAAGCAGCCAATAGTTTCTTGCGTAATGCCTAGTTGTCTAATTTGGGCTTTTAGTTGATTGATATTATCGATTAGAGTTTACATTGCTGCTTGATATTTGGTCACCTCTGCCGTGGAAAAGGCAAAGTCGCCGTTGTTTATCTGAGAATTGATCCCTGGGGCCTTAGATGACGGTTTCGGCCTTGCCGCAACATAAACGATAAGCAACTTTCGGGTTACACGCTTTT
Source organism: Pachyrhynchus sulphureomaculatus (assembly GCA_019049505.1). Lineage (NCBI taxonomy): Eukaryota > Metazoa > Arthropoda > Insecta > Coleoptera > Curculionidae > Pachyrhynchus > Pachyrhynchus sulphureomaculatus. The sequence goes on from CM032446.1 coordinate 164,217,330, forward strand.
GTACTCATTCACTTCACTTTTCACAACTCGACACACTTTATCACTACCTACTAGCCCCTTGCGTGCTTAACTCTGTAAAAATCAAAAACTCTAGGCTTAGATTATTTAGTTTTTTCTTTTTTGTTATTGGGGATGTAATTACAAAATAGTATAGGGCAGAGAACCCTAAGATGAAGCAGGTATAAATAATTAAAAGAATTCAGATTTTTAAATTAAATGCTGATTTAGTTAAGATGTTTTGGAATTTTTGTAATTAGCCAGTAGTAAAAATTGACAGCTAGGTAAGTATTGCAGTTATTATTATTGTTATAAATTTAGAACGTTGGTTTTTTTTTACATAATTTCAAACAATATAATGTTTGTGTTATCGATTTTTCCGTCTAATATTTCAACATTAATTTTATTAATAATTTGATTGTGTAAAAATTAGGAAATGTCACAAGCAGTTAAGATGACAAATACATCCAAAAATAAGAAATGCGCCTAAGGAGATCAAAACCGTGAAACGTCAAATACATTTTGATGATTTAGAAATGTGCTAGTTCTATTGATATCGAAGATAACGAATTCATATATTTAATGAAGAAAGTATTTTATGGAGGAGGAGGAAAGGACCTTTTGATTTTGCAAACTATGAGTACATTCTAAATTTATAATAAATTTAAATGATTCTAGAATAAAATATGGATTTGTAATTTTTGAAGTTTATAATATTGTAATATGATTATTACTACCAGAATATTTGCATCATTATTTTAAATAGAACTCTTTAAGAAATATATTTTTTTGAATAAAACATTTTTTTTTTATTTCTGTCGCATACTGTACTTCTACGCATCCCTTCGATAATTTACCTACTTATCCTAGTAATCTTAGTAGGTACTGATAGTAAGTAAGTCAACGTATCTCATGAAACAAAAAGAAATATAGATCAGTTTATTATATAGTTTAAACAATATGCATACATACATTAAAAAGTCTGGTGAAAAATGCTTTTACACCAAGCAAAACTTCATATATTCGTCATCTGTGATCCCTTTTCCCTACTATATGAATATTTAATATAATTTTTTGCCCCTTATGGTAATTTTTCTCGGCTACTAAGTACCTTTTTCTTGTTGCGTCCTTTAATAATTTATCACCCTAAATTGTATTATTTAATCTGCCAAGTTCCTTTACTTATTTAAATTAACGGTGTAATTTTTTATGGAGATATAATAAATTATCCTTCTGGAGTTTTTAAAAATACAGTAAAATTTTAAATACCTATTGTTTTTCTTCTTTTAAATTTTTTCTTCTCAGTAAAATCTCAGTAAGTAATTATTATTGCTAAAAATAGAAGTGCTAGTGTAATGAGGTTTTATTTTTTATTTCAACAGATTAAAAAAAATTCTGAAGTTACAAATAATACACTGATCGATGTACTGTAAAATTTTAGTGAATTATGTTACTGAGGTATTCAGAATTGCTAACAATACAAATTGTTCTCTATGTTTAGCTAAAATTTAAAATTTTGAAATAGATCGAACATAATATTTAAAACATTTAGAAGTATATTTTTTGGTCTCGCATTTGTTCAAAAACTTTGCATATGTAAACTTTAGCAATGGGTCGATAAATATTTGCTATCATGAAATTTAAAAAAAGTAATTAACGTATTTCTTCCATAATTTCAAAAGAAAAACGTGAGACAGCTAAATAATAGAGAGGGAGTTGGCACCAGACTCTTAGCATACTGAGCCACAAAAAAATGCTAAAATACCTTCAGCTCTAGTTCCTTATTTAGCATCTAGAGTTTGTAAAATTTCTTTTATTTTCAAAGAGCTCAAACTACTTTGGATTACAGATGAAAGCATTAAAGTAGAATTTGAATACAAGAATCATTAAACTGTTTAATCAAGGTTCTATGTACTGTTACTTTTTATTTATTTAATATAGCATGATGACAGGGTCAAGATAGTTAAAATCAAAGTTATTTTGTTCTCTTGTTATATTTATTTTAAAGGCAGCTTAAATTGTCCTTTTATTTTTTTATTTCCTATCTTGAATAGTAAAATTTCATATAATTCTGGTGTCTTGCTATTTCGAATATAATTTTATACAAAAGAAATTCTATTGTTTCGGTTACTTCGCTTCTTTTGTTGTTTTTTTTTTTAAGTATGTTTATAAATGAACTATATAAATACTTAAGATATACTTGGCATTTTTTAATCATTTTTCTTGGCTTCTAGATTTTTGTATATCTTTATAGTTGTTTTTTTGTACGATCTAAAATTATTTTAGTTACAAATTTTCCACATATTAAAAATATCACCTTTTTTTTTCTAAAACTCATTCTGTTGGCGTTGTTTAAAACAGGGTATGGACACCTAGTGATAACTTTTTTTTACTTCCTGCTTCTTATGTGTCTGAAAGTTTTATATTTTTTATAATTTTTATTAAAAATTTCCAATGAAAAAATTATAAAATAATTTTTTGATGCTAGGTAAAATATTACTGTTAAACCCGGTGCCCCACTAACTCAAAATATAACGATAACTTAAACAAATTAAGCTAAAATTAAATTACTAAATGCAAGTGTTTCTTGCTTCGAATTTAGTTAGATAAATTATTATTTTTTTTTTTTTGGTATTTGATGATCGAATAAATAGAAATCTTATTTATTTATTTACACTATTAAATAAAATAGTTTATGCCATTTTTAAGAGTGATTTATAATTACAAGAAGTGTTTATTTTGTTCTGTTTTAATCAAGGTATAAAGTAACTTCAATACCAGGACCTGTGCAAAAAATTAAGTCAACTACCACATTAATAGGAAACCGATTAACAAACTTTTCGTCGTACCTTAAATCAACGTAAATTTTTAGTATGGCATAATTGTCGATTACTCTTGGAAGAAGATTATTTAAATCAATATCCCGGTTAATGCATTACTGACCGGCATATATATATATATATATATATATATATATATATATATATATATATATATATATATATATATATATACATATATATATGTATATATTAGTGTGACCCCAAAAAATCAGTGTCGGAATTTTGTTCGTCTGGACCCCACAAAACGATTCCCCTTTCCAGATATTGAGATAGCCGAAATTTGAGCTCGATTAAACGACGTTAACCCGTGCCGCTCGTCGCTCAAAGTTTGAAAAAATCCAAATTTTGGCCAATAAGCTGACATATAGAGCCATAACTCCAGAACGGTAAATAATAGAAACACGCTTAATATCTCAAAAGAAAGCTAATGTTGTTCTTCAAAATTTATAATTCTATACATAATTGTTGTTATTTTAAGTCAAACCGAGTTACAGTTTGGGAGTATTCTAAGAATTTTACGGGTTTTTTATATAATGTATCTCGGAATTAACATTTTTTTGTTAAAAGTATTTTGGAACTCAATTTTCAAACATAAAGAGCCTTTTGTTCAAATTTAATCTTTTTATTTTATGGGGATTACCTGTCTAGTTTATCAAAGAAAGACCCGTTTGACAGGTAAAAAGGAGGGTGAATCTAATTTCTATTTTAGGGATGGTGATTTTACTTCAGCGTACAACCGACCTTTTATTTATTCAGTTTAGTTTCTAAAGTGCCTTTGAGCTGGTTAGATTGAACAATTATCTAGTGAAGATATTTTAACGTTTTTTTTTTTTAATTTTTCAAGTGTGTGTGTTATTGTTTTTATAACTATTATAGTATTATTTTAAAAGACATTTGAAAACATTTATTGAAATTAAAGTTTGAATATATTTTGTTTCATTTTCTAAGTTAACTGTTATTTACCTATTGGCCTCTGAAATGGCATCCACATCAGGTGTACAAAGCCGGACCAAGGATAAAATATTTCTTGTGGGCTATCCCATTCCACCAGATCACCGGTTGTAAACTACCCTCAAATCGTCAAGTTTTGTGTGCTTTATTTTATAATTTACGTACTGTGAAATTAACTGTAACAGAATCAGCAAAACTTACAATACGAGAAGTGTTCATTTTTTGGGAGAACGCTCGAATCCCGACTAAACATGAGCAAGATGCAATTACTAAGCTGGAAAAACTTCACGCCGAGTGAAGAACTCTTCAAAACGACCGGAAGAAAACATCGAAAACGGCCAAGAACAAATTTAAACAGTTTGTTGAAAAGTTGGATGATCTCTTTGATATTGCTCAACAAGATGCCTTGGCTCTGATGAAATCGGAAGAAGATAAGGCGTTTCTCGTGAAACAGAGGCAGAAGGGCCGCCCAGGTTCCATGACTGGAGTGGATCTCAGGTTGTCTCGAGCTGAAGAAATCAAGGTGCAAAAGGAACTTGCAAAAATGAACCGACAAATCCAAGAAGCAACTTTTGATATTGGTGAGTTTTTTTTTATTATTAGTATTCTAAAAAATAGATAAACAAATAAGTAGATAGTTTCATTATAATTGAAAGAAAATTGTACATGAGAGCATGATTTGGCATCTCTTTATGACTGAGTTTATATTTTTTAAATAATACCTTTTGATAATTAGAAGTAGTTAATTTAGTACCTATGTATTATTACTATTCTGCTAAAACGACAAGTTTTTATAGTCTTTTTTTTTTCTCTTTCTTTTGTTGCTTCTTAGAGACGGATGATAAAGACAAGTTCGAAGAAGGAGAAGAAGACACTGAAGAGGACAGCATCTACCAGGAACTTGAGAGCCTGGAGGAAATGGACATCCCTGAAGAAGCTGCAGAAGATCCAGGACCATCTGAGAGCAAGAGGATGAAAGTTTCATTTGCAAGGGGCGTTAAAGAGATTTTAAACATGAAATTGTCCATTTTATTAGATCGATGTAAGGTATCCGACAGAAATGCCACGAGAATTTTAATAGCTACTCTAAAAGCACTAAACCTTGACCCTCTTGAGTACAAAGTCTCGAAAACTTTATTACATGATAGAAGGCAAATGTTCAGAGAACAATATAATAAAAAAATTTTTGATAAAGTAAACATTCCTGAAAAAGAGCCCGTGGTTGTCCATTAGGACGGTAAACTTTTACCGGGTGTTTTAAAAAATGAACAATGTGAGCGAATAGCTATAGCTCTTTCATATGGCGAAAAGGAACAGCTGCTGGAGTTCCTGTAACAGCAAACAGCTCTGGAGAGGAGCAAGCCGTAGCCGTATATGAATGCCTACATGAATGGGGTCTTCTCAACACCGTCAAGGCGATGTGCTTCGACACTACAGCATCCAACACGGGAAGACTCAAAGAAGCATGCGTCATATTGGAGCAAATGTTAGGAAGAGAATTGTTATACCTAGCTTGCCGTCACCATATCTTGAAAATTCTGTTAAGAGGCGTATTCGACACAAAAATGGGATCAACCACTGGACCTCATCCAGACATTTTCAAGAGATTCCTCACTGCGTGGCCCAAGATAGACAAAGGAAAATACGACACAGGTATCAGTGACAATCTAATACAAAAGCAGCTAACTCCAGAAGTAATTGCAAATGTTACTGCTGAATTCGAGACCAAATTAACTGAGAGCCACCCCAGAGCTGACTACAAGGAGCTATTGCAGTTGGTTCTCGTATTTGTTGGATCACTAGACGGCAATGTTGTGGGTTTTAGAACTCCAGGAGCCATTCATCACGCTAGGTGGATGGCAAAGGCTATTTACTGCTTAAAAATATTCATTTTTCGTCGTCAATTTAAGATGTCTAAAGAAAGAAGAAAGTTCTGTGCGTACCATTTCTGTTTTCCTAGTTAAAATTTATTGTAAAGCTTGTTCAATGCTCCAAAAGCTCATCTTGCACCAAAGCAAGATTTAGGTATTTTGCATAATCTGTTAGACTATAAAGAATGTGACAACGACATTGCAGAAATAGCCCTGACCAAATTTTTCGAACCATTTGTGGTATTTGAATGCAAAGTTGGTGGGATTATCGTTTTTGATCCCACCATTACAGACGATGAAAAGTTGTTAATGGCTAATAAATTGCTCAGTAGCACAGATGAACCATCACAGCACGCTAGGGTTGTAAATCCAAAAGTTAGGAAAGAAAACTTAAAAGAGGTAGTTGATGGAGGATTGGTAAATTTACTTACCAAAGAAACGTTACATTCTTTGACCAATTTATTATAAAAACAGATTTCCTAAGACAAACATCCAAACATCTGGCCTCAAAATAATGACTTCCAAGAAGGATTGAAAATGGTCAAAACATTAAAAGTAGTTAATGATATGGCTGAGCGTGGTGTTAAATTAATAACCGACTTTAACGACCTTCTGACAAAAGATGAAGACCAAAAGCAATATGTCCTGCAAGTTGTAAGTAAATGCCGAGCATTATATCCTGACGTTTCAAAAACTACTTTAACAAAAACTCATTTGGTACTACGTCTGTATCTTTTCTGTGTCTGTTTTGTATGTATTATATACCTAATTTTTTTTATATTTTAAAATAAAAAATGTCATTAGACTTATCAGTATTACTTGTTTTTTTATTATATTTCTACTTTAAACTCAAAAATATACCAAAAAGAAGCAAAATTTATCACTTAATAACAAAATATACGAAGTATGCTCCTAGTGGTACCAGGTCACGTTTTTGGGGCTAAAGGCTGTTGTAACTCGGTTTGACTAAAAATAACAACAATTATGTATAGAATATAAATTTTGAACAACAACATTAGCTTTCTTTTGAGATATTAAGCGTGTGTCTATTATTTACCGTTCTGGAGTTATGGCTCCATATGTCAGCTTTTTGGCCAAAAATTTTGCATTTTTTGAAACTTTGAGCGACGAGCGGCACGGGTTAACGTCGTTTAAAAATCGAGCTCAAATTTCGGCTATCTCAATATCTGGAAAGGAGAATCGTTTTGTGGGGTCCAGACGAACAAGATTCCGACATTGTTTTTCCCCCTCTATGAGATGCGGTCACTCTAGTATATATATATATATATATATATATATATATATATATATATATATATATATATATATATATATATGTATATCCCGTGGGGGAGCGGGATATATTATCTCCCCCTGTAGGTTCTAGCTGTCGTAGAAGGCAATTTAAAGAACAACTTAGATGGTTAGATGCTCATATCCCACCAAGCATCACCCGGTGTGATACCATCGCATTGGCTTAGGCTGCGTGAAGTTGCTTAATGTTTCGTAGCCGTGCCGATATATCCTCCAAATAGCATGATGAGGCATCTGGATACAAAAAATTCCGGAGGTAAAAATAGCCCCCCAGTTCGGATCCCCGGGTGGGGGCTGGTTTCAAGGGCGTCGACATGCAGAGATTATAATTTTAAAATAAATTTTTGCAACTTACTAGGTTCAAACTCGAACTTAAATTATATGCACCAACCAGGTCAGTTCATCCGCCAGCACGGTCAACTATCTTTATCCTGGGTACAACTTCTATTCCTTATTTAGGAGTAACTTTGGAATCTGTCAGATGTGACCTCTCTTGCTTCAATAAACCACAAAGTTTATCTGCACCCTCTATCGACCACCAAGTGATACTAACTTTAGAATACTTTTTCGCTTCTCTTGCAATATTTACAAATTAACTATCCAAATGCATAAATTGCCATACTGGGCGCACCTTTAGTAGCGTCCATTCCACCCCCACATCAACTGGCTTAAGTATTCAAATACTACCGATGAACAAGGTCGTGAAGCTGAATTATTCTCTATCAGTTTATGGCTTAACTCAGCTTATTGACGAACCAACACGGATCCCTGATCGAGACGGGGAGTCCCGCCAGTCTTATTGATCTGTTTTTAACCACCAATCCAGAAATTTTATACTGTTAACGTAAATCCCGCCGTTAGGTTTTTCTAACCATAAATTACTTTCGATATTGAATATCCTACCAATCAGACGAGTCCCTAAATCGCGCAAGACTTGACACTACAAATCTGCTAAATGGAAAGAACAGGCCGACGACCCGTGTGACTGCGCTAGGGAGTTTCCGATGTTACTTTGGCTGGTATGTAAGCTTATATCCCTTTTTTGTGGAAACGCATTTCCAACGGCCAGCCTTGGTTTGACTGAAAATGCAAAGAAGCTGTTGGTTCTAAACATCTTGCCTACCGACAATGGCGTAAAAATCCTAACGTCACAACTCGTAACATCTTTATTGGTGCCCTGAACAGATGCAAAGTAAATTATCGACGAAAAACCGAAGAGGCACAGAACCAATGAGATTAGAAACAAATTTGTTGCTTGTTCCAACAATTCCAGGTCCTTTTTGGTCAGTCGCTAAGAAAGTTAGTCAAATCATCACACCAAACTCACCATACCACCACTCACAGGGCCAGATAATTCTATTGGCAACACCGAAACCTGTTGAGAAATCGCATTTGTTGGCTGAATTCTTTGCTTCACATTCTACTGTCGATTTCCAAAAACACCACCTACTATTCCCATAGTGCAGTTAATGCCCGATATTATCTTCAGACTGCTTATCATAAAACGTATTTTAAGATACCAAAAAACTTCTGACGCTAACGGAATACCTACCATATTACTCAAATACCTGTGCGAGGAAACTAACACCAACTTCAGTTTCCTTCTTGGCTGGAAATGTGCCACAGCTCAGCCGATACCTAAAAAAAGGCAAAAAACCTTGTCAAAATAACTACAGCGACCGCAGTCGCACTGCTTTCAATAGTATCGAAAGTCATGGAAAAGGCTATCAATCAGCATCTTCTAAAATATCTTGAAGGATTTAACATTATTAGGCAGACCATCAATATGGCTTTCGTAAACATAGATCAATAGGAGATCTTCTAACATGTAACACATGTTTGGAAAAACGCAATTGAACACCTTGGAGAATCTCAGCGGTTGCTCTTGATATATACAAGGCATGTTTGGCACGATGGATTGTTGGCTAAGCTACGCTCTTCTGGTATGTCTGAAAAGTTCTGTTTGTGGCTCTCATGTTTCCTCAAGAAGAGTTCTTGACGAGTGGTAGCCGACGAATTTCTTTCTAACACCTTCACTATCAACGCCGGTATGCCCCAGGGCTCTCTACTGACTCCTACTCTCTTTCTTATTACATTAACGATCTGCTGGAAAAGAACCTGGAATCAAATTTACAGCCTTGCGATGACAGTACGCTTATCTCTTCTTTTCGAACAGGCCACTTTGAAGCCGCTCTCGAAACATCGGCTACTCAGACATCCGCAGACAGCAGGAAGTCATACAACTTAACAATGGTCTGGAAGAAATTCTATCTTGGAGTGACAGTAACCGAGTAGAATTCAACGCTACAAAAACCCAGGCGCTAATTTACTAAAAAAGTTAACTTTGCTGAACCCGACATAGTTAGTCGGGGCACTCCATTCCTCTAGCTTCGTCACGCTATCCATTTGTTGGGCGTTAATTGGGAGCAAATATATCTTAGCATGAACATGTAGCCAGTATAGCAAAGAGAGCTTCTCGAAATCTGGGAATATTGTTTCGAACTAGAAAGTTTTTACACTTCACAACAACTATTATTTTTTTATAAAGCTCAAATTCGACTAACTATGGAATACTGCTCCCATGTTTGGGGCTATGCTTCGAAACAGTACACTGCATTTATTGGTAATCTATTCAGAGAAGAGCTGTGCGCCTGATTGGAGACCCGGAACTGGCTGGCGGCCTTGATTCGTGGGAACGTCGAAGAACGGTTGGTGACTTGAGTCTGTTCTACAAGTATTTTCATGGAAAGTGTTCGATGGATGTAGCCCGCTTAACTGATCTCAGAGCGGTGCACACTAGAAATACTTACATCCATATAAGGTTCAGCTTGTTTACTACTCCTTGTACAACCCTTTTCAATCATCGTTTATATGGAGGACCTCATCCCTTTGGAATAATTTGCCTAGGACTGTGTTTCCCACCGAGTACAATTTACAGCTATTCAAGCCTAAAGTGAATCGCTTTTTTTTCCACACACGTGTCGCTCCTGGTGTAGCGCTTTAGGGATTTCCCTGCAGCATATGGGCTAGACCCATAAAAAATATATATGTGAATATATATTATATATGTATTATATAGGTGTGTGTGTGTGGTGTGTGTGTGTGGGTGTGCGTGTGCGTGTGCGTGTGCGTGTGCGTGTGTGTGTGTGCGTGTGCGTGTGCGTGTGCGTGGGCGTAGGGCGTGTGGGCGCGTGGGCGCGTGCAGGCGCATGCGCGTGGCGTGTGCGTGTGCGCGTGCGGGTGCGTGCGTGCGTGCGTGCGTGTGTGTGTGTGTGTGTGTGTGTGTGCATTTTGTCATATGGTATTTTTTTGGTCCCCAAATTTTTTCGTACCTCTTGCATTCATTCTTTACTTGAAACTTTTTTGTTTGTATTTCTGCAGAAAATTTCACTGAATTATTGTTAAAAAATGAAAGTTAATCACCAGCTCATAAATAATACTAAAAACTTTGCGATAAAACAAATAGACGTCCGAAAGTTATAACATCCAATTACATTACTTACAAATGGATTTTTCGATATACTGTAAAATTTTATCTTTTTGAAGTCCTCCTAAACCAAAACATTAGGATAATTTACCCACCTTGTTAGCGGCCCGTGGCTCCATAACTTAGTACCCTGCTTACGGTGCAAAAGCTCGAGGGTTCAATCCCGCAGGTTGGTATACTTATTTATTAAATTATTTAAGTATATTTGGCTTGGCTACGTACACAGGTAGTAGCTGAAATGCAATAACGTCAGAGGCAGCACTACCGCATTGTCTAATAGGCTGCTGTGAAATACAAAAATGTGTTTCGGCACTTTTGGACAACGTTGACGGGTATTATGAGATCCTCGCCGATATTCTTAGGATATGAAAAGGGTAAAATCTCTACTCAAGGGAGGAGGTGAATGATTAAAAAAAAAACATTATTTAAAGTTGCGTTCAAAATTGCTAACATCACAAGTTTTTTTGGTGTAACCTCCAAGAATTCAAAATCCTTAAGTTTATCTCATGAATTATTGTTAACCTTTTGAAGTATGCTTTTGGGGTTTATTATCTATATTAAAAGATTGTCTTATTAAATCTCATAGCATTTATTACAACAGACATGATATCTTGGGTTTTAAAGAAGCAGAAGCTAAAGTATTTTCTTTAAAAGTTAACAAGTATAGGTGACAGTTATTTTTCTGTTAATTCTATGAGTGATATATATCATGTTATTATATTCACACATGTTTGATATTGTGGGTTATTAGATCGTTTTAAAAAAAACGGTCATTTGATGTCAGAATAGATAAGAATTTTTTTAAAGAAGTCAATTTTTCACGTGAAGAAAACATATTGAACATTACTCGAATATTAACACTTGTACCTATCTTAGCTTTCTATATTTTCAATAAGTAATAGTTTCTAAATGGTAAAGGAAACACCCACAAAACTATTTTAACATGGCTTAATTAAATTATACATGAAAATAGACGTATCTTCTTTACCCTTTTTTTAGTTTTAAAAATTAATTATTTCGAGCTATCACCCCTGTAACCACTCCAATTAGCAAAGTACTTTAAAGCTGTAGTTGAAGAGGCAACAATGCTAACAAATTGCTTTAGTTTTCGAGAAACTGGATAGTTTGGATTTAAAATGTTTATACAACTAAGAAGATATTTTCTGAAAAACACGTTTAAAATTTCAGTGTACTGTAAGTAAAACCTTTTAAGAATGTCGATAAGAATTAATATATTTCAGTACACACACATTTCCTTTATTGATTGTACTTTTCGAATTATATTTTTGAGGCCTGTTTAATGGAAAAAAGTGTATACTTAATTCTTCCATATTACTGATTGAAATAATTTTGCTATTTCTAAGAGTAATATATAATGAAAAAAAGTTTCCAATTCGTTCATATTTTAAAGAAAATCAGATATTTGGATATATCTAAAGAAAATTTTAACTGTTACGTTAATAATAAGTAAATTGACCTGCCTTTTTTGAGTTATCCTCCGTTAACGTAAATTTATATATGTAAAACTTAACGTCTGCGTCCCGGAAATGTTCATATAATTTCTTCAGACTTGTAAGTATCCCTTAATGTTCATGTTTATACCTTAACTTCTAATTAAACACCTAAAATATTGATTTTTACTATATTTAGTAACAGTTACTGTATCAAAAGATGTTCACAACGGGTATTAATATATTGCTAATATATATAATATATATTATCAATATATTAGGGAATCTAAAAGGTCCAAATGTTTTCTATTGTAAGTGGAATTTTTCATTTTCAGGAACATTTCATCATTAGTATTGTCAATGCTGACTAGTCGGCGTTTAGTAGCTTATTAATAAAATTACGTGGTTACCGGTGTTTTCTATCTGCAGCCGGAGATTGTAGTATCTCTGACTGATTGTAGCTAGCGCTTCTCTCTTGGTTGTGGTTTTCGAGTCTTCCGTTTTTATGACTTATGTTATGTCGGTCGGTTGGACAGATTTCTTTTTTAATTATTATTTTTTACGTTATAGACGAGTTTAGTGCAGTAGTGAAAATGGCAACTGAAAATACCATCAGGTTCATTTGCTACCTTAATCGACCATCAAAGTACGAGTATATTAACTTTTGGGCACGTCTCGCTATTATTAGCGACTCTATTATCCATAGCTGCAACCGGCTTAAGTATTTAAATACCCATAACGAACAAGATCAGGAAGCTTAATCTTTTGCCGATAATTATAGCCTTACTCTGATTATAGATACAAATTTGCTAAATAGAGAAAAACTAACATTTGCTGCAAAGGATTTATTCAATTTTAGCAGGAAAGACAAGTTAAGAGTTTAGATCGAATATTTGCATGTAGAACAAGGATGTGGAGTATCTCATCATTATATAACCCTATAAAAGTTCAGTTAGGCTGTAGTAATGCGATGTCTAGAATTCAGGTTTCGTTTTCATGCCTCGTGATAATAGACTGCACAGCAAAGAATGTCTCTCAGTGTTTACCTTTGATAAAATAGTAAAAATCAAATTATAGGGCCAATTTAGAGTTTAGTAGTTTCTTTGAAGATCCAATTCACCTAGTTCTTAAGTTGGTGTTCACAAGATACGTTAATAACTGATGGGGGTGGATACAACTACATACATGGAATATTAAATCGTTCGATTTGATACAAAAAAGTGGCGATTATATATTTTTATTGTACTTACTTTACTGTAACATCATTTTTTATAAGTTTAAATGGATATCTCATGAAAACTATGGCACCTCCCTTGTCTGCAGGATAACTTCATAAAAAATAATCCAATCTGACCAAAAATAAAAATTAATCTATAATATAATAATAATATAATGTAGTGGTTAAAAGTTGTCGAAGCGTTTTTTTTTCAAAATATAAAAAATTTAGGGTGTTTCAAACTTTAGTATGCCATTTTTAACCAAAAAATATATTGTGCTAATTATTTATAAAAAAATGCCTATTAGAAAAATTAAAAAACATTTCGACGTTTTTGTAGAAAAAGTAACTACTAAGATTAAAATAAAGTTAAATAATATTAAAAATTGACTGAATAATATTGTAGACAGTGTCTGAGAACATAGTTTCGAGAAAAATTCCTTTAAACTTTCAGGTTAGATAAAATGTGAACTTACGGCTAGTCCTCCCATTCCAGGTTCGTACAGTATGCCTTCTTCCTCTTGCATCTTGGTGTTGTTTATAGTTTTCTGTTGTTTTTTTTTTTGGTTAACTCTGGCTTCTTTTGTGGACTGAATTGATTTTATCCTGGCGTGCTTCAAACAATTAGAATCCTCTTTTCGGTAGTAACTATGCGCTTCAACCCCAATGCTGACTCCCAGTAATTCTAGGAGAGAAAGGAGGAACATTTGTAAATAACTGTAGCTAGCTCCACCCCCCGTTTCCCCAATGTAGACACTGCAACACTGGTCCCGAAATTCAACAATTTAAACGACTACCTGGCGTTAAACTTTTGGAGCAATTTTCCAAATTTTTGTATTTACACTCTCATTAGTGTTTTGACTGAATTCACGGGCTAAGCACTTTTCTAATAATCGTCGCTACTTAATGAGTCGTAGATGGGTTTAATTGCCGTTTGTACTATCTCAAGGAAATGGGTCCTTGTGGACAAAAGTTATTAATGACCCTTTAGCTTCAGCTTTTCTGGGCCAATTTCACCAACTGTGACTACCTGAGAGACAATAAGAATGCTGAGGATTCTCGTCTGTAGATATTTTTATGGTAATAGGCTTTGCCCATATTGCTTTCTTCATATCCTACCCCAAAGAATTTATATTATATTTTATTGCCAATTTCATAATAAATTGTTAGTTCATCTATTAATTTCGCTGTCCAATTTTACTTTGCCACTGAGACGTGATCGGACGACGTTGCTTTAATATTTCAGGCTCTTGTTTTAGTGAATTCGATTTTTTACTAATTTTCGGAGTCGCGAACCCATAACGTTTTCTCAATGTATCCAATACACTCCATCTTCTTCACTTCTATATCATTTTAAGCGTTCAGCTTTTGCGATCGCAGAAAATGTTTTTAAATCTCCATCTTCCGTACTTTACAACTAGTAACTCTTCCAACCTTTGAATTATAGTTACTATGGCGTTGTGCTCCATTTTTCCTGCGCTCCCCGTTCTGTTTTGCAGAGCAGAAGGGCTTTATGTTCATCGAACCAGGATTGATACTCTGCAGTTATCCTTATATGTTTTCATGACTTTCACTATTCTTTGCAGTAACCACTTTTTACAATAAAGGATCCACCACTTTTCCAGTTGATATGTCTAATAATGTGGTTAGCTTATGAATATTGTGGGATGTGAGTACACGGCGAAGAGGATTGCTATTAGTATGGTAACCTACTATAAAGAAATCAATTAAGAAGAAAAACATATATTTACTTAAATAACGGCCTGGTAGTTATTGCGATAGGTAGTTGGTCGAATTTTACAGGTTTCGTTTCCATGTACTCATGAATATAACAGAGTGCAGCAGCAAATAAGTATCTACTGTTGTTTAGGTTTGGATTAAAATGGATGGGAGTAATCACATTATAGGGGCAATGTTAAAATTTTAATAAGTTTCTTCTGATGATTCAACTCTTAAAATAGTTAATAATCGTGATGGTGCGTGGGGACTAATATATTAACATACATGGTATATTAATAGTCGGTTTGCGGTAGGAACTGAATTAATAATAAATAATATTAAATAATCCCTTAAGTGGTATAACATTTAAAATAATCAGAAACGGATTAATTACACAAATAAGGGAGATGAAAAACAAACTATAAAAAGGTTTCTGTTGTATACTTATAGTTAACTAGCTGTTTAAACGGACACAGTATGAGAAAAGGCAAACAAGTAAACTAATATTTTAAATGAACTTCTTAAATTTTTTCTTTCACAAAAATATACGGGATGTACCTATATAGGTCCTGATAGATCAGAAGGAATTGAATTTAAAAGCTTAAATTGGTTTTTGCCCTATTAGAACTTATTATTAGACTTGAGATTAACGTAGATTTAGGAAATTCTAGTACAATTATGGCGACGTTATAAGTTTAGTTATGTTTATAAATCTTTGTTTAAATTTTTAATTTTTATTATTTATGTTAGTTTTACCGCTGTTAAGCTATTAGTATATTTTTCTTGTTGTTTTAAGTGTCTTTTTCTCTCTTTTTTTTTAGTTATGGGCCCTTTTTGTGGATTATTTGTAAATGTTATTCACCTAAAAAATTATCAAAAAATGATTTACTATTAATTTATTCATTCACCAAACTCACTATGTAATCCTTGTATTTAATAATAGCCCCATTATACACTATTTCTGATGGAGAAAGAAACAAAATATTTCGAGAGTTTTATCATTTCTGTCCAGAAAATAAAAATTTGAATACAATAAAGGCCTTTCTAAAGGTGTATCCTATAATTAGTTATCATCAAATATTCGAAACAATTTTTGGTTATCAAGTTGATCACTCAACAGTAATCACTTAAGTTAAAAATTAGGCATATTAAGTTATTTTAAATAACTACGAAAAAAACTTCCTTTACAAATTTTACCATAAATCTCATCCGAGTTTAAAAGATTTATTTAAATTAAGCGTTTAGATTATTATACTAGCATAAAGCGCGGCAAGTGATATAAATATAACACCCAAGTTCTGACGACAATGATACCGACGGACAATGTAAAAAATCCCATAAATTATCGAAACACTAAAAAACGCCGTAGAATGCAAAAACAGTTACTCAATTACGTCGGAATAGGCAGCCTAAGGGTTACAGAGATAAAGTTTTATTTCTCGAAAGTAGGAGCCAAAATCTGCATTTCAGAGACGCAGACCCATTTGTTAGCTACGAAAATTGTTGTCCTTGTCGTCGGACTTGATAATGTTGCTGTAGGGGGCAGCATAGCGAAAGAAAACGGGTTCGTAATACCGTAGTTACAGGCTTTATTTAAATTAGAATGATGGAGGTTAATCCGCCGACGCATCGACGTCGCTTCGTTTTTTATAATCTCATTTTCTTACCTTCCTCCTATCGTAGGGGATGTTTTTTGTTATATTTGCCTAATTGTAATGATTTTTAAAAAAATAATAATATTCACATCAAACAATAGAATAATTTCTTTATAGGGAGTTTTTCATAATAAATATCAGCACCTGCAACAATATGATATGGCAATCCGTGATTTTTTATTTCGTGCCTTTAGTGCTGCTTGCTGACATTTTTATAGTTTACTGGTGGTGGTTGTTTTGGTCTGTTTTTTTTATAAATCCGGTTAGAAAACTACCCGTGTGAAACCGACATGTCGCTGAATAGAAATATGCTATGTAAGATATAAAAAATAATTTTTATTTGTAATACCATTTTATTATTCCAGTAATAAAGTAAAATGTATTTGTAAAAATGTCTCTAGAAAACAAGACAATTTTTTATTTTCTCTAGTATTCATTTAACACAACCAGTTATTTTTCGTTTTCTAACAAATTAAATGCTATTATAGTATTCCTTACCAAACGCTTCAATGTGGTTAGGTTTGGATTGTTAAGTGTATATATTTGGCAGATTTCAAATTTTAAGGAATGTTCGTCGGTGGCCGTGGTTTCTTTTTTTAATATATTCGTATATGAAGTTGTGCCATGGAACGACTTATTATAGCTACATAAATAATCATATCATGTTATGTTAGTACCCGGTCAGACTTGGCGGTGCATTAGGTGTCTGTCCCGTAACGGTGATTGTTTTTTAAATAAAAAGCCTTCACCTAGTGCCCCCGTTAATTAGTTCCCAGACATGTATACATCTAAAGATCTAATATGCAATTTTTCACGTCATATAAATGGTATAAATGTTTACAGTCAAATAAAGCCATAACTGGGAGAAGCCAGCTTAGCTACATAATAAGCCAGATAGAATCAAACTAAGCTCAATCCAGAATGTAGTATTAAAAAGGATTAAAACAAATAGTTACTACCCAATAATACAACAAATAAAATTTAATTGATTTTCTCGTCGCGTGACCCAGTCGTTGATAGACGGACTGATATAGTATAGTAACAAAACTTCCTCCATGTTAGTCAAGAAA
>CM032446.1:164235003-164387842 GCA_019049505.1 Pachyrhynchus sulphureomaculatus
TCCACATCTAAGGTTGGTTTTACAGCGAAAGAAATCATGGTCAAATAATTAGCTGTTGTGGCATTGTGTAGATCTGGCCTTAGTCTTGTGAGCCTCCACTTTGTTACTATTTAATTTTTTGCCCATATCAGTTTTTGATACAAGTACCATGGGCATAGGCTTCTCATCCTTGCAGGGCAATCGGATCACTTTTCTGGGATTAGAACCCTTACTTTTTAATCATCTAATAACTCCTCTTCTGTGATCGACTCAAGGACTCCCTGAGTACGACATGAGTTTCTCTTTGCTTAATTAGTGATACTATTCCTTGGTACTGTCAAGGAACTTGTGATTTCTCTAAAATCATCTGCAGTGGTGGTGGGTTAAAAGTCGGACTTCTTCAGGGAGACTGACCACTTGATCAAAGTCAAGCTTCCTTGGTTTTAACTCTGCCGTGACGGCGTTGTATCGTTATTTATCGCCCAACTTTGTCGGCGCACATAGGAGTATTTGCACGAAAAAAGTGATCAAAATTATATTACATTTTTACAGACAAACACACATACATAGCATCACGCCCCTATCTCCGAAGGGCGGGGCAGAGCTTTTAAAGTAGAGGATT
Organism: Pachyrhynchus sulphureomaculatus; assembly: GCA_019049505.1. Lineage (NCBI taxonomy): Eukaryota > Metazoa > Arthropoda > Insecta > Coleoptera > Curculionidae > Pachyrhynchus > Pachyrhynchus sulphureomaculatus. The sequence continues at coordinate 164,235,605 of CM032446.1, forward strand.
TGTCTACACGCAGCCATTTTTTGCAGTTATGAGATATAAAATATCATACCCGGCTCACAGAAGTAGTGATAGATTGCAAGCCCATCGCTCATAGGTGCACCTTACCCCTTGTTCATCAATCCAACTTTTCGTATCCTAATTTAGTATATTAATTATAATTTTGTTATAAATTAGTTAAATTAGAAACATTAGTTAAGTAAAATTACATGTTTATTAGGTATGATCATACAAATAATACACATGTAAAAAAAAAAAGAATAATCGTTGACCTAATCATCCTTGTAATCACTTTCCTCAGTATTTTCATTACTACTTGGAGGTGAAGGCGATATACTTGAGACCATTTGTTTCAAGGCTTGTTTTGAAAAGGGTTTACTTTTCTTATGTTGCTTGGGCCTATTGTTACTCAAATAAGGATCGGAGCTTAGCAATAATCTATTTATAACATCTTTATTGCAATCTACTCGTAAGAATTTTCTTGCAAAATTAATTCTCTATTTTCGGATGTTCTTATTTCGGGCTGCAGCTGCCTCTTCCGATAACTGTCCAATTGGTAGTATAGCATGAGCTGTTACTTTGGTGCTATGCAACAAAACTTTATGTATGGTAGGTGACATCAGATGTCATGCATATAATTATACATATAATCTTAATGTCTCGTGGGCGAAAGTAGCAAAACTTATCGCTGTCCATATTTGTTGCCACTGGAAATTACCTTCATTATAACTTTAACTCTTTTATTAAATTAACAACCACCCCATTGGACTCCGGATCAGCAAAAAACCTTCTGCACTTTAAAGTCTTTTTGAATTTGTTCTTTCCTTTCTTTCACTATTTTCTTTTCTTCGACAGTTCGTGCTTACCGTTTTCCTGATAGTATTCTGTAACCTAAGTGTAGTAGCGACTTAAAGAAACGAATTCGCGCATGAAGAACTGACAGTCCAAATTGTAATGCTTCGACATTAATTTCCACAATTAAATTATGAAGTCTTTAGATGTCTGGCCGTAAATGTAACATTTCATTGTCGAAGCCGTATCAGTTGCAGCATTACACACCTTTCCGTCTGCCATTGAAAGCATCATATTATGCTCGATTTTAGCTATTCCATCGGACATGGACAATTCGGTTTTTTTTTTTAATTTTTTATTTGATTTTCAATATACATAGTTTATTTCTTGTTTCGTGACCTCTTTAGATTCATTAATGTAGCGTATTCGGATTGGCTTACAGAATCGAATAGATGATGGAACAGGATTTTGCTATTGTATTTTCTTCTGTTTTTCTTTCAATTTCCTTTGAAATTTTGTTTAGACTGGGTTTATTGTGACCCGTCACATTCCCATTTAGTAATTATAACCAAATTTGTCTTTCTGCGTCTAAATGTCTTTCTGTTATCTCTGCGCCTACACCAACGCCTTGCTGTGTGATAAAGTAATGCTTGTAAATTGCTTTTTGCTGATGTTTCAGATACACGTGTAGACTTTTCTTTGGGACAGCTCTCTTTTTTGTATTTTTTACTATAACATGAATATGTTCTTATTAGCGGGATGTATGATTTTCCATTGTCTGCTTGTGAAATCACCTTCTACAAAATCGCACAATGCCTCTTGAGGAAAATGTTTCTTTATAGCAATATCTTTATCAGCTGCGTATGTCAACTCCGCAGCAGGTATCTGTTTCTTTAAATCTTTTGTTTTGCGACGCTTACTGAAATCATTTAATTCCTGAAATCTCTTTGTCGGCCGCCCTGACTTGTATGCAAGTTCTGTATTCCGAAACGGTAATGTTATATTTAGCGTGAGCCAAACAATGTTGTTTTTTACAAAGCGATCTTTTTTGTAATTAGCAGCTCTCCATTTCTTTTTGAAATCCCTTTTAAAATATTCTAAAGCTCTGCTTATAACGCCTACTTCGTCATTTGGGCAACTGGACATTTCCGCAAGTTTTTTTTTCTAACGACATAAGATTTTTGTCCACATTCTTGACGTTTAGTTCTTGTATAATGTCATACAGATCCCTCCTAGTAAATTTTCTCACGGTTTTTGAAGAATCTGAAGAAAGAGATAAATAAATGTTTTAAATCAAATAATTAAACCAAAACTTAAGGCTAAATATAATATTCAATATAAAAAAATGGCGGAGAAAAGCAGAAGCGTTTGGTACTGTAATGTGTCAGAATGACTCTAAATTTTTAAAATATATTCCAAAAATAATTCAACAAAACTCCTACAGGTAAACAAAAATACTATTTTCTAAAAATGTTTGGTTAAGAATTTGTAAAAAATAAAAGTTGAATTTAGATCTTAAATAATAATCGTAAGCATGGCATATAAACAAAAAAACTAGTAAAGCATAGTTGTAATCTGGAGTACATACCTTGAATTTACATGTTCAAAAGTGGTAATTTCAAAATTATGCATCACTTGTACACTATAATTGTTCAAATATTCACTAAAAACGAAAGCGCCGGGAAACAGAGAAGTGCGTTACGAACAATGACTAAGTTTCGGCTGACTTTACAGGTAAAGATGCAAGCGATAGATTTTTTTATGGCTTCCATTGGAGTTGAAACAATCATGAGGCTTGCAAAAAAATAATTTTATAAAGGTGTTCGACTAACTTTGTAATATCAGCTTTTAGCCGAATTTTTATACAAATACTCCTATATGTGGCGGTATACGCTACAGTACGTTTAGTAATAGGAAGTCTGTCCCTTACCTGATTCCTCTCTTATGGTTGTTGGGGGGCTGCCTCTGCTGGTGTCCCGTCCTAGGCATTTTTTCCTCCAGGGGACTATCTGTTGTTGATTTCCTTATTTTGATATCCTCTTGGTAGCTTATTTTATTTTTCTGCTCCTTGACACGGCTGTTCGTCTTTATGAAGTCAGAGTCGGCATTTATCTGGGAATCGCTTTTTGTGCCTGATCTGGGATTTCTTGTTTTTCTTCCCCCCCTAGTCTTGCCGACAGGTTTCTTATTTCGTGAGCTATTTTTTAAGATAGTAGAGTCTTGTTTCTCTATTGCAACCCATAATTTAGCTCGTTATCCTGAAAGCAGCCAATAGTTTCTTGCATAATGCCTAGTTGTCTAATTTGGGCTTTTAGTTGATTGATATTATCGATTAGAGTTTACATTGCTGCTTGATATTTGGTCACCTCTGCCGTGGAAAAGGCAAAGTCGCCGTTGTTTATCTGAGAATTGATCCCTGGGGCCTTAGATGACGGTTTCGGCCTTGCCGCAACATAAACGATAAGCAACTTTCGGGTTACACGCTTTTGTACTCATTCTCTTCACTTTTCACAACTCGACACACTTTATCACTACCTACTAGCCCCTTGCGTGCTTAACTCTGTAAAAATCAAAAACTCTAGGGCTTAGATTATTTAGTTTTTTCTTTTTTGTTATTGGGGATGTAATTACAAAATAGTAGTATAGGGCAGAGAACCCTAAGATGAAGCAGGTATAAATAATTAAAAGAATTCAGATTTTTAAATTAAATGCTGATTTAGTTAAGATGTTTTGGAATTTTTGTAATTAGCCAGTAGTAAAAAATTGACAGCTAGGTAAGTATTGCAGTTATTATTATTGTTATAAATTTAGAACGTTGGTTTTTTTACATAATTTCAAACAATATAATGTTTGTGTTATCGATTTTTCCGTCTAATATTTCAACATTAATTTTATTAATAATTTGATTGTGTAAAAATTAGGAAATGCCACAAGCAGTTAAGATGACAAATACATCCAAAAATAAGAAATGCGCCTAAGGAGATCAAAACCGTGAAACGTCAAATACATTTTGATGATTTAGAAATGTGCTAGTTCTATTGATATCGAAGATAACGAATTCATATATTTAATGAAGAAAGTATTTTATGGAGGAGGAGGAAAGGACCTTTTGATTTTGCAAACTATGAGTACATTCTAAATTTATAATAAATTTAAATGATTCTAGAATAAAATATGGATTTGTAATTTTTGAAGTTTATAATATTGTAATATGATTATTACTACCAGAATATTTGTATCATTATTTTAAATAGAACTCTTTAAGAAATATATTTTTTTGAATAAAACATTTATTTTTTTTATTTCTGTCGCATACTGTACTTCCACGCATCCCTTCGTTAATTTACCTACTTATCCTAGTAATCTTAGTAGGTACTGATAGTAAGTAAGTCAACGTATCTCATGAAACAAAAAGAAATATAGATCAGTTTATGATATAGTTTAAACAATATGCATACATACATTAAAAAGTCTGGTGAAAAATGCTTTTACACCAAGCCAAACTTCATATATTCGTCATCTGTGATCCCTTTTCCCTACTATATGAATACTTAATATAATTTTTGCCCCTTATGGTAATTTTTCTCGGCTACTAAGTACCTTTTTCTTGTTGCGTCCTTTAATAATTTATCACCCTAAATTATATTATTTAATCTGCCAAGTTCCTTTACTTATTTAAATTAACGGTGTAATTTTTTATGGAGATATAATAAAATTATCCTTCTGGAGTTTTTAAAAAATACAGTAAAATTTTAAATACCTATTGTTTTTCTTCTTTTAAAATTTTTTCTTCTCAGTAAAATCTCAGTAAGTAATTATTATTGCTAAAAATAGAAATGCTAGTGTAATGAGGTTTTATTTTTTATTTAAACAGACTAAAAAAAATTCTGAAAGTTACAAATAATACACTGTTCGATGTACTGTAAAATTTTAGTGAATTATGTTACTGAGGTATTCAGAATTGCTAACAATATAAATTGTTCTGTATGTTTAGCTAAAATTTAAAATTTTGAAATAGATCGAACATAATATTTAAAACATTTAGAAGTATATTTTTTGGTCTCGCATTTGTTCAAAAACTTTGCATATGTAAACTTTAGCAATGGGTCGATAAATATTTGCTATCATGAGATTTAAAGAAATTAATTAACGTATTTCTTCCACAATTTCAAAAGAAAACGTGAGACAGCTAAATAATAGAGAGGGAGTTGGCACCAGACTCTTAGCATACTGAGCCACAAAAAATGCTAAAATACCTTCAGCTCTAGTTCCTTATTTAGCATCTAGAGTTTGTAAAATTTCTTTTATTTTCAAAGAGCTCAAACTACTTTGGATTACAGATGAAAGCATTAAAGTAGAATTTGAATACAAGAATCATTAAACTGTTTAATCAAGGTTCTATGTACTGTTACTTTTTATTTATTTAATATAGCATGATGACAGGGTCAAGAGATAGTTAAAAATCAAAGTTATTTTGTTCTCTTGTTATATTTATTTTAAAGGCAGCTTAAATTGTCCTTTATTTTTTTATTCCTATCTTGAATAGTAAAATTTCATATAATTCTGGTGTCTTGCTATTTCGAATATAATTTTATACAAAAGAAATTCTATTGTTTCGGTTACTTCGCTTCTTTTTTGTTTTTTTTTTTAAGTATGTTTATAAATGAACTATATAAATACTTAAGATATACTTGGCATTTTTTAATCATTTTTCTTGGCTTCTAGATTTTTGTATATCTTTATAGTTGTTTTTGTACGATCTAAAATTATTTTAGTTAATTTTCCACATATTAAAAATATCACCTTTTTTTTTCTAAAAACTCATTCTGTTGGCGTTGTTTAAAACAGGGTATGGACACCTAGTGATAACTTTTTTTTACTTCCTGCTTCTTATGTGTCTGAAAGTTTATATTTTTTATAATTTTTGTTAAAAATTCCAATGAAAAAATTATAAAAAATTGTAATTTTTTGATGCTAGGTAAAAATATTACTGTTAAACCCGGTGCCCCACTAACTCAAAAAATATAACGATAACTTAAACAAATTAAGCTAAAAATTAAATTACTAAATGCAAGTGTTTCTTGCTTCGAATTTAGTTAGATAAATTATTATTATTTTTTTTTTGGTATTTGATGATCGAATAAATAGAAATCTTATTTATTTATTTACACTATTAAATAAAATAGTTATGCCATTTTTAAGAGTGATTTATAATTACAAGAAGTGTTTATTTTGTTCTGTTTTAATCAAGGTATAAAGTAACTTCAATACCAGGACCTGTGCAAAAAAAAATTAAGTCAACTACCACATTAATAGGAAACGATTAACAAACTTTTCGTCGTACCTTAAATCAACGTATATTTTTAGTATGGCATAATTGTCGATTACTCTTGGAAGAAGATTATTTAAATCAATATCCCGGTTAATGCATTACTGACCGGCATATTTATATATTATATATATATATATATATATATTATATATATATATATATATATATATATATATATATATACATATATATATGTATATATTAGTGTGACCGCAAAAAATCAGTGTCGGAATTTTGTTCGTCTGGACCCCACAAAACGATTCCCCTTTCCAGATATTGAGATAGCCGAAATTTGAGCTCGATTTAAACGACGTTAACCCGTGCCGCTCGTCACTCAAAGTTTGAAAAAATCCAAATTTTTGGCCAATAAGCTGACATATAGAGCCATAACTCCAGAACGGTAAATAATAGAAACACGCTTAATATCTCAAAAGAAAGCTAATGTTGTTCTTCAAAATTTATATTCTATACATAATTGTTGTTATTTTAAGTCAAACCGAGTTACAGTTTGGGAGTATTCTAAGAATTTTACGGGTTTTTATATAATGTATCTCGAAATTAACATTTTTTTTTTTAAAAGTATTTTGGAACTCAATTTTCAAACATAAAGAGCCTTTTGTTCAAATTTAATCTTTTATTTTATGGGGATTACCTGTCTAGTTTATCAAAGAAAGACCCGTTTGACAGGTAAAAAGGAGGGTGAATCTAATTTCTATTTTAGGGATGGTGATTTTACTTCAGCGTACAACCGACCTTTTATTTATTCAGTTTAGTTTCTAAAGTGCCTTTGAGCTGGTTAGATTGAACAATTATCTAGTGAAGATATTTTAACGTTTTTTTTTTTTAATTTTTCAAGTGTGTGTGTTATTGTTTTTATAACTATTATAGTATTATTTTAAAAGACATTTGAAAACATTTTATTGAAATTAAAGTTTGCAATATATTTTGTTTCATTTTCTAAGTTAACTGTTATTTACCTATTGGCCTCTGAAATGGCATCCACATCAGGTGTACAAAGCCGGACCAAGGATAAAATATTTCTTGTGGGCTATCCCATTCACCAGATCACCGGTTGTAAACTACCCTCAAATCGTCAAGTTTTGTGTGCTTTATTTTATAATTTACGTACTGTGAAATTAACTGTAACAGAATCAGCAAAACTTACAATACGAGAAGTGTTCATTTTTTGGGAGAACGCTCGAATCCCGACTAAAACATGAGCAAGATGCAATTACTAAGCTGGAAAAACTTCACGGCGAGTGAAGAACTCTTCAAAAAGACCGGAAGAAAACATCGAAAACGGCCAAGAACAAATTTAAACAGTTTGTTGAAAAGTTGGATGATCTCTTTGATATTGCTCAACAAGATGCCTTGGCTCTGATGAAATCGGAAGAAGATAAGGCGTTTCTCGTGAAACAGAGGCAGAAGGGCCGCCCAGGTTCCCTAACTGGAGTGGATCTCAGGTTGTCTCGAGCTGAAGAAATCAAGGTGCAAAAGGAACTTGCAAAAATAAACCGACAAATCCAAGAAGCAACGTTTGATATTGGCGAGTTTTTTTTTATTATTAGTATTCTAAAAAATAGATAAAACAAATAAGTAAATAGTTTCATTATAATTGAAAGAAAATTGTACATGAGAGCATGATTTGGCATCTTTATGACTGAGTTTATATTTTTTAAATAATACCTTTTGATAATTAGAAGTAGTTAATTTAGTACCTATGTATTATTACTATTCTGCTAAAACGACAAGTTTTTATAGTCTTTTTTTTTCTCTCTTCTTTTGTTGCTTCTTAGAGACGGATGATGAAGACAAGTTCGAAGAAGGAGAAGAAGACACTGAAGAGGACAGCATCTACCAGGAACTTGAGAGCTTGGAGGAAATTGACATCCCTGAAGAAGCTGCAGAAGATCCAGGGACCATCTGAGAGCAAGAGGATGAAAGTTTCATTTGCAAGGTGCGTTAAAGAGATTTTAAACATGAAATTGTCCATTTTATTAGATCGATGTAAGGTATCCGACAGAAATGCCACGAGAATTTTAATAGCTACTCTAAAAGCACTAAACCTTGACCCTCTTGAGTACAAAGTCTCGAAAACTTTATTACATGATAGAAGGCAAATGTTCAGAGAACAATATAATAAAAAAATTTTTGATAAAGTAAACATTCCTGAAAAAGAGCCCGTGGTTGTCCATTAGGACGGTAAACTTTTACCGGGTGTTTTAAAAAATGAACAATGTGAGCGAATAGCTATAGCTCTTTCATATGGCGAAAAGGAACAGCTGCTGGGAGTTCCTGTAACAGCAAACAGCTCTGGAGAGGAGCAAGCCGTAGCCGTATATGAATGCCTACATGAATGGGGTCTTCTCAACACCGTCAAGGCGACACTACAGCATCCAACACGGGAAGACTCAAAGAAGCATGCGTCATATTGGAGCAAATGTTAGGAAGAGAATTGTTATACCTAGCTTGCCGTCACCATATCTTGGAAATTCTGTTAAGAGGCGTATTCGACACAAAAATGGGATCAACCACTGGACCTCATCCAGACATTTTCAAGAGATTCCTCACTGCGTGGCCCAAGATAGACAAAGGAAAATACGACACAGGTATCAGTGACAATCTAATACAAAAGCAGCTAACTCCAGAAGTAATTGCAAATGTTACTGCTGAATTCGAGACCAAATTAACTGAGAGCCACCCCAGAGCTGACTACAAGGAGCTATTGCAGTTGGTTCTCGTATTTTGTTGGATCACTAGACGGCAATGTTGTGGGTTTTAGAACTCCAGGAGCCATTCATCACGCTAGGTGGATGGCAAAGGCTATTTACTGCTTAAAAATATTCATTTTTCGTCGTCAATTTAAGATGTCTAAAGAAGAAGAAAGTTCTGTGCGTACCATTTCTGTTTTCCTAGTTAAAATTTATTGTAAAGCTTGGTTCAATGCTCCAAAAGCTCATCTTGCACCAAAGCAAGATTTAGGTATTTTGCATAGTCTGTTAGACTATAAAGAATGTGACAACGACATTGCAGAAATAGCCCTGACCAAATTTTCGAACCATTTGTGGTATTTGAATGCAAAGTTGGTGGGATTATCGTTTTTTGATCCCACCATTACAGACGATGAAAAGTTGTTAATGGCTAATAAATTGCTCAGTAGCACAGATGAACCATCACAGCACGCTAGGGTTGTAAATCCAAAAGTTAGGAAAGAAAACTTAAAAGAGGTAGTTGATGGAGGATTGGTAAATTTACTTACCAAAGAAACGTTTACATTCTTTGACCAATTTATTATAAAAACAGATTTCCTAAGACAACATCCAAACATCTGGCCTCAAAATAATGACTTCCAAGAAGGATTGAAAATGGTCAAAACATTAAAAGTAGTTAATGATATGGCTGAGCGTGGTGTTAAATTAATAACCGACTTTAACGACCTTCTGACAAAAGATGAAGACCAAAAGCAATATGTCCTGCAAGTTGTAAGTAAATGCCGAGCATTATATCCTGACGTTTCAAAAACTACTTTAACAAAAACTCATGTAGGTACTACGTCTGTATCTTTTCTGTGTCTGTTTTGTATGTATTATATACCTAATTTTTATATTTTAAAATAAAAAATGTCATTAGACTTATCAGTATTACTTGTTTTTTTTATTATATTTCTACTTTAAACTCAAAAACATACCAAAAAGAAGCAAAATTTATCACTTAATAACAAAATATACGAAGTATGCTCCTAGTGGTACCAGGTCACGTTTTTGGGGCTAAAGGCTGTTGTAACTCGGTTTGACTAAAAATAACAACAATTATGTATAGAATATAAATTTTGAAGAACAACATTAGCTTTCTTTTGAGATATTAAGCGTGTTTCTATTATTTACCGTTCTGGAGTTATGGCTCCATATGTCAGCTTTTTGGCCAAAAATTTGCATTTTTTTACAAACTTTGAGCGACGAGCGGCACGGGTTAACGTCGTTTAATCGAGCTCAAATTTCGGCTATCTCAATATTTGGAAAGGAGAATCGTTTTGTGGGGTCCAGACGAACAAGATTCCGACATTGTTTTTCCCCCTCTATGAGATGCGGTCACTCTAGTATATATATATATATATATATATATATATATATATATATATATATATATATATATATATATATATATATGTATATCCCGTGGGGGAGCGGGATATATTATCTCCCCCTGTAGGTTCTAGCTGTCGTAGAAGGCAATTTAAAGAACAACTTAGATGGTAGATGCTCATATCCCACCAAGCATCGCCCGGTGTGATACCATCGCATTGGCTTAGGCTGCGTGAAGTTACTTAATGTTTCGTAGCCGTGCCGATATCCTCCAAATAGCATGATGAGGCATCTGGATACAAAAAATTCCGGAGGTAAAATAGCCCCCAGTTCGGATCCCCGGGTGGGGGCTGGTTCAAGGGCGTCGACATGCAGAGATTATAATTTTAAAATAAATTTTTGCTACTTACTAGGTTCAAACTCGAACTTAAATTATATGCACCAACCAGGTCAGTTCATCCGCCAGCACGGTCAACTATCTTTATCCTGGGTACAACTTCTATTCCTTATTTAGGAGTAACTTTGGAATCTGTCAGATGTGACCTCTCTTGCTTCAATAAACCACAAAGTTTATCTGCACCCTCTATCGACCACCAAGTGATACTAACTTTAGAATACTTTTCGCTTCTCTTGCAATATTTACAAATTAACTATCCAAATGCATAAATTGCCATACTGGGCGACTTTAGCGTCCACCACATCAACTGGCTTAAGTATTCAAATACTACCGATGAACAAGGTCGTGAAGCTGAATTATTCTCTATCAGTTATGGCTTAACTCAGCTTATTGACGAACCAACACGGATCCCTGATCGAGACGGGGAGTCCGCCAGTCTTATTGATCTGTTTTTAACCACCAATCCAGAAATTTATACTGTTACCGTAAATCCGCCGTTAGGTTTTTCTGACCATAAATTACTTTCGATATCGAATATCCTACCAATCAGAGACAGAGGGGTGCCTAAATCGCGCAAGATTTGACACTACAAATCTGCTAAATGGGAAGAACAGGCCGACGACCCGTGTGACTGCGCTAGGGAGGTTTCCGATGTTACTTTGGCTGGTATGAAAGCTTATATCCCTTTTTTGTTGAAATGCATTTCCAACGGCCAGCCTTGGTTTGACTGAAAATGCAAAGAAGCTGTTGGTTCTAAACATCTTGCCTACCGACAATGGCGTGAAAATCCTAACGTCACAACTCGTAACATCTTTGTTGGTGCCCTGAACAGATGCAAAGAAATTATCGACGACCGAAGAGGTACACAACCAATGAATTAGAAACAAATTTTTTGCTTGTCCAAACAATTCCAGGACCTTTTGGTCAGTCGCTAAGAAAATTAGTCAAAATTTCACCAAACTCACTATACCACCACTCACGGGGCCAGATAATTCTATTGCAACAAAACCTGTTGAGAAATCGAATTTGTTGGCTGAACTCTTTGCTTCACATTCTACTGTCGATTTTCCAAAAACACCACCTACTATTCCCATAGTGCAGTTATGAATGCCCGATATTGTCTTCAGACAGCTTATCATAAAACGTATTTTAAGATACCAAAAAACTTCTGACGCTAACGGAATACCTACCATATTACTCAAATACTGTGCGAGGAAACTAACACCAACTTCAGTTTCCTTCTTGCTGGAAATGTGCCACAGCTCAGCCGATACCTAAAAAAGGCAAAAAACCTTGTCAAATAACTACCGACCAGTCGCACTGCTTTCAATAGTATCGAAAGTCATGAAAAAGGCTATCAATCAGCATCTTCTAAAATATCTTGAAGGATTCAACATTATTAGCGACCATCAATATGGCTTTCGTAAACATAGATCAATAGGAGATCTTCTAACATGTAACACATGTTTGGAAAAACGCAATTGAACACCTTGGAGAATCTCGAGCGGTTGCTCTTGATATATACAAGCCATTCGGTCGTGTTTGGCACGATGGATTGTTGGCTAAGCTACGCTCTTCTGGTATGTCTGAAAAGTTCTGTTTGTGGCTCTCATGTTTCCTCAAGAAGAGTACTTGACGAGTGGTAGCCAACGAATTTCTTTCTAACACTTTCACTATCAACGCCGGTATGCCCCAGGGCTCTCTACTGACTCCTACTCTCTTTCTGATTTACATTAACGATCTGCTGGAGAAGACCTGGAATCCAATTTATAGCCTTGCAGATGACAGTACGCTTATCTCTTCTTCCACTTTGAGCTCTCGAACATCGGCTACTCAGACATCCGCAGACAGCAGGAAGTCTATCTCGGAGTGACAGTAACCGAGTAGAATTCAACGCTACAAAAACCCAGGCGCCAGTTTTTACTAAAAAAGTTAACTTTCCTGAACCCGACATAGTTATGTCGGGGCACTCCATTCCTCTAGCATCGTCACTCAATTTGTTGGGCGTTAATTTGGGAGCAAATATATCTTAGCATGAACATGTAGCCAGTATAGCAAAGAGAGCTTCTCGAAATCTGGGAATATTGTTTCGAACTAGAAAGTTTTATACTTCACAACAACTATTATTTTTTTACAAAGCTCAAATTCGACTAACTATGGAATACTGCTCCCATGTTTGGGGCTATGCTTTGAAACATACACTGCATTTATTGGAATCTATTCAGAGAAGAGCTGTGCGCCTGATTGGAGACCCGGAACTGGCAGGCGGCCTTGATTCGTGGGAACGCCGAAGAACGGTTGGTGACTTGAGTCTGTTCTACAAGTATTTTCATGGAAAGTGTTCGATGGATGTAGCCCGCTTAACTGATCTCAGAGCGGTGCACACTAGAAATACACGTCGCGCTTATACTTTACATCCATATAAGGTTCAGCTTGTTACTCCTTGTACAACCCTTTTCAAGCAGTCGTTTATATGGAGGACCTCATCCCTTTGGAATAATTTGCCTAGGACTGTGTTTCCCACCGAGTACAATTTACAGCTATTCAAGCCTAAAGTGAATCGCTTTTTCCACACACGTGTCGCTCCTGTAGCGCTTTAGGGATTTCCCTGCAGCATATGGGCTAGACCCATAAAAAATATATATGTGAATATATATTATATATGTATATATATGTGTGTGTGTGTGTGTGTGTGTCTGTGTGTGTGTGTGTGTGTGTGTGTGTGTGTGTGTGCGTGTGCGTGTGCGTGTGCGTGTGCGTGGGCGCGTGGGCGCGTGCGTGTGCGCGTGCGCGTGCGTGCGTGCGTGCGTGCGTGTGTGTGTGTGTGTGCATTTGTCATATGGTATTTTTTTGGTCCCCAAATTTTTCGTACCTCTTGCATTCATTCTTTACTTGAAACTTTTTTGTTTGTTTCTGCAGAAAATTTCACTGAATATTTATTATTGTTAAAAATGAAAGTTAATCACCAGCTCAATAAAATACTAAAAACTTTGCCGATAAAACAAATAGAGTCCGAAAGTTATAACATCCAATTACAATACTTACAAATGGATTTTTCGATATACTGTAAAATTTATCTTTTTGAAGTCCTCCTAAACCAAAAACATTAGGATAATTTACCCACCTTGTTAGCGGCCCGTGGCTCCGTAACTTAGTACCCTGCTTACGGTGCAAAAGCTCGAGGGTTCAATCCCGCAGGTTGGTATACTTATTTATTAAATTATTTAAGTATATTTGGCTTGGCTACGTACACAGGTAGTAGCTGAAATGCAATAACGTCAGAGGCAGCACTACCGCATTGTCTAATAGGTGCTGTGAAATACAAAAATGTGTTTCGGCACTTGGACAACGTTGACGGGTATTATGAGATCCTCGCCGATATTCTTAGGATATGAAAAAGGGTAAAATCTCTACTCAAGGGAGGAGGTGAATGATAAAAAAAAAACATTATTTAAAGTTGCGTTCAAAATTGCTAACATCACAAGTTTTTTGGTGTAACCCCCAGAATTCAAAATCCTTAAGTTTATCTCATGAATTATTGTTAACCTTTTGAAGTATGCTTTTGGTGTTTATTATCTATATTAAAAGATTGTCTTATTAATTCTCATAGCATTTATTACAACAGACATGATATTTTGGTTTTAAAGAAGCAGAAGCTAAAGTATTTTCTTTAAAAGTTAACAAGTATAGGTGACAGTTATTTTTCTGTTAATTCTATGAGTGATAATATCATGTTATTATATCCACACATGTTTGATATTGTGGTTATTAGATCGTTTAAACGGTCATTTGATGTCAGAATAGATAAGAATTTTTTTTTAAAGAAGTCACATTTTTCACGTGAAGAAAACATGCTTGAACATTTACTCGAATATTAACACTTGTACCTATCTTAGCTTTCTATATTTTCAATAAGTAATAGTTTCTAAATGGTAAAGGAAACACCCACAAAACTATTTTAACATGGCTTAATTAAATTATTCATGAAAATAGATGTATCTTCTTTACCCTTTTTTGTTTTAAAAATTAATTATTTCGAGCTATCCCTATAACCACTCCAATTAGCAAAGTACTTTAAAGCTGTAGTTGAAGAGGCAACAATGCTAACAAATTGCTTTAGTTTCGAGAAACTGGATAGTTTGGATTTAAAATGTTTATACAACTAAGAAGATATTTTCTGAAAAACACGTTTAAAATTTCAATGTACTGTAAGTAAAACCTTTTAAAAATGTCGATAAGAATTAATATATTTCAGTACACACACATTTCCTTTATTGATTGTACTTTTCGAATTATATTTTGAGGCCTGTTTAATGGAAAAAAGTGTATACTTAATTCTTCCATATTACTGATTGAAATAATTTTGCTATTTCTAAGAGTAATATATAATGAAAAAAGTTTCCAATTGGTTCATATTTTAAAGAAAATCAGATATTTGGATATATCTAAAGAAAATTTTAACTGTTACGTTAATAATAAGTAAATTGACCTGCCTTTTTTGAGTTATCCTCCGTTAACGTAAATTTATATATGTAAAACTTAACGTCTGCGTCCCGGAAATGTTCATATAATTTCTTCATACTTGTAAGTATCCCTTAATGTTCATGTTTATACCTTAACTTCTAATTAAACACCTAAAATATTGATTTTACTATATTTAGTAACAGTTACTGAATCAAAAGATGTTCACAACGGGTATTAATATATTGCTAATATATATAATATATATTATCAATATATTAGGGAATCTAAGGGTCCAAATGTTTCTATTGTAAGTGGAATTTTCATTTTCAGGAACATTTCATCATTAGTATTGTCAATGCTGACTAGTCGGCGTTTAGTAGCTTATTAATAAATTACGTGGTTACCGGTGTTTTCTATCTGCAGCCGGAGATTGTAGTATCTCTGACTGATTTTAGTTAGCGCTTCTCTCTTGGTTGTGGTTTTCGATTCTTCCGTTTTTATGACTTATGTTATGTCGGTCGGTGGACAGATTTCTTTTTTAATTATTATTTTGTACGTTATAGACGAGTTTAGTGCAGTAGTGAAAATGGCAACTGAAAATACCATTAGGTTCATTTGCTACCTTAATCGACCATCAAAGTATATTAACTTTTGGGCACGTCTCGCTATTATTAGCGACTCTATTATCCATAGCTGCAACCGGCTTAAGTATTTAATACCCATAACGAACAAGATCAGGAAGCTTAATCTTTTGCCGACAATTATAGCCTTACTCTGATTATAGATACAAATTTGCTAAATAGAGAAACTAACATTTGCTGCAAAGGATTTATTCAACTTTAGCAGGAAAGACAAGTTAAGAGTTAGATCGAATTTTTGCATGTAGAACAAGGAGTGGAGTATTTCATCATTATATAACCCAAAAAGTTCAGTTAGGCTGTAGTAATGCGATGTCTAGAATTCAGGTTTCGTTTTCATGCCTCGTGATAATAGACTGCACAGCAAAGAATGTCTCTCAGTGTTTACCTTTGATAAAATGGTAAAATCAAATTATAGGGCCAATTTAGAGTTTAGTAGTTTCTTCGAAGATCCAATTCACCTAGTTCTTAAGTTTGGTTCACAAGATACGTTAATAACTGATGGGGTGGATACAACTACATACATGGAATATTAAATCGTCGATTTGATACAAAAAAGTGGCGATTATATATTTTTATTGTACTTACTTTACTGTTAACATCATTTTTTATAAGTTTAAATGGATATCTCATGAAAACTATGGCACCTCCTTGTCTGCTGGATAACTTCATAAAAAATAATCCAATCTGCAAAAATAAAAATTAATCTATAATATAATAATAATATAATGTAGTGGTTAAAAGTTGTCGAAGCGTTTTTTTTTTTTTCAAAAATAAAAAATTTACGGTGTTTCAAACTTTAGTACGCCATTTTTAACCAAAAAATATATGTCTAATTATTTATAAAAAAATGCCTATTAGAAAAATTAAAAAAACATTTCGACGTTTTGTAGAAAAAGTAATTACTAAGATTAAAATAAAGTTAAATAATATTAAAAATTGACTGAATAATATTGTAGACAGTGTCTGAGAACATAGTTTCGAGAAAAATTCCTTTAAACTTTCAGGTAGATAAAATGTGAACTTACGGCTAGTCTCCCATTCCAGCTTCGTACAGTATGCCTTCTTCCTCTTGCATCTTGGTGTTGTTTATAGTCTTCTGTTGTTTTTTTTTTTGGTTAACTCTGGCTTCTTTTGTGGACTGAATTGATTTTATCCTGGCGTGCTTCAAACAATTAGAATCCTCTTTTTGGTAGTAACTATGCGCTTCAACCCCAATGCTGACTCCCAGTAATTCTAACATTTGTAAATAACTGTTAGCTCCACCGTTTAATGTAGATACTGCAACACTGGTCCCAATTTCAACAATTTGACGACTACCTGGCGTAAACTTTGGAGCAATTTTCCAAATTTTTGTATTTACACTCTCATTAGTGTTTTGCACTTTTCTAATAAGTCGTCGCTACTTAATCACTCGTAGATGGGTTTAATTGCCGTTTGTACTATCTCAAGAAATGGGTCCTTGTGGACAAAAGTTATTAATGACCCTTTAGCTTCAGCTTTCTGCCAATTTCACCAACTGTGACTACCTGAGAGACAATAAGAATGCTGAGGATTCTCGTCTGTAGATATTTTATGGTAATAGGTTGCCCATATTGCTTTCTTCATATCCTCTAAAGAATTTATATTATATTTTATTGCCAATTCATAATAAATTGTTAGTTCATCTATTAATTTCGCTGTCAATTTTACTTTGCCACTGAGACGTGATCGACGAGGTTGCTTTAATATTTCAGGCTCTTGTTTTAGTGAATTCGATTTTTTACTAATTTTCGGAGTCGCGAACCCATACCCTTTCTCAATGTATCCAATACACTCCATCTTCTTCACTTCTATATCATTGTAAGGTTCAGCTTTTGCGATCGCAGAAAATGTTTTTAAATCTCCATCTCCGGTACTTTACAACAAGTAACTCTTCCAACCTTTGAATTATAGTTACTATGGCGTTGTGCTCCATTATTCCTGCGCTCCCGTTCTGTTTTGCAGAGCACGATGCTTTATGTTCATCGAACCAGGATTGATACTCTGCAGTATCCTTATATTTTTCATGACTTTCACATTCTTTGCAGTAACCACTTTTTACAATAAAGTCCACCACTTTTCCAGTGAAATGTCTAATAAGTGTAGCTATGAATATTTGCATGTAGACACGGCGAAGAGGATTTCATTATTATTTAACCCTATAAAAATTCAGTTAGAATAAAACATATATTTACTTAAATCACGGCTGTAGTAATGCGATGTTTTGAATTCAGGTTTCGTTTCCATGGCTCATGATAACAGAGTGCACAGCAAATAATATATCTGTGTTTATCTTTGATAAAATGGGAAAATCAAATTATAGGGCCAATTTAAATTTTAATAGTTTCTTTGATGATCCAATTTAATTAGTTAATAACTGATGCGGTGGATATAATTACATACATGGAATATTAAATCGTCGGTTTGGTAGGAACTGAATTAAAATAAATAATATTAATAATCCTTAAGTGGTAACATTTAAAATAATCAGAAAACGGATTAATTACACAAAATAAGGAGATGAAAAAACAAACTATAAAAAGGAAAGTATACTTATAGTTAACTAGCTTTTAAACGGACACAGATGAGAAAGGCAAACAATTAAACTAATATTTTAAATGAACTTCTTAAATTTTTGCTTTCACAACAATATACTGGATGTCCTATATAGGTCCTAAGATCAGGAAGAATTGAATTTAAAAGCTAAATTGGTTTTTGCCCTATTAGAACTTATTATTAGAATTAATATTTAGGAAATTCTAATACAATTATGCGACGTTAAAGTTTAGTTATTTTAAAAATCTTTGTTTAAATTTTAATTTTTATTATTTATGTTAGTTTTACCGCTGTTAACTATTAGTATATTTTTCTTGTTGTTTAAGTGTCTTTTCTTTCTTTTTTTTAGTATGGCCCTTTTTGTGATTATTGTAAATGTTATCACCTAAAAATTATCAAAAATGATTTACTATTAATTTATTCATCACCAAACTCACTATGTAATCCTTGTATTTAATAATAGCCATTTTACACTATTTCTGATGGAGAAACAAAATATTTCGAGAGTTTTATCATTTCTGTCCAGAAAATAAAAAATTTGAATACAATAAAGGCCTCTTCTAAAGGTGTATCCAAAAATTAGTTATCATCAAATATACGAAACAATTTTTGGTATCAAGTTGATCACTCAACATTAATCACTTAACTTAAAAATTAGGCATATTAAGTTATTTTAAATAACTACCGAAAAAACTTCCTTTTACAAATTTTACCATAAATCTCATCCCAGTTTAAAAGATTTATTTAAATTAAGCTTAGATTTATTATACAGCATAAAGCGGCAATATAAATAACACCCAATTTCAGACGACAAATTTCGACGACAATAAAAAAATCCCATAAATATCGAAACCAATAAAAACCGCCGTAGAATGCAAAAACAGTTACTCAATTACGTCGGAATAGGCAGCCTAAGGGTTACAGAGAAAGTTTTATTTCTCGAAAGTAGGAGCCAAAATCTGCATATCAGAGACGCAGACCCATTTGTTAGCTACGAAAATTGTGTCCTTGTCGTCGGGACTTGAAATGTTGCTGTTGCAGCATAGCGAAAGAAAACGGGCTCGTAATACCCGTAGTTACAGGCTTTATTTAAATAAGAATGATGGGGTTAATCCGCCGACGACGACGTCGCTTCGTTTTTTATAATCTCATTTTCTTTCCTTCCTCCTATCGTAGGGGATGTTTTGTTATAGGCCTTAATGATTTTTAAAATAATAATATTCACATCAAACAATAGAATAATTTCTTTATAGGGAGTTTTTCATAATAAATATCAGCACCTGCAAATGATATGGCAATCCTGAATTTTTATTTCTGCTTTAGTGCTCTTGCTGACATTTTATAGTTTACTGGTGGTGGTTGTTTTGATATTTTTTTTTAATCCGGATAAAACCTGGAAACCAATTGCTGAAAATTCTATTTAAGATAAAAAATAAATTTTTTATTTATACCATTTTATTATTCAGTAAAAAAAATATAAAAAAATGTCTCTGAAAACATACAAATTTTTATTTTCTATTATTCATAACACAACCAGTTATTTTTTCTTTTTCTAACAAATTAAGCTTTATAGTATTTCTTACAAACTCATCAGTCGTTATTTGTATGTAGTATATATTTGGCAGATCAAATTTTAGAATGTTCTCTGTGGCCGTTGTTTTTTTTTTAATATATTCGTATATAAGTTTTTAATATGCCATTAACGTCTTATATACTACATAAATAATCAACATGTTAGTAGTACCAGTCAGCTTAATTAGTGCTCTTTACGGTGATTGTTTTTAAAATAAAATCCTTGCCTAGGCTACGTTAATTAGTTCCCTGACATGTATATGTTACATCTTAAAATCTAATATGCATTTTCACGTCATTAATTTATAATTGTTTACAGTCAATAACGCATAATTGTTAGAGCATCTTAGCTACCTAATAGCCAATAGATCAATCTAGCTCAATCTAGAATTTAGTAATAAAAGGATAAAGAAATATTTACTACCTAGATATTTATTCAATTATAAACAAATAAAATTAAAGTATTTTCTCTGGGTACCTATTCGTGTACGTACTGCAAGTGTATTAACAAAACTTCCACCATGTTGTCAAGAAACACAGCTTTTATATTTTTTTTCTTTATACCAGAGAGATTATCAAAAGTAACGGTCCCGTAATAATTTTTGCTCTGTCTACACAAGAATATTTCAGAATTTTTCAAATCTTTTTAATCATTGCTTTTCGAGATAGGGGGAGGGAAGGAAGGAATTTCTGGCCATTTTATTAATACAAAGAAAAGTGTACGTAAGTATATTTTTTAACTTTTGTTCTCACAAGCTTTCATTTGACATCTCACTCGATGACCTAGTAATTTTCTTTTTTCATTTCCGATTTCACCCCGCAAAACTAATCCCTTAAATTAAAATTCTACTTTCAAAACTACGCGCTCCTTACTGGGATATCAATTCCTATATTTGTGCCAAATTTTAACTGTCTATGTCAAATAGTTTCGGAGAAAATCGAGTGTGACAGACGGATATCGAAGTGATTTCATAAGCGTTCCGGGCGGAACACTAAAAACAGAAATATAGGATATGTCTTATTATCAAATAAAAAATAAATATAATTTTAACCGGCCCGACTCATTAATTGCACCAGTTTTCGATATCTATAAACTCCACACCACAGCTCCGACGTAGATTCTTGATTAGATCTGCGAAAAAACCTCCTAGATGTATAGAGGTGGACCTAAAATAGTTACTCATTATTGTTTATATGTGGTGACTCATGTACTTTAACTTATGGTAACAGTTTTAATTCGATGTGATTATGATCAAACGGCTTCAACTTCGTTTTGACCAAAATAATCCAATATGATTTTAACCTCCATAACCTTACCGTGATTGTGAATTAAATTGTAGCAAGATGATTACAACCCAAAATGATCTCATAGTGTTTTCGACAAAAATGGTTCTATGTTGGTTCCCCTGTAAAAAACGCTCAACTTAATCATTTCGACACTACTGAAACCTACTAACATTGGAATATTGCCGGGATCTTACTTCATCTAGACAAAAAACTAGCCAGGTTCTTTTTTCGTCGCAACAGAAAATTAACAAAACCTAATTTTTTATATTTTTGCAACTTTAAAAGTGAAAATTCAATTCGAACTATCTTCTTGTTGCTGAAGCTCCTTCCAGAAAAAAGACCGAAGTCGTATTACCTGATTGTTATACAATAGAGGGAAATCTCCTTTCCTAATAGTACTTCTGGATGAACGAGATCTTTGGAAATTAAGGTGCAGATACCTGTAGATATGTCATTTTACAGGTTTCTTTATCATTCACAGTTTACTTGGTAGATTACCTACATAAGTACTGGAAATATAGCTGTTTTAATGTATCATTGAACATACATAAGATTTCTTTTCCCAAAAGCGAGTCATATCGGCAAAGTAGTTCACTTGATTCGATATGTAATACTTTTATTTCATGGTAAAATGTACCCGGTACTTCCCTTGCAAACATAAAGTTCTAAAATACGCACTGAATTTGACGTTCTTCCAGTAATAACTTAATCCAAGTATTATAATTTGGTTTTTTATATAATAAGTACTTGATAGATAGATATTAACAAAGAGACTGAAGCGGATAGAAGAAATTCTTATTGAAACTATACAGTATGTAACAATTTCCACCCTCTTCCTCTGGTCCCCTTGGTTCATGTGAAATAAGCAATTACACAGAGACCTCGGTGTGCCAATCACAAAAGCACACATGAGGCAAACTCAAACGAAGTTCCTGGCCAAGGCGTTCCAGCATCACAAGCCAATCATCAGGGACCTCTTTCTAGCCCTCCCCCATGCCCACAACCAATTCTCAAGACCCTCAGACTCTCTCGGACGAAGACGATGGCCCTCCCAACCCACCATGGTAGAAGAATGTAAAACTAGGTTAAGTTAGCATAGGCCCTAGGTTAAGTTAGGTTAGGTCATAATCATGTTAAAAAACAGATTTCCTAGGTTAAGTTTGGTTTAGGAACACTATTGTAAATGTTTAGGTTAAGTTAGAATAAGTATAGTCTCTCACCATGTTAGAACACCGTTCATTTAATAGAAATAAGAGGCTATGCCTTTCTTGTAAGTCAATAAAGAAAATAAACAAATCTTTCTCTGTTATCATTACAAATAATGAAAGATAATAAATAATAAGAATAAATAATAAATAATGTTTAGATTTCTTGGTATCAAGAACCGCAAAGAAATCAATATCAGGATAAATACGGAGCCACCCTCTGACTCTCTTTTCCATCCCATAAATCCCTTACATAATTTTAACTACGTTGGGACAGTTATCATCACTGCCCCAAAGACTTTATTTTATATAATTACTAGGTAACAATTATCATCGCGATATCAAGCAATTTATTTTGACCCTCGACGCATGTTTCGCTAACCGTGTTAGGACTATTATTAGGGACGGTTGAATTTAAAATTATAAACTAGACTCACAGACGGAGGTAAATCTTAAACTAAATCTCTGTGTGATTAAGTGGTTCCACTAGAGTAAATCACAATTTTAGTAATACTAGTCTAGTTTTTAATCATATATTTAGTCAATCATCGCTATTGGTGGTTAGCGAAACGAGTCTCGAGTGTAAAATTAAAGTGTTTGATATCGCGGTGATAACTGTTGTGTAGTTTTAAATTTCCTTTAAGTAATTATGCTTAACATTTAGCTATAATGACAACCGAAAATATATGTAAATTCTTATAAAACTATTGATTCTATAAAACATTTGACGAGCTTTACCCTTTTAAAATCTTTCCCCTGATAAAGTTGAAAATAATTAGCAGATAAATTAAATTTCAGATTTCTCGAGTCCCAGAGAAACTTGAGAACATATTACTTATTATATACGAAGCAAACCCTCTAGACTCCTCCCCTTTAACCAATTATATATATTAATAATATGCTGAAAATTTTTTTATTACCTCGACTAAAAAAACATTTCATGATACTCTAGAAACTATACAATATTTAATGGCTCCTAGATATTAGAAAAAGGAATACAAATAGTAGTATAACTTCTTTACCGTCACAATATACAAAACAAATCGGACAAGTGCAAGTCGGACTTGCAATTAGTGTTCCGTGGTGATTGTCGTTAAAATAAGATCAAATCCTTACTTAGGCTAAGTTAATTAGGTCGCTGACAAGTATAGATCTTGTGATCCAATATGAACTTTCACGTCTTTTTTTAGTCAACACGGTATAATAGTTATAGCATCTTGGCTACCTAATATCCAATAAATCAATCTAGTTTAATTTAGAATCTAGTAATAAAAGTGTAAAACAAATATATACTACCTAAATATTTGTTTAATTATAAACGTACAAAATAAAATTATTTTGTCTCGGTACCTAACCTTTTGTTACTGTGTGTAATGAAAAGTATATTTAAAAAAACCTCCACCATATTGTCACGTCACATTTTTTATATCGGGTAAATTATCAAAACATAATGCACTCGCGATAATTTTCGGTCAATCTCCACTTTATGAAGGGTATTCCAGAATTTTTTCAAAAATTTTTTGAATAGTACTTTTCGAGATAGGCAGAAACAGCAATTTTTGGAATTTTTTATAAAATAATACAATGTGCACAAATATTACATCACATATATTTTTAAACTCAAATTTTCACAAGCTTTCATTTGACACCCCATTCGATGCCCTTAGAATTTTTTTTCACTTCCCCCCACAAGTTAACCCCTTAAGTCAAAACTTAACATTCAAAATTCTCTCGACTCTAACTGGGCCATCAATTCCTATAATTGTGCCAAATTTCAACTTTTTATGTCAAATAGTTTCGGAGAATATCGGGAGTTACAGACGTACATATATGTAAGTGATCCCATAAGTGTTCCGTAAGGAACACTAAAGATACATATATACCCAATGTGGAGTATAAATTTTAATGTAAATATACCCTTGTACAACATGAAAATTTTGTACTTTTACAACTAGAACAACAATTATTATTATTGTCTTAATATGAAAATGTTTGTTTTAACTATTGTTACAAGTTGATATACCAAAAGGGTAAAGTTATGAGAATGGTTCCTTTTAAAAAAGTAACTTTTTTTATGCATGATCGATGGTAGTCTCTTCCCCTAAAGAAGGTTCTACATATACACTATCAATAATTAATTTAACTTTATAGGCACAGAGTTTCCGTAAACCAATAGTGCATAAATAAAGAGAAATAAATTCTGACAAGATATGGTGGATTATTTAACAAATGTCAAATGTTTAATAGTTAAATCCTTACCAAAAGGAAATAATTTGCTTCTTTATTGTATCAAATCCTTCAACCAAAACCATTTATCAATAAAAATATATAATTTAGGATTGTTTCAATTCACAACTATAGTAGCACTTTCAAATGAACTATTTTCTCCCAATATCATACATTTGCTCTTATAAAATCACTGAAAAACTTTTTTGTAATATTAAGCATTTACCAAATATATGGAATAACATATATAGCTGTATTTAGCCCTTCACAGTAGGTTTAGACACTATTTTGGTACCAAGTTTGACCGTAATATACATTACGCGTAGGTAAAATTAAGAAAAAAATTAATTATCCCAAGCCAAGCACTTCAATCCTTCTCAGATCTGAATGAATATAAGTTTACTTGAAATTATGCAAAGCTATAACCGTTTCATACATTTTTAAACAGGGTAATTAAGCCGAGTCTTTGAAATACGTAATATATATATATATATATATATATATATATATATATATATATATATATATATATATATATATATATATATATATATATTAATATATATATATATATATATATATATATATATATATATATATATATTAATATATATATATATATATATATATATATATATATATATATATATATATATATATATATATATATTAATATATATATATATATATATATATATATATATATATATATATATATATATATTAATATATATATATATATATATATATATATATATATATATATATATATATATATATATATATATATATTTCCTGCACTAAAATTCACTGAGTAAGCATAATGCCTTAATAACAGCCACAGAAGCTCTATCTATGCTCAAATAAAATACTATTACCTGAAATATTATAAGGGAAACCGCGGTCGTCCGTTACGAAGACCTGTAGTTTTTAGTCTCAATAGAAGGTGGCTTCTACTGTCAATAAGAACGCACCACAGCGCATACACCACTGGCTATTGATTTATGGGTAGGTCACTCAAATTTTATGTACTCCTCCCATAAAATAAAAATCAAAATAGAGAAAAAAGTGCACCAACCAAATAAGTCCTCAAGTCTTGAGATATCGGCCTCCGAAAAGATATTATTGTAAGTGAGGAATAGTTTTTGTCATTGAGAAAGCCGGCTACTTCGACATTACCCAAAAATATTAAAAACCATTTAAAATTAAAGGATTAGTTAAAACTATAGGCTCACACTATCATTCTGTTACTCCTAACAAAACTTTAGCTAAAATGAACTCGTCGTCATTAGTAGAGGGCCATGCCGAGCAAAAAAAGGTGTCAACGGCACGTTATTTTCATCTCTTTCCCAGCAGTATGGTATTATAGATGTTAGTTATGTAATATTTAAAATATTTTAAAATTATTGATTTAAGAAAGAATACTTTACTACAAGATAGTTGAAGTAAAAATTATACATAACAAATACCACGTACTATTTCCCTCTTAAGAAAAATCTTCTAAAAATTCGAAATACAAAAGATATGTAATGTTTATAAACAAGCAAAGTTCTTTAACATATATTTTTAAAATAAATTATTTGTAGAAACGAACGTGATTAATATCATTATTTCCAAGAAATTATTAATTTATTAAATAAATAACAAAGAGGGTTAAGTTTTTAATACTCTGTTTGTTCCAGAAATCAAATTTTAACTTACTATTTAAAATTATAAATTTGAATTCAAGATACAATTGTTTTCTGTTGTTGACAAGACTGTTCAAAAATAACGTCTAACATGCTTAGTCTGACATCTACGAAAAAAATATATTTGATTTAGTTAGTAAAAGTACTTTGTACAATATACAACAGAAATTGTTAAAAATAAATCCCTGACCCAGCTGAATTCATCAGAGCATGAAATCTTGTGGTGTATGGGGACCTTTTAGAAATGACATTAAGAGCAAAATGGTTAGTCGGTTTATACATGTTACGCTCCAGAAATCTTAAATAGAGTTTCTAATTGATTGATGAAATGCGTATAATTTTGTCATGTCGTCTTTATATATAAGTTCTCTGAGAGATATAAAGTTTAAACAGTCTAAGGCGGCAAATATTACTTAGGATTAATGTGAGAGAGCTGAACATTGATTATAATTGAAAACTAAATCTGAACATAATCAAGTAGCATGAGAGTTTGATAGAAATACTTAACTAAACTAAGAGCCTGGAAAATTTTAGGAAAACTATTTTAATAATACTTTCTGGCCTGTAAATATTGCGTTATCTCACCAAACGAATAGTTTTTTTGCAAAAATGCGTACAGTCGTTGAATCATAGTGACAAGACAAATCTTATTTTTTCAGCTAAAACGTCTACACAAAAATGTAACCAATTAGAGGAATTACACTAGAAGAAAGCATCAACACACTATAAAAAAATACACTTAAATATCTAATAGAATAACGTATAAAACCTCAATCCAAATACAACTTTTTTAAATAAAAAGATGTATTAACTTTATTTAAAAAATAAGTATATTTTGAAAGTTCGTAATTTATATTTTTTTTTTGAAGAAGAGTGTAATGTTAACTATTAGATAATAGTAATTCTCTAATTCTTGTATTATAGTCGTGAGCTAGATGATTTGATCAAAAAATGGGCGTGCTTTTATAAATATACACATAGCATTAAAAAAGTAGGTTCGCAATCTACTGCCTAATTCCGTAAATGTGCTATTTTAAAACATTCTAGAGATGTATCAGCATAAAGTCGAAAATTTGTTTTATTTTTGTAAAAATTTATATTATTTTATACAGACCAAGGATAAACATTATTATATATAATTTCAGCTGCATCTTTGTGAAAATTAATACTATTTTTTATTACTAATATGTTAGTATTATTAGCGTAACATATTACTATCGTTCCTTAGGCAGGTTTAGTCAAGACAATAAATAAGTTTGAAAATAATAATAGCCCAATGAAAGATATTGTTTATTTGACATTCACATCTGATAATATTAGTAGTAAAACTCTTTTCGTACTTTCTATTAATAGTCTAGATTGGCTATATTATAGCTACAAGATTTGGGATAACACTGATGATAACTATCACATATAAATATTCTGTGGGGGTGCGGGATCGCATATTACCCCTTTCTGTTGTAGAAGGCGACCAAAAGAGTAACTTAGATTGTAGATGTCCAAATTCCACCAGGCATCGCCGGATATGATGCCATCGCATCGGCTTAGGCTGCTTGAAGTTATTTAAGGTTTCGGGACTGTGCCCATGTACCCGGACTGTGGCACCAAATAGCATTATAAAGGTCCCAGGATCAAAAAATTTCGACGGTAAAATAATCCCCCGTTCAGATCTCCACGTGGGAGTTTATTCGGGGGGCGTCAAAATACGGCGATAACAATTTTAAAATAGGTTTTTGTATCATACGAGTTTTTAACTCAAACATAAATTTAGTGCACCAATACCTCCAATCAACCATACCTCATGTACTCGCACTCTGTGAAACCAAGGTCAGTTCATCGGAGAGCATAGTCAGTTTTCTCTATCCTGGGTACGATTTCTATTCCCGGTTTAGGCGTAACTTTAGAATCTGTCTTTTTGTCAGAAACAATATATATTGCCAACCAGGGAAGGCTCTGCAGCCCCGAAATCTTGATGTTATGTGGTCAAAAATAACGATTTAACAAACCACAAAGTTTATCTGCTGCCTCTATCGATTAATAAATAGTTCTAACTTTAGGCCACTTTTTGCTTTTCTTGTAGACACCATCGATAATTTACAGATTAATTATCCAAATTGAGTTGTCAAATACGACCATCGTACAGGGTTATGAAGCTGAACTGTTCTCAGTTAGTTGTGGCTTTACTCAGCTCATCAATGAACCAACACGAATCAGTGATCGATACGAAGAGTCCGCCAGTCTTCCTGACCTGCTTTTAACCGCCAATCCAGATATTTATTCTGTCACCGTAAATTCACCGTTAGGTGCTTTTGACCGTAAACTGCTTTTGATATTGAGTATCCTACCGATCAGTGACAAAGGGACAATTGGTCAAAATTTCACTACAGCAGCACTCACATAGCCAGATAATACTACTGCAGCAATACCAGTTGAGAAAGTCTGCTTGTTAGCTGAACGTTTTGCTTCACATTCCACTATCGATTTCAAAGGAAAAACACCACCAACCATTCCATAGTGTTGTCAAGGAGGCCAAATATTGCCTTCAGATAATGTATCATAAAACGTATTTTAATGAAGCTGGTCACCAAAAAAGCTTCTGGCGCTGACGAAATATCTACCATATTAGGCAAAAAATGGGCGAGAGAACAGTTTACTGTAGACTTTCAACCTATCCTATATTTGCTTAATATGTTCTACCTGCTAGCAATGCGCTACAGTTCAGCCAATACCCAAAAAAGGCAAGAATATCTTGCCAAAACAACTACCGATCGCTTGCACTGCTTTCAATAATATCGAAAGTCATGCAAAAGGTACTAATCAGCATCTTTTAAAATATCTTGAAGGATTGAATATTATAGCGACCATCAATATGGGTTGCGTAAGCAAAGATAAACAGGAGATCTTCTACCTCATGTAACATATATTTGGGACAACGTAACTGAACAATCTGGAGAATCTCGAGCGGTGACATTCGACCGTGTTTGGCATATTGAATTGTTGCTTAAGTTACGCTTTTATGGTATATCTGAAAAGTCCTGTTTATGGCTCTCGTGTTTTTTTTCAGAAAGCGTTCTTTACGAGTGGCGGTGGACGGACATTTTCTAACACCTTCACTATCAATGCCTGTATGGACCAAGGCTCTATACTGCCTCCTACTCTCTTTCTCATTTACATTAACAATCTGCTGTAAAGGATCAGGGAACCTATCTACAGCGTTCCAGATGAGAGTACGCTTATTTCTTCATTCACTTTGAATGCTCGCACTTCGGCTACTCATGCCAGTATCCGCAGAGAGCAGAAAATACTTCAACTTATCAAAGATCTGGCAGAAATTCTATCTGGGGATGACAGTAACCAAGAAGAATACGCTACAAAAAATTAGGTGACAGTTTTTTTTTAAAAAATTAATATTGCTAAACATGATATAGTCATGTCAGGGTGCTCCGTTTGTCCAGCATCATCACTCAAGATGCTCGGCATGGGTTTGGAAGCAAATATGTCTTAGTATTAACCTGTTGCAGGCATAGTAAAGAGCTTTTCAAAAGCTGGGAATATTATTTCGAACTAAACAGCTTTACACTGCCCAACTATTAATTCTGTACAAAGTTCAAATTCGACCAACTATGGAATACTGCTGCAATGTTTGGTGCTCTGTTCGCAAACATACACTGCATTTGTTGAATTCTGTTGAGAGGAGAGCTGTTCGCCTGATGGGAGACTCATAACTGACCAGTGACCTTGATTCCTTGAAACATCAAACGGTGGGAGATTTGAGTCTATTCTACAAGTATTTTCACGGAAAGTGATCGATAATAGAAATCCGCGTAATTCCTCCCAAGTGGTGCTAGGAATACACGTCGTGTTAAAACTTCACATCCGTATGAAGTTCAGCTTGTCACCCTTCTCATAATCCTTTTCAAGTAGTCTGTTATATGGAGACCCTCATCCCCTTGGAATGATTTGCCTAGGACTGTGTTCCCACGGAGTACAATTTACAGAAATTCAAGACCAACCTGAGTTGCTTTTTCCGCACATGTATTGCTCATGTACCGCTTTAGGTATTTCCGTACAACACTTCTGCTATACCCATTAAAATGAAACATGTTTTTTTCTTGACAAATTCTGTAGGGTCAAATAGTCTCTGACGTTGTTGTCCTCTAAACCGTAGTAGGTGTAATTGGCGAACTTACCATATATTAACTGTCTATACAATTTCCTCTATTTGATTCATATAATTCAAAGCAAGAACAGAGAGGGGCATTATGAAGGTAGGACTATTTCCCAGAAGTGGAAAACTGTTCATTTCCTGCATATATTGCATAAGAACGATAACTTTCTACATGCGAAATATATAATAAATTTACCCAGGGCCACAATTTTACGACATGACATCTCCTTTAAGATCTGTGTTTAATTCTGTATCTTCAGTTAAATTAAATAATATAAATAAAATAGGCAGTAGGCTTTAAAAATGTGGATGACATCTACTGTTACTAAAAAGCATTTTTAAATACACTTTTACAATAAATATGAATTTTGATCTGAGAACGAATTTGTTAAGTCAAATTTCTTGACAATGAAATTCCTGAAAGTCAAAGTCAGAGCTGCTGTGAATTACTTTCAAATTAATTTAGTTACAGTTACCAGTAACTTCCAAAAGTTAATTTACAAATAAATTAGAAATTACAATAAAGAAAAGTAATTTATTTACTCATTACAAACATAATGTAATTTATTCCACAACCCATTACTGCAATTGAATTTTTTATAACAATCTTAGTACTTTTGTAGTAATTCAGTTTTCTTCATAGTATTTCATGTAATATTTTATTAAGTTA
This sequence comes from Pachyrhynchus sulphureomaculatus, assembly GCA_019049505.1. Classification (NCBI taxonomy): domain Eukaryota; kingdom Metazoa; phylum Arthropoda; class Insecta; order Coleoptera; family Curculionidae; genus Pachyrhynchus; species Pachyrhynchus sulphureomaculatus. The sequence goes on from CM032446.1 coordinate 164,266,700, forward strand.
GTTACAATATAATAATCCCATTTCTCTTAAAGTAATTCGATTACATTCCTAGATTTGAATTACTTTTTTAGAAATTAAATTACTTTTGTAATAATTCAATCACAAATTCTTTCCCATCAATATAATTTAATTTTTGCACTAATTGTACTTTTAATGATAATCTATTTTCTTTGAAAGGAATTCAAATACTTTGACAATATCGCAGTTATTAAGAAAGTAATTCAGCTACGGTGAATGTAATTTAGTTACTACGAAAGTAATTCAGTTACCTGTTAAATATTAACAATCACTATTTAGTTGCCAAAAAATACATTACAATTATCCTTTAAAAGACTGTATTAAAATAATAAAATTGCAAAAAAGTAATTCAACTCCTTGTTTCCAATTACCTTATTTCAATTACCGTCAGCTTGGGTCTTAGCCTTAAGGCTGAGTATAGGAAGAGTGCTATTTCTTAATAGTGTTTGAGATAAATTTCGAACAGAAATATCCGAGGTGCAACGAGTAGTATGTTACAATTTCTGAAAAATTTCACTATCTTCGCCGACTACCAGAATCCAAAAAAAAAATCACAAGAAACAAGAGTGCTTAATGTTTTGGATAAGTTCGTAGATCTGCAATATCGGCTTTGAGGACCGCAATTTTTAAATTACTAGTATGAAAGATAGCATGTAAAAAACTGTAAAAAAACATAATTATCAATGACTTATACACGTAGCTCCTAAAGAGATATTTTCTTCTGGTTAACATCTAAAAAATTTTTAGTGGTATACGAGATTAGGTAACTATTGTAGGATAATTGAGGATATTTAAAAAAAAAGAGAAAATTGAATTTTGAATCGAATATTTAATATTAAATAGAGCATAATTTCACTTTAGGCATTAGCTTGACACATTTCTTCTATCCCTGCATAGCTCGTTCTGGCAGTTAAAGTTTTAATTTTCTTGTCACAAGAAAAATTGTGCTAATCAGTTTAATAACGTAGGTGAAGGGTTACTGTGGGATTATTGTTAGAGCAAAAATCTACCTCTCCGACTGCTGTCCGCCAACGGGACTTTATGTGAACTTGTAAATGAATATTTATCGAAACTTTAAAGTAGAGCACCAATTATTTGAATTTTAATTTTCAATATGGATTTATTAGGTAGATGGATTAGAACAGTTCTTTCTTTAAAAAAATGGAAATGATTATCGTTTAGAAAAAAAAAGAAGCAAGAGTAGACAAATGGTAACTTTAGCGGAAATTTTAAAAAAGCGATGATTTTGATTTCTGAGGAATACGTAAAATTTTTCGGTTAATTTTATGATAGGCAGCGTAAGATACATTTGTTTTATGTTTCATTTATGAAAAATCATACGTCGTCTATTCAATAATATACAGATAAATAAAACAGAAATACTATTACTCCATACTTTTTTCTATTTAGGGGTAAGGCAAAAAAGGGGCAGATTAATAATTACTAGATGAACGTTAAAGGTACCCAAAGATTGGAGGTACACAATGCCAGCTCTAGATGATATTGTGGCGTAATCTCGTAGATTGGCTTTTATTAAACCTCAGATTTTCTATTTATCATTAAGAAGGGAGTCTTTTTTACCCTCCAAGGAGCGTAAGGATTATCCCAGTATCCTTTTGTTACGCCTCTGAAAATTTGTTAGTTATAGACCTTAACAAAAATGGGAAAGAACCTGCGAGTAACTAAGCAGGATTTAACTCTGCAAAAATTCATGCAGAAGTCATTTCCAAATATTAAGAATATACAATTCTGCCTAGTCATGACGGATACTATATTGAAATAGCATCATCATTCAACTTACTAGAAGTTAACTTGAGCACAAGTATGAGCATGGTGCATCCATAGCAAAGGAGCTTCTCCAAAAGTTGGTATTATTATTTCTTACTAAAAAGTTGCTTAATAAACAATAGTGTCTAATTCTATAGGGAGCTCAAATTAGATCGACAATGGAATATTGCTTTCATATCTGGGGACTGTTTTCTAACATGCCTTCTATTTATCAATTTCTATCCATAATTAAGTAACTGGTATGGTCGTGAACTTATATTCAGAAACCTCCTTATATCAGATCTCTTCAGAAATTAAATAGGAAACCTGAAAACAGTGACAGAATATTGCCGTTTTATGATCCAGATTGCAGCTGGTGTTTAGAAAAGGAGGCAGCTCTTCATCTAATTATGTGTTACCCACCAAGCAAGAAAAACTCACCTGGAAATCCCAACAATCTTGGACCAGAAGTAAATTAAAGGGATTTAGTCTAGAAGTTTGGGATTCTCCTGAAAGGGTATTGAAATGGATGATTTCTCCAATCCATTAGAAATACATCTAATACTTATTTTTATTAAATTTGAGCATTGTTTAAAATTTAATTATTCACTGGCATTCATAATTTTAAAAAGTAATGCGCCGACACACACGCCTTACATAGCTGAGCTGACCCCTGGAATGTCTACATAAGAGAGAGAGGAGGTTCTAAAAGTAAGTTGAAGAGAGATAGCAGACATCCATCGGCAAAATATCAAAGACATCTTATATGTTTACGTCTGGAAATGTTTTGTAAAAGTAAATATTTTTTCGTGAAATATTATAAATTGGTAACGTAAGATTTATCCTAAGTAATTTATTGATATTACAGAAAATTAATAATACTGATTACAATATTAAATAGGTATCACTAAATAGTTTTTAATTAACCGTCAGACAGATAAAGGCGGCGATTAAAAAGTGAAATTTATGTAGTATTATCGAGAAGTGCTATTTAAATTTTCTTTTTTCAATTTCTTTTCCCACATATTAAGCGATTTTTATAATACCCCATAGATATAGGTGGAATACATATATATATATATATATATATATATATATATATATATATATATATATATATATATATATATATATACATATATATATATATATATATATATATATATATATATATATATATTTATTATATACATATATGTATTCCACCTATATCTACGGGGTATTATAAAAATCGCTTAATATATAGGAAAAGAAATTGAAAAAAAAAAATTTTAAATAAAACTTCTCGATAATACTACGTAAAATTTACTTTTAATCGCCGCCTTTGTCTGTCTGACGGTGAATTAAAACCCATTTAGTGACACCTATTTTAATATTGTAATCAGAATTATTAATTTTCAGTAATATCAGTGAATTACTTAGGATAAATTTTACGTTACCAATTTGCAATATTTCACGAAAAAATATTTACTTTTACAAAACATTTCCAGACGTAAACATGTAAGATGTCTTTGATATTTTGCCAATGGATGTCTGCTGTCTTTTAAAACCTCCTCTCTCTCTTATGTAGGCGTTCCAGGGGTCATCCCAGCTATGCAAGTGCCGGTGCATTAATTTTTAAAATTACGTATGCCAATTTTGAACAATGCTCAAATTTATTAAAAATAAGTATTAGATGTATTTCTAATGGACTTGAGAAATCACCCATATCAATAGCCTTTCAGGAGAATTCCAAACTTCTAGACTATATCCCTTTAATTTACTTCTGGTACAAGATTGTTGGAATTTCCAGGTGAGTTTTTCTTGATTGATGGGTAATACATAATTAAGCAACTTTTTAGTAAGAAATAATAATACCAACTTTTTTGAGAAGCTCCTTTGCTATGGATTCAACATGCTCATACTTGTGCTCAAGTTAACTTCTAGTAAGTTAAATGATGATGATATTTCAATATAGTATCCGTCATAACTAGGCAGAATTCCTTAATATTTGGAAATGGCTTCTGCATGAATTTTTGCAGAGTTAAATCCTGTTTAGTTACTCGCAAGTTCTCTCCCATTTTTGTTAAGTTCTATAACTAGCAAATTTTCCATTCAAAGTTAGATTATTGGACTTGTTCAGTTATATCATATTCTTTAAACTTTATATACTTATTTCAAAAGTCATCTCTAATTACATCAATGTATTCTCCATTTAATTTTGATCATGTCGTAAATTAACTCAGATGGTGTACAATAAATGATTTGCCGCTTCGCTGATTTTCATCTACTTAAATAGATATATTTTAGAGGCGTACTGGGATAATCCTTACGCTCCTTGGAGCGTAAAAAAGACGCCCTTCTTAACGATAAATAGAAAATCTAGTATATCTTGAGGTCTAATATAGGCCAATCTACGAGATTATGCCACAATATCATCTAGAGCTGGCATTGTGTACCTCCAATCTTTGAGTTCCTTTAACGTTCATCTAGTAATTATTAATCTGCCCCTTTTTTTGCCTTGCCTTAAATAGAAGAAAGTATGGAATAATAGGTATTTCTGTTTTATTTATCTGTATATTATTGAATAGACGACGTATGATTTTTTATAAATGGAACATAAAAGAAATGTGTCTTACGTTGCCTATCATAAAATTAACCGAAAAATTTTACGTAAGTAGTATAGTAAGCGGGGTTCTGGACCACTCTCGATGGCCACTTTTTACCCGGCCTTGACCACTAGCTGAAGAAGTGATTTCAGGAGCTGAAAGTCAAATGGGTGATGTCTTCTGGAAGTTGTGTCAAAGAGGTCGTTCTTCGTCCGCATAAGTGGTGTTAGTTACGTTTTCCCTGAAAATTTCCTGAAAATCTACAAGAAGTGCTGAACGCCGAAGAAGTCTTCAATGACGTCACAAGTCCAGTGGATGTTGATCAGTGCCCTTTTGGCACTGAATGACCTTGAAGAGTGAATTTGACGTCACAACGGCATATATGTGTATGTAAATGGTGTATTTGAATTAAATGAGTTAAAAAAAGTGATGTCTGTATTAGGATTAGAACCTGCATATGTTGTGTGGAGAACTGCAAAACCGGGGACTTAACCAACTTAGCCAAATAGGATTCGTAAGAGAGAATGCAATAATTGGGATGACATAAAAAAGGTATGCTGAAAAGTCTGCAAGAAGTGCTGAAATTGTTTGAAATTCGTACAAGGAGTATTAGTCAATGACGTAATTTGTCCAGTGGATGTTGAATCAGTGTCTCTTTGGCAATATAAGTTGTCGAAAAGGTGTAAAACTAGATGTAAATAGGTGTAAAATAGGTGTGAATAGATGTCTTAAGAGCCTGCAAGAAGTGTTCGTCAATGACGTAATTTGTCCAGTAGATGTGGAAAACAGGGTATCTTAACTTCATTAAAACTTCATTAAACTTTCATTACAGGAGAAGTTGCATTAGTTTAACTGTTATTGGTATCGTTGTACGAAAGTAGGCGTAACATGATAAGAAAAGTGTTATTTTGATAGGTTGAATGTGTATGTAGTGTAAAAGGAAGATAAGAAAATTGTTGTTGGTTGGTTTGACTAGGTAAAATGGCTTCCATAAGGCATGTATTTGATTGGTTTGTAGTGTATAGGTGTGATAAGAAACTTGTAATTGGTTGGTTGATTAGATGGAATGTGTGTTGATAGCACTTGTTTGTTATTTTGAATAGTAAAAGCTATGGTGTAAAAGTGTATGAAAAAGTAATGTATTAGTTGTAAATTGTGTTGAAAAAGGCTTTATTGTGATGTAATTTCGATGTAAAATTTGGTAAATGTTCCCCTATAATGTTGTTTGGCGTCTAAAAGTCGGTAAAAAAGCTGTAAAAAGTAAACAAGTGGAGCCGTAAGTCTGTAAAAATGTGTGAGATAAGGCAAAATGTAAACAAAATGTATGAATAATGTGTGATTCATGGTACTTTTTGTTAGTAAAATTGAGTAAACAAGTGACTCGTTAGGTCAGCAAAGTAGATAAGAAAGGTCAAAAATAGCTGATAAGAGATGAGTGAATGCATGTGAGAATGTAAGAAATAGCAAAAACTTGTATTAATAGGAAAATTCCATGAAAATAATTGAAAGAGCAAGAAATTTATTTGGTTGTGGGAAAAAGTTAAATGTAAACGCAAAAGTAGTTGTTTGTTCTCAAGTTACTATAGTAATATGAAATGAACCTAACTAAATCTAAAACGAGTTTGGTCTCGTTGTATTGTAAATCTTAGTAAAATATATATGTAGAGAGATGAGCCTAGCCTAGCCTAGCCTGGACTCGTTGTTATTTCTATATTATGGGAGGACAATAAAACACAAGTATGAGCATATAGAGAAATATATTAATAATTCTAAAATAATACAAAATGTTACTAAAATAAAGTAGATACAAGAATTATATTAAAGGAACTTTACAATATTTACTCATATAAAATAATTGAACCATCCATATGTTATTTTGTTGGTTTCCAAGGTTTCATAGGAGAGCGGAAAAAGTAAATATTAATAAGTAACAATATGTATGGTTCAATTTCTTACAATAAATTTTTAAAAACAAGATTCTCTTTATTTTTTGTATACAGTTAAAAAAACACAGTTCAGTCCTTTTTCTCTTTTTGTTTAAGTAGTTATTGAAATATTTGTGATAATAAATAAATGTTGATTCTTGGTAGTTGAGTTCATTTTCCACTCTTTTCCAATATAAATGGGTCACGGAATCAAATAATTCTGCTAAATGGAAACGATGTTGCATTTCAATCCATTCCCAGTCATACATCGGTTGGCTTTGATACATCAGAAAAACCTCTTCGATGAAATTAGTATCAAGTTCGTTTTCAATGATTTTCAATTTTTCCTTTGCTGGGATATCGACATCAAAGAGTTGCTATAAGTAAAATTATGAATCAGGAATTTTCTCATAACAGTACAAGTCCTGTATAGATATTTTGGTAGTAGTAGTAGGAACCATAATACTATGAAGAGTCAAGGAATTTGAACAAAAACAGAAAAATTTTGCACATTGTTTGCAAAATTGACTACCATTTCGATAAAGATGATTATAGGCATTTGGCATTAAGTTAATAAATTGTTGTTCCCTTTCAAAAGAAAGAGAATGATGTTGAACCTGAAAATATGCATTATATTATTATTATAGACTGATATTGCTTGGAAATATTTTTATTACATTTGTAGAGTTGCATCATTTAGAGGGAAAAAAAAAAACGGTTTTAAACCGAATAAATAGTAAAATAGATTACTTTTTTAAAAGGAAGAATACGAAGGATCATCATTATAACCCCAGGGTATAGTGTCTGTGTAAATATAATTAACGGGGGGGGGGGGGGGGGGGGGGGGGGGATTCGTTTGTCATCATAGGGACTTAAAACCTGTTTTCTGTTGTTCGACTGTATAAACGTTATGTTTTTCGTTACATATAGAATTTTGAGTTACTTCAATTTTGGTGTGGTTAAATAAACATTGATAATAATCTTCAAATGAAATTAATTTTAGAGCAGAAGATTGAACACCTTTGGCTTTTTTGACTATTCCAACATTTGAGATAATCTTTGAGTTGTGTTGTTCAATAATATTATTATTGTTGTTACTAAGCACTTTAAAAGTATACATTTTAGATCGTAATCCAATAAACTCAGTCATGATTTTTCCATTATTTTCATCCTTCATGAGACCATAGATTTTCTTATTTTTAAGCGGTATATTATAAATATTACTTCCAGGATAGTCAGAAGTATCAAACATGTGGATATCGTCTTTAATATGTGTATAAATATCATCTACGTTGAACTGGTATATAAGACTATCTGTATCTGTATATAACAATTTTGAGTTCGAACCAAATTTTTGTTTAATATAATTGTAGTGAAAATTATATAAAATAGTTTTTGATATGTCTAGAATTGACATTCCAAGATAAATAGGTTTATTGAATTTCACATTTAATCTTTTCATTTCAATTAGAACCAGGTTTTTGCCAAAAACCTCACAACTATGAAAATTGGGCTGAGAAATATAATAATTTGCACCAAATTGTCCTGACCATTTGTTCACCAATTTTACATCTCTATATTTTCGAACGTTTTCAATCGTTTTACCGTATGGAGCAAGATTCATTAATTTAAAGAAATTTTTGTCAAAATCATTTTTACTTAATTTACGAAGCTCAGTATTTACATCAATATATTTTTTTTAACCATGAAGATTGTTTGAACTTTAAACACCTGTGAAATTTTGTAACTTTTAATCCCAATTACATAGCTTGTTTGAGAGCTAAATAGTGAATAACATATTTTTTCTTATTATAAAGAGTTGTTAGTAGTTTGGGAATATTAGAGTCTGATACTGGTGGTACTAAATGTTCAAGACAAAGTGGTAGATCTTTATGAAGATTAAATAGTTCTTTAGAATAATGAATGTCTACTTCAAAAATATAACCGTAATCGTTATCCCGAGGAATATTCAATATATTGTCTTCTTGATAGAAATCATCTACCCATTTAAAATCTCCTGTAGGCAATGGAAAACTCATGGCTGCTCCATAGAGGTTATTTACATCAAAATACATAAGAAAAGTGGAAGGTTTATTGCTATTATATTCGTTATTCATGTATTTATTATTTGCTTTACCGTATCTATTAGAACATTGTGAAATACCTCCCCTAATACCCTTTTCAATAAACATAATCATATCGATGTCAGTTAACAATTCTAATTTTACGTCGGTTATTCGAAGCATACTGTCAAAGGCCAAACCGGGGCTGTAAAATAGTGGAGGCTGTCCAATTTATAAGTATCTAAACAGAGCTTTCGAAAATTTTCAAACACGTCAGCCAGAAGTAAGACATCATTTTTCAAATAGAGTTCAGCATATTCTTGAAGACTTTTGTATATTAAAAGTATTCCATACTTTGCAAGCATGTTCATACTGTTGTACGGTTATATTAGGATTTGTAATTTTACTAAAAAAATTATCTATAAGTGGTAAAGACTTTACTTGCAATTTTTCCCAACTGTCAATATATTCATAAGGAAAGACTCTTTTCCTCGTAGCTAATTTAAATTGAGTATCATCTTTATAAGCCCTCTTTGTAATAGTTTTCTGATCATCATCTAGATAGGATGCTAATTTATCTAGACTACTCGCAATAAACCGATAAGAATCTAAAAATCGGAATTGAATCTTTGAATTTTCCACATATTTTGTAAATGATATATATTTTTCCTTGTTGATTGGAAGTAAACTTAATGATCCTTTCATTTCTGTACAAAGGGCTCTAATCAAAAAATGACTATCGTAACCGGAAAGGTTGTGAAAAAGAACAGGTATTACCATTTTATTTTTAAAATTGACATTGCAAGAGTTGTGAGCTGCCCCTCTAAAATCACCAGTTAAATGATAATGATCTCTTACTTTATAATCAATCGAATCTGTTTAAAAGGGTTTAGAACAAATGTGACAAGTTTTCGCACTATAAAATTCCTCATTTTGTTGTTTCGTTAAGAATAATTTAATAGGATTTGAATATATTGCCTGTACTTGTTGTGAAATTTTTCCAGTTCTCTAACAAACCATACCTGACAATTTTCACCCGTATACATTTGAAATTTTGAAAGAGAATCATCATAGGAACATTTTAAATAGTAAGCAATACTAAAAGGTTCATGTTTCTGATATTTTTTGGATTTCTTAGTGGTATGCTCATCAATGTAATTTATAAGCATACTTTCTAAATCTGCATAAATCGCAAATGGAACCATCAATTTGTTTGAAAAATTCTTAAACGTTAAAATATTCTCGTTTTCTTTGGGTAAGGTAATTTTAGATTTATTTAGTATCTTACAATCAGTTAAATGTTTAGTCAGGTTTGATTCGCTTATAAAGTGATTAAAACATCTCTCACAAAACCATTTTTTGTTTTTAATATTTCCGACTTGTTTGTTTACTAAACGACTTAAATTCTTAATATATGCAAAATGGAATTTATTATTAGGGTTGGAATAGTCAATTTCAAAGGAATCATCATCATCATCATCAGAATCTTCATTATCAAGAGTTAAAATAAGTAAATTGATTTTAGTTGAAAAATTTGTATTAGTCAACAACGCATAAGGGTAAAATTTCCTGGTTTTTTACACAGAAAATATTTATAGCCAATTTAATAAGTGCTTCAAATCGAGAAATATCTTTTAATACTATAGGAAATGTAATTCCTTCGTATTTTAATACTCGACTAAAATGTGGATAAGATGAAGTACGTGTAACATGGTTGTCAGCTGGATATAAAGCACATACAATAGACCATAGAAAGCAACAAGGATCATTATTTTTAATATTCACAACACACAACACTTTTAGTATTTTGAATGAATTTAGGTACTGTTACATATATGGAAAACCCTCCACCTATGGGATTATATTTGTTTTTAATTTACTTTTAAGTGCCATATTTCACATAAGGTCCAACCGCTGTCTTTTTCCTGAAAATCCTTTAAATTACCTAAAATTTTATCAACTACATTCATCTTATACCACTCAGTCAAGTTGGTGTTCTGATCAATTATTTGGTTTTTAGTCGAAAAATGTTTAATGGATGTGTCAGCAGTTGGAGTTTTTATAAATAGACCACAAAAGTTAACATTTACTTTAAGCATAGTCAATTGTTTGAGTTCCTTTCTAATTCGCAGAGAAAATACACGAAAAGCTTTTTGTAAAAATTCCTTAGCTTCTTTATACTTCAAATTTGTTATAACTCTCGGTTTTTATGCGTCCCTGAAAACAGGAATCGACATTTTGCCAAATCAGTTTTCTCTTTGTCAAAGATTTATTAGTTTTAAGATAAATTTTAAATTTTTCTAAATAATTTTTCAAAATGCATAAATTTGATTCCACTTTACTTAAACTATTCACACAGACTTTGTTTTTTAAATCCCTTTGTTAAAATAGCAATATTTTTCTTTAAGATACTTATATGTCTTTTATATTCTTCCTTCGTTTTAAGTAATCTACTTACCAATTCGGTCGACCGTACGATTTCCGTGGAATAGGAATCCAAAACTTTGGAACTGCTGTTGGTGCGACTGTTATTGGCAGAAGACATATTTCTTAATTAATTATAATAACCGATATATTATTTCAAGTTAAACGCTTAAACTGATGACCACACTTAATCAAACCGTTGTATTTATACTTTGTTTAATACGTCATGTTTCTAGTTGTTTTGATAAACAGTGTATGTTGGTGCAACGTGACTTTGATAAAAATGATTTGTTGATTTGTTATTATGTTGAAAATTGTTTTTAATAACAAATATCTGGCGATTGGAATATTTTGTGGTCTGACTTAATTAGTTTAATTTATTGCAAAACAAAAACAAACTTGTCAATTAGTCTATAAAAATATAATGATACGAGATAAATATCGAAAAACTTGTTTTTAATAACAAATAGATTGGAAAATTTGCATGATGCAATCTTATTAAGGGTACTAATATTTTATTTCAAGAATAAAATTTTTTTTTTTTTTTTTTGTCGACTATATGTTTATGCACGTTGACTGCAACGTGACTAGAGATCTCTGACGAAACAGTTTGAAACTAGTATATAAGCGCGATTAAAATTTGTTTTTGGTATCATTATTACTACAACAGTACAGTGAATAGTTTTACATTATGGCTAATACTCCATGTACTCTTGTTCTTTTCTCCGAGGATCCCATTAATTTTCCTCTTTATTTTGTGAATGTGGTTGTTAAGGAACTTTTTCAGTAAGTTTTTTGTTTTTAATTTCTATTCTTTTATTTTTTACTCAGAAAAAACACCTTTTTTTCAATAAGGATTATTATTTATTGTGTATTTGTAGATTTGGAGTGAAATCCATTAAAACCAGAGGGAATAAAGTGTACGTTTACCTTTCCTACTGCCCGAAGGGTAACAAGTTGAGACAAAAGTTGGGCAACTTACCGGTGCGTTATATGCATACCAAAATGGATAATGAAGAAGATATTAAGATACTGGAGAAAGTTGCAAAGATGTACAAATTTAATCTTCTCGATGATGAAGAAGAGTCTGATACACCTCAATCGATAACAATGAAGACTCCTTCTCCTGCTTTAGGTTATGCAGAGGAAGGAACCTCCTCATCTCCACCTCGAAGGAAAAAGACTAAATTAACCGTTGAAGAAGTTTATAAGGAGAGTGAAGATGATTCTGATAAGGAAAATGTACTCGATACTGCTATTGGTAATAATATCAAATAGGATTTTTCATACATATTTTATTAATGTTTTACGTTTCAGATAGGGATTAAAATGTATCCAGATTTGGCTATTACTGTAATAAGAAGAATATTGTTATGGAACAAAAAATGAAATCATACAAAATTTCTATTAATATTTATTTATTTACATTATATATGTGTATGTATAAAACATTTTCTTAATAATAAAATAAATTTTAGTACATAAGAGAGTTTTGTTGTTTTATTGACTTGTAATATATTCTCTTAAAAAACCTTAACAGTACTGGTTAGAGGGTTATATCTAACTAATCGATCGTGTAGGATTAAACAATAGGCAGCTGTATCTTTGGATACGTTTTTACTGGATTTAAATTCAATGCGTATATCGACAGCTCCTCCTTTCAATATATCTTCGCTCTGTCGAGAACAGTCAATTACCACTAAAGGTGTATGGGATTTAAATCTTAGAGGATAGACACATGGATCGTTGATTGTTGTATAATAGTAGGATTTTTGAAATTGTGCATACATTTCATAGAGAATTGAATATTTGTTAGAGTCAAAATCTAAGTTTAAATTGTCCTAGGGAAACACCTTCGAATTTAAGTAGACTTTTAAATTAGTCAAATTGATGTGATTAAAAGTACTCATATCTTTGTCAAGTTTGTTTTTCATAGCTGTTTGAAAACCAATGATGATAAAACGTGGTTTTTTTTTTTTTTTCAATTGATTGGAAGATTTTACAGTCCAAGTATGATTTTTAGTTTGTTGCAACTGTGGATATTCATGTAATTCCCAACTACGAAAAGCCATATTTAAATCCTTGTTGCTTCTCAAATTGTTTGAGTAATCGTAACTTTTCAAAGTCACTTTATAGTTTCCTTTTTATCCGCAATTTGTTGAATACCATTTAAATCTGTACTGCTTCTGATTAATATCAATTCTTGGCGTAGATTCATTACAGTTTTATGAAAATCTTCAGCAAAACCCATCATAATTTTTAGTGGAATGCAAACACTGAAATTTCCACTTCCATCTACTAGAGCAGGAATCTCTTTTTCACACCATCCTGCATTTTGTAATCTATTACTATCGGTTGGAGTAAATGATACGAGACCTTTTAAAGTTGTAGTTATTCCAGGATTTCTAACACGATCAATTACTACTCCTCCTAGTTCATAACGAATTTCTTCAAATAGATATAGTATGCCATTATTGATAAAATGTACATTTTCACTATAGGTATTGTCATTTTTCAGCAATTTTCCTTCAATATACAAAAAACTTTGACTGGGCAACGTATAAAGATCCTGTGTTTGAATAGGTATTCTAATTTCATCGTTGTTACTTAGAGTTGTCGACGAATAAGGTTGATGAGTATGATATTGATAACTAACAATTGCATCGTCATGTAACACACTTTCTCCAACTTTTAGTATGTTATAACTCATTTTCTTCTTCTTTGACCTTGTATTTACACTTACACCTAATTATTAGGAAAATTCTCTCAATACTTGTACTAATTTGTAACATAAATCTACACCAAAATAGTCTTATTTTGTTTGCAATGTTGTTTATTAATTTTTCAATTTAAATCCCAAAGAATGTAAAACAGCTTTATTCTCAGGAGTTAATTCTTTCAATGGTCGTTGTAAACTGATACGTTTATCCTTCTTCCTACAGGTTTTATATTCAGTTTGTTGATTATGATGATTATAGTCCCAGAATGGTATGTCAAATGAATTATGGTTGTATATAAATACCATATTTAAACTCTTTTTAAGTGTAAACGTGCTGTGACCAACTCTTTTCTAAAATTAACTAAATTACCATGTTGATCGGTGATTTTAAGCTGAATTTCATCTATATAACGTGTATTGATTGGTAAATATATGACATTTGATGGGTTCTCCAATATTTTATATCCAGGTTCTACATTAGGATAAAACATGTGAATTATATGCACATGCGCTTCATTATTATACGAATTGTTTACTAAATTACATTCGATACAGATGGAATTCACCTTGAAAATATCTACAGGATTTTCAGATATGTACTGTGTATTCGGTTCTAGGACAATTTTACCAAATCCCAATAGTTTTCCTATAGAATTTTCTTGGGTAAAATCAATTTTTACTGTACATTTAATTTTACACTTGAGAGTATTCAAGTTTGCACTAAGAAATAATTTCGGTTTAACTTCTTCCTTGGACTGTAGGCTTATTTGTTCGAGTAAATATTTGTATATATCTCTAAGTTTCGTACGATCCTTCTGGTAAAACAATCTTATTGTTGTCTTTTCCATAGTGAAAGGTATTATTGGTTTTGTCAACATTTGGAATTGAATAGTAAACTGGCAAAATTAATCAACCCCAAAACAAACTCTTCGTTTTCGTTTAATACAATAGGAGGATAAATATTTGTTGTCAATATAGATTCATTTCCTGACAATGTAAATGTGTAGGACATTTTTTGTTGAATACTAGTTCTAATCAGTTCAAAATAATATAAAAAACTAACACAATATCTACTTGTAAATTGCTTTTATTTTAAACATACAGGATTATACAGAAAGTTTAAACATAAATGACCACAAATAATAGAATTATAAGACTGATAAGAAGCATGATTATAATATATAGTACTTGGTTCCGTAGATTGAAAATACAGTTGTGTTTCGATTGGTGGTAACAAATTTCCAAAACTATCAAAATAATAAATAATTGATCCATACTTTTTGTAAGCAGTCCAATGTGTGCCAGGACCAGAATCGTTATCCAAATTAATAACTTCTGATTCATATTTATAAATTTTCCTCGGTAACCTATCCTTCATAAAGACTCCTCGAAAATGGGGAATTTTCAACTTTTTTGCATACATTTCCATTTCGAAATGCGTTAAAGCCCGATTAGGTAATGTTATTGGTAATTTCGGTGAGGAGGACGATGATGATGAAAAAACAGTCCCATTCCAGTTTTATAGGGTCTTAAATAGAGACCTTTCCCCATAGCAATTGATTCCATTGTTTTATTATGACGTTGACTTTCATGTAATTGTTGTTTAGCTGATCGAGCGTCATTAACGGCCTTTGCTATTCCTGCTGCTCCTCCACTCAAAGCCCCTAAGGCACTAAGACCTGCAAATATAGGTATTAAGGGTAAAATTCCTCCAGTTTTAGGAATTTTAATAATTCGAGGTGTATTGATTTTTCCTTTTTCATTTTAACCGTTTTAATTGCAATATTAAGAGCACTGTTTATACTTGTAGGCTTTACTTTTAAAATATTCCTCTTTATTTTCTTTGCCACAGATTGAAAACTTAATCTTTCTTATTTTTACTTCTTTTTGTTTTTTTTTATGTTTTCCTCCCCTTT
The DNA here is from genome assembly GCA_019049505.1 of Pachyrhynchus sulphureomaculatus. Lineage (NCBI taxonomy): Eukaryota > Metazoa > Arthropoda > Insecta > Coleoptera > Curculionidae > Pachyrhynchus > Pachyrhynchus sulphureomaculatus. Next base: position 164,282,120 of record CM032446.1, read on the forward strand.
GTCGATTTTTTTCTTCTTAGATTTAATCTCTTTTCTTTTCCTACGATTACGACTATTACTGACTGCCATAATAATAATAAGTGTTCCCTTTGGTTGAAAGGTTTGTAATGAACTAAACTATATTTAATAAGACTTTCCTATATAACTGGATTTATAATTTAAATTTTTTACTATTATCCTCATCAATTTCTTCTTCACTGCTAATACTATCACGTTTTCGTTTTTGACTAGTACTAGTATCCATATCCATGTCAAATGTGGGAGTACTAGTAATAGGTGGTTCTTCTGAAATATTTAATTTACGTTTTCGACTCTGCTTTTGTTGTTTTTGTTGTCGTCGTTTCTGTTGAATATCTCGCTTAAATCTCTTTTCTAACAATTTTACATCTGCTTCTTGAATATTATTATTATTATTATTATTATCAAGTTTCCTCTTTCTGTTACTACGTGGTACTTCTGTGGTATTTGAGAATTTATTTGCTGCTATCCTTTCCTTAATTTTTCTTTCATGATAATTATAAATTGGTTTTTCTTTTTCATCATCATATTCATCCTCATCATCACTACTATCTATTTGAGGTTTCTTATTCTTAATAGTTTTCTTCTTCTTAATAGTTTTCGTTTTCGTTTTAGCAGTAGCTGATTTATTTTTAGGAGCTTTTATTTTCTTCTCAGCTTTAACCTTTTGTGTGATCGGAGTTGGTAAGTTATTGATCTTTTCTAACAACGTTTCCATTTTTGTCAGATAATTTTGCGTTGATTTTACACTTTGCTTAATAATACCTGTAGTTTGTTTAATGTTCTTCTTCGTTTCATTCATAATGTACTGATTAGTTTTATCATTCTCATTTATTTTATCTTGTTTACTATCCTTTCCTTTTCTACTATAACCCATACCTAACTTAAGCTTACTGCCCATGGCAGCAGATACACCTATAGCTGCAATTTTTTCCTTCCAAGATGCATCCTGTGCATTAATTCGAGTTAAAGCATTTTTAAGTAAAATTTTATCAGCCTGATGACGATCAGGTAAGGCAGTATGATTTGAATAGGCTATATCATGCTCTCTACAAACTTCATCGAGAGGATTAATACCTTTATCACCACGAGCTAGACGTTCTTGTAGTTTTGTACCAGGTCCACAAAATTGAAAACCCGGTAAATGTACTTCAAATGGAAGTTTATTTATAACAGTATTTAAAAGTCCACTCCCTTGAAATGTACTGTCACTAGAATAGTATTTCATTTTCGAAAACAAACTATATACTAACTATAAATTTAACAAACATCCTATTTTATACTTATTTCTATTCTAACTTTGAATGTGTTGTGTAATATGAAGAGAATTGTTCAACAAAAAACTAGACTAAAAGTTGAAAATCACGATTTACAAGAATTTAAGAACAATGTTAAACATAGTATCTTATTACCCTCGACGATGCGATGTATTATTTCAGGTCCTAGTAATTGTGGAAAAATTTCAACTATGTTAAGTCTTCTTGAACATCCGAATGGTTTAAAATTTGAGAATGTTTACCTGTATTCGAAATCGTTATATCAACCTAAATATATTTATTTGGAACAATTATTAAAACCTGTCAAGGGAATAGGATATTTCGCATTCGATAACAGTGAACAAATAATAACACCGTCAGAGGCAAAACGTAATTCTGTATTTATATTTGATGATGTAGCCTGTGACAAACAAGATGTACTACGAGAGTATTTTAGTATGGGTCGTCACAACAACATTGACTGTTTTTATTTGTGTCAAACCTATGCAAAAATCCCGAAACATTTAATACGAGACAATGCCAATGTACTTATTTTATTCAAACAGGATGATTTAAATTTACGACATGTCTATTCCGATCATGTTGGTACCGATATGTCATTTGAACGTTTTAAAAAGATCTGTTCTTTTTGTTGGAAGAACACATTTGGATTCTTATCAATTTTTTAAGGACAACAAAATTGATGAAGGAAGATATCGCTATGGTTTAGACAGTTATATATATTTAAATTAATGTTTATATACAATTAATATTCACTTAAACGTCTCTCAGACAAGATGGCTAACAGGAAGAAAATAAGTTCAAGTAAAAAGAATGTTAAACAAAAATTAACACACACACGAAGAGATATCAAAAATAAATTAAACCTTTTAAAACATGATCAAATTGCACATGAAACTTTATTTCAACCAATAACGAAACATTTACAAAGTATTGAAAATAAATTGGACCCAAAAAAATATGAAATACCAACAACAACAAAAACTCTTGAAGCACCTCCTGAGTTAAATATAAAATCTGAAGAATCTGATTATGATGAAGATGATGAGTATGAAGGAGATGAATATGATGATGATTTGGAAGATACTAATAAAGATTCGATAGCATCTGAACCCATCCCGACAACTTCAACTTACACCGATACACCTAGAGGAATGATGTCAATTAAACCACCTATGTTAGCAGCAGCACCTATCAAGAAAAAATTGGATTTTACCACAACATCTAAGCCATACAGTTTAAGAAAACATCTCGTTAAAGATATTCAAAAAGAACATTTCCCATGAGGAAGCCAAAAGACAAAAAGATTACGAAAATCAATTAAATAAAACCATAGAAGAGAAATCCTTATCAGATTATTATGAACAATATCATCCTTTACCTGCAAAATATATTAAAATGTATCTTAAGAATCCGAAAGGTGATTCTGAGGGAAAATTTAGAGTAAAATTTGATAAAGACATTGAACGATTTTCAATAGGTAATCAAACTATTAATTTCGATGGACCCGATCTCTTAATTGGATCTAAAAAATTTAGAGGTACCAGTGGTTTATATGGACTACTTTTTAATAAAAATCCACCAAATAAATATACTAAAAATGATGCTAAACATTATGCTGAAATTCTATCTGATTCAAGTGCAATAAAATTATTAAACCAAATTTAAATAATATAGACATAGATTCGGAAGAAGAAGAAGAATTAGACAACTCTGAAAGAGTAGGACATGGTATGTTTATGAAAGTTACAAATAATCCAATCGATTATGTATACTGGGATGACCCAAATGAGTTGGTCGAACGATTAAAATTATTAGTTGCCTCTGAAACAGCTGGCAATACAAGTCACACAAACGAGATCAACTCTATTATTAAAGAATTACGTGAAGCTAATATTATCGAATAATGTCCAACTATGCAACTAAAGTAAAGAAACAAATTGTTGAAGAAATTCATAGACCTGCAAGGAAAAATTTTAAACGTAGAAGAGTCATTTTAAAATCACTTTTAGATCTAATGCAAGCCGATTTGGTAGAAATGCGAGAATTTGAAAAAGAAAATAAAGAATTTAAATACATATTAGTTGTAATTAATTGTTTTTCCAAATACGTATGGCCTATCCATTAAAAACAAAAACATCTAATGAAGTAGCACATGCTCTTGAAAATGTTTTTAAACAACAGATTCCAATCAATTTGTGTACAGATTCTGGTGGAGAATTTACGGGAAAGGAAGTACAAAACCTTTTGAAAAAATATAATATTTTACATTATGTCGTTTACAGTGAAAAGAAGGCATCAATTGTGGAACGTGTTAACAGAACCCTTAAGAGTATGATGTGGAAAGAATTTAGTATTCAAGGATCCTATAAGTGGGTTAAATTACTACCGAAAATCATCCATATTTATAATAATAAAAAACATAGAACTATAGGTCTAAAACCTAGTGAGGTAACTAAAAAACATGAAAAATTTCTACTTGACACGGTTTATAATAACATAAAGATGACTACACTTCAAACGAAATATAAAGTAGGAGATCATGTACGCATATCAAAACTTAGAGGTGTTTTTGACAAACATTACAAACCAAATTGGTCTACGGAAATATTTACCATTAAAAAGGTACAATATACAAACCCCGTTACGTATTTACTTCAAGATGAACAGAATCAAGACATTGAAGGTTGATTTTATGAACTCCAACTGCAAAAAATTAAATATTCAGATATTTATTTAGTTGAAAAAGTAATAAAACGACAAGGAAATAAAGTATTTGTAAAATGGTTAGGTTTTGATAATAAACACAATAGTTGGATCGATAAAACTAATGTTCAGTAATAAGTAATAGTAGTAGTAGGAATATATTTTTCTATATAAGATTGAGATTTATCTAACTAAACTTAGTTCAATAACAGGTGACCAACGAAAGACAAGGAAACAGATGACTTGAATGAATTATTTTAAACAATATAAATTTATGTACATGTAGTAACATTTTGTATTATTTTAGAATTATTAATATATTTCTCTATATGCTCATACTTGTGTTTTATTCTCCTCTCATAATAAAGAAATAACACCGAGTCCAGGCTAGGCTAGGCTAGGCTCATCTCTCTACATATATATTTTACTAAGATTTACAATACAACGAGACCAAACTCGTTTTAGATTTAGTTAGGCTCATTTCATATTACTATAGTAACTTGAGAACAAACAACTACTTTTGCGTTTACATTTAACTTTCCCACAACCAAATAAATTTCTTGCTCTTTCAATTATTTTCATGAAATTTTCCTATTAATACAAGTTTTTGCTATTTCTTACATTCTCACATGCATTCACTCATCTCTTATCAGCTATTTTTTGACCTTTCTTATCTACTTTGCTGACCTAACGAGTCACTTATTTACTCAATTTTACTTACAAAAAGTACCATGAATCACACATTATTCATACATTTTGTTTACATTTTGCCTTATCTCACACATTTTTACAGACTTACGGCTCCACTTGTTTACTTTTTACAGCTTTTTTTACCGACTTTTAGACGCCAAACAACATTATAGGGGAACATTTACCAAATTTTACATCGAAATTACATCACAATAAAGCCTTTTTCAACACAATTTCCAACTAATATACATCACAATTACTTTTTAATAAGTGATAATAAATAAACTTTTTCATACACTTTTACACCATAGCTTTTACTATTCAAAATAACAAACAAGTGCTATCAACACCCATTCCATCTAATCAACCAACCAATTACAAGTCTCTTATCACACCTATACACTACAAACCAATCAAATACATGCCTTATGGAAGCCATTTTACCTAGTCAACCAACCAACAACAATTTTCTTATCTTCCTTTTACACTACATACACATTCAACCTATCAAAATAACACTTTTCTTATCATGTTACGCCTACTTTCGTACAACGATACCAATAACAGCTAAACTAATGCAACTTCTCCTCTAATGAAAGTTTAATGAAGTTTTAATGAAGTTAAGATACCCTGTTTCCACATCTACTGGACAAATTACGTCATTGACGAACACTTCTTGCAGGCTCTTAAGACATCTATTCACACCTATTTACACCTATTTTACACCTATTTACATCTAGTTTTACACCTTTTCGACAACTTATATTGCCAAAGAGACACTGATTCAACATCCACTGGACAAATTACGTAATTGCCTAATACTTCTTGTACGAATTTCAAACAATTTCAGCACTTCTTGCAGACTTTTCAGCATACCTTTTTTATGTCATCCCAATTATTGCATTCTCTCTTACGAATCCTATTTGGCTAAGTAGGTTATGTCCCCGGTTTTGCAGTTCTCCACACAACATATGCAGGTTTTAATCCTACTACAGACATCACTTTTTTTAACTCATTTAATTCAAATACACCATTTACATACACATATATGCCGTTGTGACGTCAAATTCACTCTTCAAGGTCATTCAGTGCCAAAAGGGCACTGATCAACATCCCACTGGACTTGTGACGTCATTGAAGACTTCTTCGGCGTTCAGCACTTCTTGTAGATTTTCAGGAAATTTTCAGGGAAAAACGTAACTAACACCACTTATGCGGACGAAGAACGACCTTCTTTGACACAACTTCCAGAAGACATCACCCATTTGACTTTCAGCTCCTGAAATCACTTCTTCAGCTAGTGGTCAAGGCCGGGTAAAAAGTGGCCATCGAGAGTGGTCCAGAACCCCGCTTACTATACTACTTACGTATTCCTCAGAAATCAAAATCATCGCTTTTTTAAAATTTCTGCTAAAGTTGCCAGTAATGAAGCCAAGAAATCTTAAAAAATTTGTCTACTCTTGCTTCTTTTTTTTTTAATCGATAATAATTTCCATTTTTTTAAAGAAAGAACTGTTCTAATCCATCTACCTAATAAATCCATATTGAAAATTAAAATTAAAATAATTGGTGCTCTACTTTAAAGTTTCGATAAATATTCATTTACAAGTTCACAGAAAGTCCTGTTGGCGGACGGCAGTCGGAGAGGTAGATTTTGCTCTAACAATAATCCCACAGTAACCCTTCACCTACGTTATTAAACTGATTAGCACAATTTTTCACGTCTTTCTTGTGACAACAAAATTAAAACTTTAACTGCCAGAAGGAGCTATGCAGGGATAGAAGAAACGTATCAAGCCAATGCCCAAAGTGCAAATATACTCTATTTAATATATTATATATTCCACTCAAAATTTGATTTTCCAATTTTTTTTTTAAAATATTCTCAATTATCCAACAATAGTTTCTTAATATCGCATACGACTTAACATTTTGTAGATGTTAACCCGAAGAATATATATATATATATATATATATATATATATATATATATATATATATATATATATATATATATATATACATATACATATATATATATATATATATATATATATATATATATATATATATATATATATATATATAATCACTCCCTTCAAGAGCACTGTCATATATAGAACCTTATCCTTTTTAAATATTGTCAGGATTTTTTCCGAGAAGTACAAAATGCATTATTTGAAACCAGCGTGAAATGATGTTTCCGCTTAGACATTAATCTGGTGATAATAAGTAAGGGGAAATCAGAACGACAATAAAATATAGCGTTGGTTGAGGTGTAATCAAGGTTGTAATTAATTCGATTAAAATAATTTAAAAAAAAATTGAATTATTTTCGATAATTCTCATATTTAAATGACACTGAATTCTTTAAAGGGCAATTATATTTTGTTTTCTAACAATTAAACTTTAAGTAATTCCTTTTGGGTATTTGAATGGACTTCGTAATAATTAAATTATCGATAATTCAATTATTTCTATAATAATTAAATTATTTTCCAAGTTAGGACCTATTAAATAGAGTTGTTATTCTACAACTTCTAGTCCATTTTAGTATGAAAGTAACCGATTTAGTATAAAAGTAATTGAATTTTTGTGGAAGAAAGTTAACTACTATGAAATTGTTTTAATTACTTTGAACGAAACTGAAGTACCATGAAAGTAATGAAGTTTTTGAAATATTAAAAAATTAAATGAATTGTTATAGTATTAATTGAACTACTATGAATGTCATTGAATTATCACGAAGGTAATTAAATTACTGTAATGATAACGGCATTACTTTAAATCTTATTCGACACGTGTTTTCAGTGATCCCTGCTATTGCATGCCGGATTTGTTCTTTAATTATTCTATGGAGCGAGCTTTGTTTCTCTAAATTTTTAGTTTTTCTATATCATTCTAGTTGAAATCTATTTATTCGAAGAAATTGCTCGAATGATTATTATAGATGCATTGGAAATATATTGAATGAATATTGTACGATAATGCCCATTTATATCCCTTGATCGCTTGCGTATTAAGAGGCCGGGATTCCTGTGAAATGGTATTTGAACTCACTTCACATTTATATCGAGTTTTACCATTCTGAAATGTCTACCCCGAAGATTACGTAAAGTCAAGCCAATTTCTTTAAATTTCTGCTCCCTCTTCTTATTCAGTGGATCACTTGGTACTTAATTTATGATACGTAAATGATATTAAATTCAACGCAGGCCAAGGAATTATTGTTACTGTAAAAATTTTTTTGGGCAAAAGGCGCACCTCGCTCAGATAGATTAACCTATACCAAGTCAGTTTTTAAGGACCAGAGTTACGCTCTGTACCCCAACTTTCTCCCTCTGCTCTTCGCGGTTCCGTAAAAGTCCGAAAATATTAAAACCTACCTAGAGAACTCCCGTATTTTGACCAAAGTGAAAAGTTACTGGACTAAAAATTTTAAACGATGGACCTGTCTCTTTTAAAGACGAGAGTTTGAAGATTATGAATATCCGGCCCGTCACTTAGTAATGATGAAACAAATATTACAAAAATAAAGCAATTAGTCAGTAAAATACAGTAAAAATGAGTAAAAAACCTGTTGGTACCCTAATAAAAAAAAAGGCACATGATCGGTATTAAAAATGCTAACGCCATTTGACGGTCACCGTCGTATGGAATACGAACGCAATTAATGATGGTAACTGACGGAACTTGGATTTACCAATATGAGCCCAAATCAAAACAAGAAACCATATAGTGGAAAGAGAGGCAAGATAAGCCATCCCGTAAATTAAAAATTGTTAGCGAATATCAGCGAAGCTTTTGGACACTATGTTTTGGGACACAATAGGAATTATTCCTAACGACTACCTTTCAAAGAAACTATAGGGACAGGTAAATTATTATGCTAAATTGGCTGAATTCACGAGACCGTAAAAGCTGCTTATTCACGACTGCGTCCCAGTCCACACAGCCCAAGTTGCAAAACGTGCTATTGGCGAAACTGAATTTAAAGAAATTAATTATCCCCAGTTCACTCTTGACCTGTCACCTAGCGACGTTTATCTGTATAAAAAGTTTAGAGTCATGAATACATGGATGAAGAAAAAATGATCTCAAACGTGCTAGAACATTTTGCGTGGAAATCACATAGTTACTATTGGAGAAATTGAAAAATAAAATGAAAGATGTAGGAATTGCATTAAGATAGATGGAGCGTTTCATAAATAACCGTCCAAGTACCAGTTGGTCTTGCGTAATTAGTGATGCGTACGTTAATTGCTTTTAAAATAAAAAATTTTGTTACGTAGGTATAAAATGATCAATGACTTCACAAAACACCCCAAATAAGTTTTCCGCAAACTTTTTTTCCGATCTTTACTGAAAACTGATGACCTTGACAGATGGACAGACGGATAGATGCATAGACGGACAGACAGACAAACGGACAGACGGGTAGACGGACAAATAGACAGGCACCGAAGTGATCTTATAAGTGATCCGTACGGAACACTAAAAATAAAGGAGTTAATTTTTTTATGGTATTACATCAGTGTTACTTTCTGTCGGATATCTCTCGTATGAATATAGAAGAATGACGACTTCTACTCATGAAAACTTTTTGTATCTTGAATAACAACAAGTATTTTAGGGAATATATTTATCCAAACCAATTGTCCTACTGAAGGCTTGCCAATAAAAACAATTGCTTTGAAGTTCGACGATAAAAGTGAACTGCAGAAACTTAATTATACCTTGAAAATTGCATGGTTTATTCATTTAGATGGAGTATAAGGTCGATTAAAATAACAGAGCATCAGTTCATACAGTTTAACATTTAATTTTACTTGACTTTGCTAACAATGAGTTATTTAGGGAAAAATAGATCGGATAGATGGCTTTTATTCCAGCACGCCTCGTCACTTCTAAATCCATTCTTTAATTAGTGTTTAAATTTAATATTGTTCCAAATTAAAGAAGAAATCCCTAATCGCTCTTATCTTTAAATCTTGTGATGAGACTTTGGTGAAGAATTACTGATTTATTACCATGCTATATATATTTACCAAGATCTTTGTAAAATATATTTATCAGTATTTACTTCTTTGTATGAAAATTAAATTAGTAAATGTCTATGTGGGTCTACCCCAGAATTTATGAGAAACGTATAGAGGACAAAATCAAGAATACTTACATCTACGCAGCAAAGATTTAGAAAAAAATTAAAAGTTATTAATATGATTGAGTAAAGTAAGCGCATGATATTAAAGTCTACATGAAAATATCTAATGCAAGTAATTGCGATTGTGAACTTCAATCTTATGGATTTCTTATCTACTGCCAAGAAAATAGTTTATTAGTTATTCTAAATAAGTGTTTCCCAATAAAGGACAACACGTAACCATAATAAAATAATAAATAATTAGAATATGGTTGAATATCTGTTTATAAGGGAGTGTCAGGTAAGAGACGTTGGAGTTCTTTATCATAGATTTTCACATTGAGAACATTATGAATAGAGCTTATAAAACCCTGAGATGTTTTTATTCGGCAATACATGAATTTTTCAGATTTAAATATGATAATGATACTGTTCAACATTCGAGCAGTATGTACAAATTATTCATAGAATTTATTCAAAGCCAAATATTTTCCCGTTAGGAATAATATCCGATATTGTGTTAATCTTATAAAATTATGTCTCTGGAAGATAGAATATCATGCTGATTTTCTGGCCCTGTAAATCTTCAAAAGAATTTTTGACATACAAATGTATTTAGATTGTTGCTCTCTTTAATGAACAGTTCATTAAATTCTCCATTTTTAGGACTGTTAAAGTGTGTAAATTCTTTATGTGAAGAAAATATAGACTTTTCTCTATTTTGTTTTGAAAACTTCAAATGTAAATCGAAGTAACCATAATAGAGCATACATAATATTTTGAATAATGCTAAGAATTATATGACTTCTTATATGTACTGAATTACTAATCAATCGACAAGTGAGAGAACAGTAGGTAGACGGTTGACATTTTCAATAGTTTTTCATTCAACGATGTGTACATGGGCTATAACACTTATCAAATCGTGCCGCCTGGGGCAAATGTTGGCATTTTGTTGACCATTTCTATGTTATATCTGTTTATACAAATATACATTAGAGTTTAACCAATATAATAAAAGAAAAGCGGAATATTAAAAAAAAAACTAAAACCTTAATTCAAGATATTTTCGTAGAATCTATAAATTGAAGTAAACTAACAACTATTTTCAATATAAAAATGCTTTTTTCAATAATTAGATAGTTGTACTGTGGGTTCTCTCATACAATCAACAGTTTCTCAATTGGCTATGAAATATCAGAAGAAGTCTTAAGTAACACAAACATTCCAATATTATTTTTCAAAAGGTACATCGACGATTGCCTTACTGCTGTACCGGAAAATACAATAAACAGCATTTTACCAACATTTATCAGTTTTCCTATCCGAATCTAAAGTAGAATAACTGAAAAGTTACTTGCTTTAATAATACCATATTATAACAGGAAAACAATTTACACCACCCCAAATCACAAAAAATAGTATTACGTCACAAAACCAAATGAGGATTATCAATTCGATTTTTTAAATACTAAACTTGTGACTCGAGAAAGATATTATGGCAACCTTTTAGTAAAATAAAGGATTCGGTTAAGAAAAATGCATGTTGTAAATGATAAAATATCATCTATTTATGTCAGATATAATAAAATTTAAGATAATAAACATAATATAATTAGTAATTATACTTAAATACAGCTTTCAAACAGGTCTAAAATGTAAACAATACATTCTCTTTTTCCCTTTTAGTGCGGTCATCACCCATTATCAAACAAGATATTATCGCAATGCCTAACTAATTTTTATATTTCATATTTATTTGTTGAGACTTGTGTCTTTACAAAATATTTATTTTGCACATAATCTCAACATCATTAAAAGTCTATTAAATTGTATATATACATATATATATATATATATATATATATATATATATATATATATATATATATATGAGTTTGAAAAGTCCGTGCAAAATAAAAACTACTTATGTGTTTGGGGTAAACCTTTTTTATTTTTCGACATAGTCTCCTTTTAGGCTTATACACTTCGTCCAACGATGTTCTAGTTTGTTGATCCCTTTCGAATAATAGGATTTGTCCAAGTCTGCAAAATATCCATTAGTGTCTGCAATCACCTCCTCGTTTGAATAAAATCTTTGTCCCGCCAGCCATTTCTTCAAATTGGGGAACAAATAGTAGTCCGAGGGAGCCAAGTCTGGAGAATAGGGGGGATGTGAAACGAGTTGGAATCCTATTTCCATTAATTTTGCGACCATAACTGCTGAGGTGTGTGCTGGTGCGTTGTCGTGATGGAAAAGGACTTTCTTGTGGGCCAGTAACGATGAATAATATTCACCTGTAATAGTTTTACCCTTTTCCAGATAGTCGATGAGGATTATCCCTTGCGAATCCCAAAAGACAGTCGCCATAACCTTTCCGGCCGAAGGAACGGTCTTCGCCTTTTTTGGTGCAGATTCCCCCTTGGTAACCCATTGTTTAGATTGTTGTTTGGTCTCAAGAGTATAGTAATGTATCCATGTTTCTTCCACAGTGACGAAACGACGCTTAAAGTCCTTCGGATTCTTCTGGAACAGCTGCAAACCATCCTTGCAACACTTCACACGATTCCGTTTTTGGTCAAGCGTGAGCAATCGCGGCACCCATCTTGCGGATAGCTTTCTCATGTCCAAATGTTTATGCAAAATATTATGTACCCGTTCAGTCGAGATGCCCACAGCACTGGCAATCTCACGCACCTTAACTCTTCTGTCATCCATCACCATATCATGGATTTGATCAATGATTTCTGGAGTCGTAACCTCCACAGGCCGTCCAGAACGTTCAGCGTCACTTGTGCCCATATGGCCAGTCCGAAAATTTTGAAACCACTTATAAACTGTTCTAGTCGAAGATGCAGAGTCACCATAATGTTTATCAAGCTTCTCTTTAGTCTCCTGAGGCGTTTTGCCTTTCATAAAGTAATGTTTAATCACCACACGAAATTCTTTTTCGTCCATTTCTTGAAAATCACTCGACTTCCTTGATTCACACGAATGCCAAACACAAAGAAATAGACCAATATGGCTGAAACTTGGTGTGTGTTCATTCAAGAGATGCTACTAACTAAACATGACCTCGATACGCGCCGTTGGTGCCATCTCTCGGACTTTGCACGGACTTTTCAAACCAGCCTCGAATATATATATATATATATATATATATATATATATATATATATATATATATATATATATATATATATATATGTATATTTATATATGGCACCAGAAGCTTCTTTGGGGTCTTCTAAAGACTAAATCGGCCAACCTTGACCGCACACTGGGAATTGTGGGTAGCGTTTTTCCTTGGAAATCGACAGTAGAATGTGAAATAGAGATCAACTAACAAATATACAATTCCCATAGCTGATAAGTGAGACTACTTCTCGTATATATAAATTTTGCTAAGCACTCCGTAATTTTTAGCGAGCTTACGTTACTTTTCAGTAGAAGGGATGTAAAGTCAGTTATCACTTATTTAAAAAACAGTTCCTGTGTTAAAAAATTAATCACGAGCAAGTTTATAGTAGTACTCACGAAATAGTAGAAATAAAATGCTTTAAATTAAATAGAGCAAATAGTCAATTTTGTGATGCTTTTAAATTGGCATTTTGTACGACAAAAGTAAACTTCTTAGTTCTTCTCGTTGTATTAACGAAATTGCTTTAGTATTTTAGCGCAATCTTCTAAAAACTAACTGATTGCTAGTAAAATATTATCACGCTAAATAAAACTACATCATGAAATTGAGATACAGACAAAGTAATAATAGTTTATTAATCTACCTAAAATACCACGACAATGAAAATAATATTGCGATAATATGATACAACGAAGACATCGTTTGTTTCTTTGTTATGCAAAAAATTTTGATAACTGACAAATGGGGCAACCTCAACATAGTATGTCCGTTTTTAGCAAAGACATTATACGTATCAGCAAATCGCTTCCAGCCAGATCAATCATCCAAAGGCAAGTAAAAAAACAGTGGGGAAAATTGCAACCCTGTTTTATGCAAAAACTTACCTTAGTACGCTTCCGTGCAATACCTGAAAACTGAATAGTCAACTGATGTGTAGTATTTGGTTATTTATAATATATTAAATTACAATTTTAGGAAACATTTAGCAGCTATTATTTATAAATATATTGTTATTTACCTCCTTTCTAACAGCTAAAATGGAGTTAAGAAAACCAGCGAAACAAAAATATTTTAAAATTTTGAAAGCCTAACAACCGTATACATTTGGCAGACTGGTTAGCAGTAGACCCAGTCTGTCAGTTTTGAGGACAGGTTAGATGTTTGATTAAGTTAACATAGATATACGGGGTTTTGATGTTAAGCGACGGCGCAGCCAATCTAGGCCCGTAAAGCCCATCTTATCCTTCACTTGCAATTTCAGGATTTAAAATATCTACCCTAATTTTTCCTTCAAATTTTAACTTCCCTGATATACCTTTTATAGTCTGATTATTTCTGGATCTATACTGAAAAATGTTGTCCTATTTTAAAAATTGTTACAAAAAAATCGAACCAGATCAGAAATTGTTAAAAATAAGCATTCTTCAATTCGAAAGTCATATACTTTATAATACTTTTAAGTAAGTTACTATAAATGAAGTTTTACTATTTTGTTAAGTTTGTTTTTCTAATGAAAAAACTTTTCTTGTACTTTTAGTTAACCTTCCTAAATACTGGCTACCCTGAACTGACGCCTAGCGAAACAGAGTATAATGTAAATTGTGTACTAAAATAAGTAAATAATAGAAATAAAATAAAACTAACTACCTACGACATCGAGGCAATGAAAACAATACAACGGGAATGAAATGCCACATCATCAATGGATATAGTCCATTATTTTCATTTAACTAAATCCTGTTACCCCGGAAATTAGAAGTCGTTTTCTTTTGCCGTGCTGCAATGGTCACACTCCAAGCTCCACAGCCAGTTTGCAATTTCCACAGCTGACAAATGGGATTACTTCTAAATAATATGTAAATTTTAACGAATGGCGTCGCTTTTTTTAAAAGACAAACTTTATCTAGTGCTTCTTTTAAAAATATACTTAATTTTTTATGGATAATTTAATTTATGGTATATGCTTTTCAGGGTAATTTATATAAAAAAAACGAAGATACATTTTGACCATTTCAGGTTATCTATACAGAAAAGGGATCACGTTGTTTCAAATACAGCCGTGGTGTAAAAAAATTACATTTATGGACTAGGAAAATAGGTGTACAATAGGTAATCAAGAATAATAAACTTTGTATCATTTTATCATGTTTTTAATTTTTTGAGACAATGCGATTCCAAAAATAAAGATTTCTGATCTTTTAAGTTATTCTAATAATATTTATTATCGATTGCTTTTGTATTGTGGGCCAATCAATATGATTATTTTAGTTTAATTATACTTACGACACCCAAACGATAAAAATAATAAAGCTACAAATACAATCAACGACGGCTTCAACATATTAGTAAATTATTTTCATTTGACTAAAACTTGTTACCCCAGAAAATACGAGTTCCTTCTTTGTTACGCTGTAAGAGTCACACTTGGGATTACCTCTATAAAATATGTAAATTTTAACCAACGATGTGGCTGTTTTTCGTTGGCAAATTTTCAACTTTAAACAATATACTCTCTTTTAAATTATATTGTACCTGATTTGATTTAAGGTAATTAATATAAAGCAAAACAGATTTATGGTCTGACCATTTCAGAATCAACAGAGAAAAAAATCTATTGTGAGAGAGAGAGAGAGAGAAAAAGAGAGAGAAGAGAGAGAGAAAGAGAGAGAGAGAGAGAGACAGTGTTTATTAACAAAACAAGAAACAATTTTGGTAAAAAATTATTAAAATTGTCTACATAAGATCCCAAAAACGTCTTCAAGTCAGTATTACTACTCTTCTAATTTTACTAGATAGTACTGATGACAATTTTCCTATAGTAAGTAGATTCAATCTTATATTTAATGTAATGACTATAATAATACTGTTGTTAAACTAAAAGCTTGTATCCAGTTAAAAATATTGAAACATCTTTTTTTACTTTTTAATAAATGTTTTATTTATTAAATAGAAGACGTTATTTGCCCTTTATGTATGTCTTAATTTTTGAGAATGAATTGAGTGGATATTAATACTGATAGCGCAAAAACTAGATATAAGCTAGCTCGTTTTTTACTGGTAGAGTACATGGAGATCGGGGTAATTTTTTGTACGCCTTTTGAAAATAT
This sequence comes from Pachyrhynchus sulphureomaculatus, assembly GCA_019049505.1. Taxonomy (NCBI): domain Eukaryota; kingdom Metazoa; phylum Arthropoda; class Insecta; order Coleoptera; family Curculionidae; genus Pachyrhynchus; species Pachyrhynchus sulphureomaculatus. Next base: position 164,298,204 of record CM032446.1, read on the forward strand.
TCTCTATAGTTGTTTAAAATTTGGTTGTACTGTTTTTAGGCACCATTCATTTTAGAATAAAAAGAATCTAAGTTCAGCTCAAAAAATTAAAAAATACTGAAGAGTTATTTAGTTGTTGAAATAAAATTAATTTACGTACAACCGTTGCGTCCTGAAAGAAAGAGCAAGAGTTTAGTGAAACACTAAATTTAAATATAGAAGGATATATTATCAACAAAATAAAAATTCCTAACTTTATTACATTCTTAAACATTGCTTCTACTAAATAAAAACCCTCTTAAGCTAAAAAAGTGTACACTATGGCATAGAGTCCTTAGATTAGGGTTACTAAGTTTTTAATAAAAGGCTTGATAAAACTCGATATTAAAGGTTTTTCAAATTAACCCCGCGAATTACACGTGCAGAGGAGTCGATGGAAACGCACTTGTAAACAGGAAGTAAGATATTTAGACTAGTGTGCTTATGACTTACGGATTGGTTTCTCCTCGAGGGTTTTCCATAAGTTACTCGGCCTCTCCTGGTGAGATCCTCATAAAAATATTGTCTCGGCCATTACCATCCTAGTTTCATTTGGGCTGCTAAAGACTTTTTGATCCGAAATACCTGAGGATGAGCAGAAAATTTCAAGAAAGAAAAAAACTTGAGAGGTAGAAACCGTTACTGTACTACTACATCACTGAGAAAAAAACACTCTCTGGCGTGCTGGAGAAGAAAGCCACTACGGCTTCACGGTCAAAAAGGCCACTACTGCTTCATGGTGGAAAAAAGCCACTACTGCTTCATGGTGGAAAAAAGCCCTTAAAAATTCCATCTGGCCGTTTAAATATCTTCGTCCCTTCTCTAAAGTGACGTCTTTAAAACGGCTGACTTCGGGGCGAAAAATTAAATAAGTCAAGTCGGCAACACACGTTACACACTGCCGGTTTAAATTAAACTGCTCAAAAATTTATAACACTGTTTTAAGCTACACTGCTCAAAAATTAAAATCACTGCAATAAATAAAAAAATGTAATAAAATATAAATTATAGGGAAAAAAAAATGGAATAAAAAAATGTAAGAGTTGCGTTCATGTGGTTCCCGACATTTCGTCATTTCCGAAAATTTTATTAGCAAGGTGAATTAAACGTATTTTTAAAGTAAAGTTACCTTAGATGCAGTAGTGTACCCAGAATCAAGGAGCGGAGTAGCGTAGAATACAAAGAGCAGCTGATAATCAAGGGAAGAAGACCCCTGCACTGTCACGGTAAAAGCTTAGTTGTTCCCAACATAATAAACTAAAAGGCAGTGACCGGAAGTTGGAAATTGTTGCAAATAAAACTTTTCTTACCGTAAAACATTAAAAACTAAACAGCAGGGAAATTTTTCTTAAAAGGAACCCTTATCTGCCATAAAAATCAATGACTTAGGGTGAAGATTTTTCACAAAAAAAAAGAAATCCAAATCTAAAAAACCACATTCTAATTCTAATAAGATACTATTTACTACATTCATATAGCGGAAGGGGCATATGACCTTCCTGCCCTCCTGACCTTCCTGCCCTCCTTGGCTACGCCAAAGCTAGCGAGGAGTCTTATCCTGTAAAGGTTATTCTTAGCATCTGGAATTCTACACATTGTTTTTATTAAACCATTTACGACGAGCTTATTCTCGATCCATAAATTGCCAACAGCACCAGATACTTTTTAATTCCTTTCCAGGAGAATCACATTATAATTTAAAATTTTTGAAGCTCTGTTCTACCACTGTAGAATTCACAAAATAAAATGGGATACCTTTTACGTGGCCCAATACCATATATGAAATGTATGGTAGTGATAAATACACAACTAAATAACTACAGCTATTTATTCTGAAAATTTAGTGTCGCTCTTTTCTTTTTATGCTACAGTAATCACACTTTACAGCTGAGAACATGACCTTAGGCCCTTACATAATATGTAAATTTTAACTGTATAGTCGTTCTAAGCAGGCAAAGTTCATTGTGCATCTTTATTTTGCAATTTCGGACTTTAAAATATGTAGTTAAGTGTTTCTTTAAAGTTTTAATTTACTTTACATAATGTATACTCTTTGTGGTAACTAATATAAGCAAAATAAAGTTAGAATTTAATTATTTCAAGAATTATACCCAAAAAAAATAATATTTTAAAAACAGTCGTGTTGCCAAAATATTACCCTTTAAAACTAGATGATATTCATAATAATTTGAAATAACTAAAAAAAAAATGGGTGCGCTTTATGTCAAAAGTTGTAATTACACAGCATCACGAAATTGTAAACAATCGTTTACAATGTCGTGATGCAGCATGTACCTCAGAAAGAACTATAAATGCAAACATCCAACATAAGTTTGTTAAATTTCTTTTTTACTAAAAAAAAAAAAAAAATGCTTTTCACTTTTGATATCCACGAATGTTCATAGTTTAATTTTAAACAAAATTAGTAAAATGAAGTTAAATTAAACAAAACGATTTATTAAATATTATTAAATCACCTAAGATAACGAGATGATAAAAATAATAAAGAGAAAACGATATGCAACAATGGCGCGTACATAGATAATGATATTGACTTCAGTAAAATCAGGAACGTCTGAAATGATATAACCTTTTGTTTGCCATTCTACAATATTCACAATTTAAGTTTTCACTGCGTCTTGAACTACCACTTTTGCCAGTGGTTCGTGACTTTTTTTTAAGTCTTCCACAGGCAAAGGGGACTTTTAGTTTGAACAGCCAAAGTGAGAGGCATTTACTAGGCATGAAACAATGGATGGTTTGCCACTGCCTTCCCGAGAGAGGCGACCGTCACTTTGTAATTTTTTTTTTGTAATTTATTATTTCCCGAGCCAAAAATCGAACTCGCGTCTCCGGCCTAGAAGGCAGACACGTTAACCTTTACGCTATGGTCGCATATATATATATATATATATATATATATATATATATATATATATATATATATATATATATATACACACACACATATACCGACGCGCCGCACACTGTTGCACATCCATGTTCAAAAGTTAGGAATTGGAAGCTTAATAATCCTGATATAAGAAATATCATGGCTTTGTCTAGCACCCTCTCTTTAGGAAGGTTTAAACAAAAGTGGAAAACCGTATTATGTTTTTGATTAACAGTATTTTTAGTATAAATTTACAACTACTAAGTGAAATGTATACCTAATTTTTTAGTTATTAATTTTTTAATACCTTGTTTATATAATCAGAGGACTAAACATCCCTGAAAAGCCTTCGTGTAATCGTAGTTTAACACGGTTTAATCCTAAGAACCACATAAAAACTTCAGTTTCATTCTAATAAATTATTTTTATCTTTTCAAAATTAATAGAAAACATTAAACCTTCTAATGTAAAAGCTTACAATGCGGAATTAATAAAGTTATCAGAAGTGCACGGGAAAAATTTCCATCAGAAAATATAACTTTACAAATGTGTTTAGGGAAAAATGGAGTCAATAAAAGAACCAACAAGCAATATTTGTAAAAACAGACAAGGAAAGGTTAAAAATAATACAATTTGATATTGATAGTTAAACAATACAAGGAGGCAACCCTGCTTAAACTTTAAAAAATCTGACTCTCTCAAAAGACCGAAGAATGAGAAATTTAAGAGCAGCACTTCCTTAAAATTTTCTCTCACATTGTCCAAATAAAGTTAAAATCTGCCGAACAAGTGGAGGCATTCAAATTGTTGTCAAGTCAAGTTGACTACCACCACAGTTTCGAAAGTCGGAATGAAACAGTATTTATTTACTTATTTTTATTAAAATATATGTTTTATATAAATCTATATATATATATATATATATATATATATATATATATATATATATAATAAATATATATGTATATATTAGTTGTACCCGCGCCTCCGCTTGCGTGGACTGCAGATTAATTGTTTAGTTTTTTTTGCTAGAGAGCAAGCCGGTAACAAACTTTTTTCCGACTTAATTCACTATTACCGTCACTGCGTATTTCTTATATTACCTAATGTAACAAAGTATATACTAAAAGCTGGCCAGAGAACATATATATGAATTAAAAAAGCACGTAAATCGAATAAGTGGTTCTCGAGTGATAAGCCCACTAATGGACAGTCAGAGAGAACTTGCATTTTGTATATAAATATATATATATATATATATATATATATATATATATATATATATATATATATATAATATATATATATATATATACATATACAGATCTGTTACTTTTGATGTTTAGGTTTCTCCAGACAGGGTAGGTTAAGTCGTGCACAGAGCTTATTTTTTTCTGTAGATTCTATGAAGATTGATGCTGCTGTATTTTTTTCGCATATCCAGTCGACACTGCTTGGCTGGGTGAGTCGTGGCAAGCAAACTTTTTCTGGATCTTAATCTTGATTTTTCTAAGGCTCGTCGGTACATTGGATGTCGCATGTCATTGTTTGGCTTTCCTCTTTCTATTTCAGCTGCTATTCCTCTTCTGATTTTGGGGGGTGCAATTCCTGGCAGCAGGTTGTGACCCTGACAGCATCATTCAGAGCGACATCGACTTGTTTGTGTGAGTAGAGTTCCTCCATACTGGAGCTGAGTATTCTGCTGTTGATAGACTTAGAATACTATTTCGTTCCATAACTTTCTGTTTGGTGTCGTGATAGTGAGTTTTGTAGCTCAGAATCCGCTCTAATTCGAACCCATGTATTTTGGGTTATACCAATGTTGTACTTTATTGTCTCCCTAGCTGATGTTCAGAGCTCTTTTTGTATCCCTATTTCTCAGATGGAACAAGCACGTCTGAGTTTTCACCGGATTCAGTTTAAGATGGTTTTCTTCATAATATAGGGAGAAGTTTTCTAGTGCTCGTTGAAGTTTGTTCTCGACTTTCTCGAATGTGCTGTCCTGAGCTGCTACCGTTGTATCATCTGCATATATGTTAGATTTCGAACCGTTACATAAGAGGATGCTTTTTGGGTACATATTATAAAAGACCGGTGCAAGGACGCAACCCTGAGGTAGTTGATTTCTTTGATCTCTCCTTCGGTTGCGTTTATCCTGTAGAGTCACGAAAAAATGTCTATTCTCTAGCACACATTTAACGAACTTAGCGAGGTTCTAATCTTTTGTGGGGTCATAGACCTTTTTGATAAGTTTCCTATGGTTTACGGTGTCGTAGGCTGCTGTTAGAGTAATGAACGCTGCTCCAGTTATTGTAATCGTTTCGTAATCGTTTTCTATGTGTTAGTTGAGAATTTAGGAGCAGCAAGATTTATCTGGCCGAAGTCAGTATTCCTTTATCATTACTTTTCTTTTTTACCAAATATGGTCTGCCTTCAATTTCGCTTTAAATTTACTCATAATTATTTTCTGTTAACCGTGACGACTAATCAATTGCTCTACTGTGCAATCATTCTTGACAGCCCATCTTATTTTTTATTTGCAATTTCAAATTTTAAAATATCATTATTACATTTTTTAATTGTAATTTTAACTGACTCTACCCATCTTTTAAAACAATTAATATAGACAACTATTTAATGATACATAGAGAAAGCAGGTCTTAATTATCCGATTAATCAGATTATTAAATTATCAAGGAATTAAAAAAAAATAGATGACTTCTAAACCAAAAAGTGAATAGTATAAAATTTTGTGAAGTTGTGAAGCAGTTAGGTGCGATACAAACACGTTTAAAAAATAAATGCTCATTTATAGATTTTCTTTCCGTGTTCAAGTCAATAAATTAAATAAAATAATTAATACAACTGCTATAAAACTATACAGGAAAAAAGAGATTCAACGACGGCGTTCTGTTACCCGGCAAATTATGTGTGTGTTATTTTCTTTGTTACTTTAAAATAGTCACACTTTAAATTTTCGCCATAAATATGCAATTTTTCAACCGACAAATGAGACTGCCTCTATATAATATGTAAATTTTAACCAGAGACGCGGCGATTCTTAGCAGGCAAAGTTCACCTTATGGTTAATTTGCAATTCTAGACCTTAAATTATGTCTACATTTTTTTCTCCATAATCTTATTTTACCTTACATATATTTTAAGGTATTTTATATAAAATCAGTTGATTTTCAAAGTGTTTGTATTTTTAAAAAGACCGTTTAAGTGCAAGTAGGACTTACGCAATTAGTGTTCTGTACCGTGATTGCTTTCAAAATAAAATAACGTCCTTACCTAGGCTAAGTTAATTAAATCCCTGACTTCTTAAAATTTAATATGTATTGTCACATTTTTTCTTAGTCAATAATGTATAATAATTATAGTATCTTAGCTACCTAATAGCCAATAAATCAATCTAGCTCAATCCTGAATCTTATAATAAAAATGTAAAACAAATATTTACTTCCCAAATATTTATTTATTTATATACGAATAAAATAAAATTATTAGAGCTACACACCTCTCGGTTACAGTAATGTACACTTAAATAATACAAAAATCTTCACCATACATCCAGAAACATAGTTTTATATAATTTTTTTATACCAGATAAATTATCAAACATAATGCAAGATAATTTTCGCTCAACTTTACACTTTATGGAGAATATTCCAGAATTTTTTCAAAATTCTTTGATCAATACCTTTCGAGATAAGGGGGAAGGACAGCGATTTTTGACAATTTTTTTAAAATAATATAAAGAAAAGTAGGCGCAAATGTTACTTCATATATATTTTTGGATTCATGTTTTCATAGGCTTCCATTTTACACCCCACTCGATGACCTTGTAATTTTTTTTTTAATTTCCGGTTTCATCCCAAAAATCTAACCCCTTAAGTGAACATTTAACTTCTAAAACTACACGGTTCTGATTAGGCTGTTGATTCCTGTACATGCCAAATTTTAACTTTCTATGCCAAACAGTTTCAGAGATAGTCGAATGTGACAGAGACAGACAGACGGGCAGACTGACACCGAAGTGATCCCATAAGTGTTCCCTATGGAATATTATAAATAACATTTTTAATCAGGTTGGTAGTTAAAAACCGCTGTTTCTACATAACCATTTCCTAGAAAAACATGTTCAAAATTAGAAAACAGGGCAGCTAATAAATGTTGGCTTAAGTCCGTTTAAAACATTTCTTTTTTGAGAATTATTAAAATAAAAGGTAAAATACTAATTAGTCGATAGGTTATTAGGATCGCCCTTTTTAAACGACGGAATGGCCCAAGTTTTTTTAGACTACCAGTAGATTTATCCTCTAGAAGCTAACAATTTAGATTACCAATTAAAACCTTTACTATAGTGTAAATTTACTTCTTCAATATGAGATTTTATCTTTCTCTACACAAATTTTTATCTCCAAAATTGGTTACCATATTTGTTAATTTTACCACTTTTTTGAGATTTAAGAAAATAGAATCATACCTGTTTTTTAATCGAAGGCCAGACTGGTACAAAATTACTAATGTTATTTACTAGATCACTACCAAGATTATCAAACAGTAAAGTAAATTTGTTTGCTATCTTCTGAAAATCGTTGGTTAGCTTGATGTTTCTAATTTATTTGCTAAATCATGAACTATTTACCGAGTTAATTTATTTTTATTATTAGTAGAATAAAATTTATTAGCAAAATAAATGTACCTTCCCTGTAGCAGTTATATCAATAATTTTATGGAAAATAAGACATTTCTAGTGTTCAATTAAAGAAGCCAATTTTCTTATTTTATTAAATGGACTATCTGAAAAATAATTCATAGAGCGTGGTTCATAGGGCTTGTAAGTAGGCGATCATAAATTTTACTTATGGATCTTCAGTTATAACCCATTCATCGATAATTTTAACTTATATCGATAAGTATGTGCCAGTAACAATAGTTATCGATATGTAGAGCGTTATCGATATGTAGATCGTTATCGATATGTAGATCATTATCGATATGTAGATCGTTATCAATATGTACATAGACGTTGGTGGGCCACACTTCTAAAAAAAAACCCTATATTCTTAAAAAATGTATCATCATCTAAAATTGACAATCGGGAGTGGACATAAATTATGACTATCCACATATCGACAACTAGGAATATATCGACATTTATATACATCTATAATCCCATAGTTGTTGGATATCTCGATAACCCATAATTATGAATTTTTTGCAATTTTTGGAACATATCTTCTGAGGAATGGTAATAAAAGTTATCTTTAGACAATCAGCTGGTATTTGCGACAGTAATTTCATGTTGACCAAATCGGCATATTATCGACTTGTTTTACGAATTTTTTAAAAATATTTATTATTGTGTTGAGCTTTATATTTTTTATTGCATAATCGACTTTCATATTAATTTCAGATAAAGTCTGATATGTGAATAATAAACTTTTCTCATACTTTCGTGGTTATACTCGCTGTAGACTTAACCTGTAACTCATTTTAAATTTTAGGATACATTTTTAAAACATATATCTTTATTTGTAACAACTAAACCTGATTTTTGGTCACAATTGAATTGCGGCTTTTACGTTTTGGGACAAGTTTTATTGGTTTTATATTTATGAGTTTTTTTATGGCCTGCTTAAATTTGTTGCTTCCAACTGGCTACGATTTATTTTGCCCCGTGGCTGAATAACAAATGAAAGGTTGGTTTTATTTCGAAGGAGATTTTAAATCAAAATTATAAGAATATTTTGCTGACTGGGAAATTTAAGTTTAATATATATATATATATATATATATATATATATATATATATATATATATATATATATATATACATGTGTATATATATATATATATATATATATATATATATATACATATATATATATATATATATATATATATATATATATATATATATATATATATATATATATATATATATATATATATTATATGGAATTGGGACTTGTATTTAGTTGTCTCTATTACATAAAATATTTTTCTTTTTACCAATGTTTTATTCTGAAGGTAAAGGAGATTATTTGTAGCTGAACTAAAATCTCACGGAAAAAAAATCATATAAAATAGAAGTCATAAAATCACTACTGATATTTTTTTATTTCGGAACTCAATAATTAAATTCGTTGTTCTGATAGACTTTAGTTTCTCGTTTTTGCAAATAACTTACTCCTTTAATGGCATGCAAGTACTAAGAAACCCCTAAAATTCTTATCTACATAGTTAAAATATTTTCAGAATTTAAAAGGCTGTTAAACTTAAATTTCGCCGTCAGCAAAATATTCTTATAATTTTGATTTAAAATTTCCTTCGAAATAAAACCAACCTTTCATTTGTTATTCAAAGCCACGGGGCAAAATAAATCGTAGTCAGTTGGAAGCAACAAATTTAAGCAGGCCATAAAAAAAACTCATAAATATAAAACCAATAAAACTGGTCCCAAAACGCAAAAGCCGCAATTCAATTGTGACCAAAAATCAGGTTTAGTTGTTATAAACAAAGGTATATGTTTTAAAAATGTATCCTAGAATTTAAAATGAGTTATAGGTTAAGGCTGCAGCGAGTATAACCACGAAAGTATGAGAAAAGTTTATTATCCACATATCAGAATTTATCTGAAATTAATATGGAAGTCGATTATGCAATAAAAAATATAAAGCTCAACACAATACCAAATATTGTTTAAAAAGTCTTAAATGCTATGTAATATGCCGATTTGGTGAATATGAAATTACTGTCGCAAATCCCAGCTGATTGTTTGCAGATAACTTTTGTTGTCATTCTCCAGAAGATTGAGGTTATCAAGATATCCAACAATAATGGGATTATAGATGTATATAAATGTCGATATATTCCTAGTTGTCGATATGTCGATAGTCATAATTTATCTCCATTCTCGGTTTTCAATTTTAGACGGTGATACATTTTTTTAGAATATAGGGTTTTTTTTTTTTTTTTAGAAGTGTGGCCCACTAACGTCTATCTACATATCGAAAACGATCTACATATCGATAGTGAGCTACATATCGATAACGATCTACATATCGATAACGATCTACAGATCGATAACGCTCTACATATCGATAACTATTGTTACTGGTACATAGTTATCGATATATGGATAAGTTAAAATTATCGATGAATGGGTTTTAATTGACGATCCATAAGTAAAATTTATGATCGCCTACTTACAAGCCCGATGAACCGAGATCTATGAATTATTTTTCAGTTAGTCCATTTAAGAATATATGAATAGATTGAAAATATGACTGACGAAAAAAAATTTGGCTTCTTTAATTGAACACTAGAAATGTCCTATATTCCATGAAATTATTGGTACAACTGCTACAGGCAAGATGCATTTATTTTGCTAATAAATTTTGTTCTACTAATAATAAAGATAACTTAACTCGGTAAATAGTTCATTATTTAGCAAATAAAGTTAGAAACATCAAGCTAACCAACGGTTTTCAGAAGCAAACAAATTTACTTATTTGATAATCTTGGTGGTGATCTAGTAAATAACATTAGTAATTTTGTACCAGTCTGGCGTTTGATTAAAAAACAGGTATGATTCAATGTCCTTAAATTTAAATTAACAACAATGGTAACCAATTTTGGAGACAAAAATTTGTGTAGAGAAACATAAAGTCTCACATTGAAGAGGTAAATTTACACTATAGTAAAGCTATTAACTGGTAATTTAAATTGTTAGCTTCTAGAGGGTAAATCTACTAGTAGTCTAAGGAAACTTGAGCCATTCGTCATTTAAAAAGGGCGATCATAATAACCTATTGACTAATTACTATTTTACCTTTCATTTTAATAATTCTCAAAACAAAAAAGTTTTTAACGGACTTAAACCAACATTTATTAGCTACCCTGTTTTCTAATTTTTAACATGTTTTTCTAGGAAATGGTTATGTTGAAACAGCGGTTTTTAATTAACTACAACCTGATTAAAATATTATTTTTAGTATTCCGTACGGAACACTTATGGGATCACTTCGGTGACAGCTGCCCGTCTGTCTGTCTCTGTCAATCCAATTGTCTCTGAAACTATTTGACATAGAAAATTAAAATTTGGCATATATAGGAATTAACAGCCTAATCAGAACGGTGTAGTTTTAGAAGTAAAATGTTCTTTTAAGGGGTTAGTTTGGGGGATGAAACGGGGAGTGGAGTGTCAAATGGAAGCCTATGAAAACATGAGTCCAAAAACATATATGAAGTAATATTTGTGCATACTTTTCTTCTATATATATAATATGGAACTATTTATAGCTCAATTAAAAGCTCACAGAGAAAAATCATATAAAATAGAAATTATAAAATCACTACTGGCATTTTTTTATTTCTTGAGCAATAATTAACTTAGTCATTCTGACAGACTTTAGATTTTTGTTTTTGCAAATAACATACCAATTTAATGGCATGCAAGAACTAAGAACCTTCTACAATTCTTATCAACCTAGTTAAAATATCTACAGAATTTAAACGGCTGTTAAAACTTCTTTCCCAGTCAACAAAATATTCAGATAATTTTGATTTAAAATTTCCTTCGAAATAAAACCAACCTTTCATTTGTTAACCACGGGGCAAAATAAATCGTAGTCAGTTGGCAGCAACAAATTTAAGCAGGCAATAAAAAAAAACTCATAAATATTAAACCAATAAAACTTGTCCCAAAACGTAAAAACCGCAATTCAACTGTGACCAAAAATCAGGTTTAGTTGTTATAAATAAAGGTTTATATTTAAAAAATGTACGCTAAAATTTAAAAGTTTACTATTCACATATCAGAATTTATAACATGAAATGTCAAGATAAGTCTAGTTCGAAGTCATAGCGATAATTTAAATATCATTTGAAGAATGCATAATTTTTTAATTTTAAAACTGTGAAAGTCGATTATGCAGTAAAAAATATAAAGCTCAACACAATATAAAATATTTTTACAAAAGTCTTAAAACAAGTCGATATGTGATAATATACCCATTTGATCAACATGAAATTACTGCCGCAAATCCCGGCTGATTGTCTGAAGATAACTTCATCCTCATTCCTCAAGAGATATGAAAGATATGTTCTAAAATTATAAGAAATTCATACTTATGGGTAGGGATGGGCGATATATAAATAGATATCGAGATATCCAGCAAGGGATGAATCCAAAAATTATCGATGTATATAACTGCCGATATATCGATAGTTGTCGATAGTCGTTTGTCTCCACACCGGTCGTCAATTTTAGATGGCGATAAATTTTTTTTGGGCTATAGAGTTCTTTTTTTAGAAGTGTAGCCCACCAACGTCTATCTATCGATAATGATCTAAATATCGATAACTATTGTTACCGGCATATACTTATTGATATGTGGATAAGTTAAAATTATCGACAAGTAGATTATAATAGACGATCCATTAGTAAAATTTAGGATCGCCGGTTACAAGCCTGATGAACCACGCTCTGTGAATTATTTTTCAAATAGTCCATTTAAGAATATATGAACAGATTGAATATATGACGAAAAAAAATTTGGCTTTTTTAATTGGACATTAGAGATGTCCTTTATTCCATGAAATTATTGTTACAACTACCACAGGCAAGATGCATTTATTGGCTAATAAACTCTATTCTACTAATAATAAAAATAAATTAGCTCGGTAAATAGTGCACGATTTAGCAAATAAATTTAAAAATATCTAGCTAACTAACCAATGATTTCCAGAAAATAGCAAACAAATAAAACTCTACTGTTGTTAGTGATCTAGTAAATAACAGTAGTACTTTTGTACCAGTCTGGCCGTCATTTTTCAGTACATTTATAGAAATATATAACACTGGATATTTATTTTCAGTCGTTACCAACATACAAAGCACTCAAGTTATTGAACCAATTTCAATTTTAACAATACCGATGCCATTGTTGTTATTTGCAACTTTACCAAAAACTCAAAAAAAGATATTTAAACTCAACAACCTTGACAACTTGTCAGACAGAGTTGAATCTTTGAAACGTAAATTAAAGGACACACAATATCATAGGACCATAAAATACCCATAAAATTATCGATTTAACTGAAAAGTCCTACCAAATTGCCTTTAATGTGCCCAAAATTATTTTACGTCTAAGCATCCAATAAACGATATTATTTTTTTTATATTTTATGGGTCTAGCACGCGTGCTGCAGGGAGGTCCCTAAAGCGCTACAGAGAGCGACATGCGTGCGGAAAAAACGACTCACGTTGTTCTTGAAGCGCTGTAAATTGTACTCGGTGAGAAACACAGTCCTGGGCAAATTATTCCAAAGGGATGATGTTCTCCGGGTTTCCAATCAGACGAACAGCTCTTCTCTGAATAGAATCCAACAAATGCAGTGTATGTTTGGGAGCGGAGCCCCAAACATGGGAGCCATATTCCATAGTTGGTCGAATTTGAGTTTTGTAAAGATTTACCAGTTGTTGTGGAGTGTAAGGCTTTCTGGTTCGAAATAATATTCCCAACTTTTGAGAAGCTTTCCTTGCTATGCCTGCAACATGCTCATGCCAGGACGTATTTGCTCCTAAATTAACGCCCAACAAATTGAGTGACGATTTTAGAGGAATGGAGTGCTCAGCCATAACTATGTCGGGTTCAGCAACGTTAACTTTTTTAGAAAAAACTGCCGCCTGGGTCTTTGTAGGTTCGGAATAAGATAGTAAGTTCGTGCAAACTGCGAAGGTGATCACAGAGCAAATAATCCTATTTGCCCTAAATATCCTAGAAAATCTCAACGCAGCAGCGGCTAAAAAATCACCTCCAAAGTTTCCAAGGGGTAAACAAGACCATAGCAAACTTTCTGATAATAATAATAATTTTGAATTGTTGTGGATGTTACTTGATGGAAATTCATAACGAATGTAATGAAAGGCTGATTTTGTCAAATTTCCACTTTATTTAGTTTCACTGACACTGTATGACGCGTTTCGCTATACTATAGCTTCGTCTGATACAAAAATTTTTGTATCAGACGAAGCTATAGTATAGAGAAACGCGTCATACAGTTTCAGTGAAACTAAATAAAGTGAAAATTGAACAAAATCAGTCTTTCATTACATAATAATAATTACTTATACAAGCAATTTAGACTAAAATATTGACATAATAATGTCGTTTTTCCAAGAATCATTGTAAGAATATTTGACACGTTTTAATAAAATGCTATAAATCAGTTTACAGTCTTTACTTCAAATTTCAGAATCTCTCTAATAATACAAATTAAAAATTGCTATCATAGTGAATGTAAAATATTTAATAATAGGTACTATAAATATGGATAATACTTAAAATACAAAACTTGAATCAATTAAATTTGTTGATGTGCTTTATATCCAAGAAACATGTCACAAAAATAATCGTCTAGCTTTTCCAAATTTTAATGTGTCAGGTCAGTCAGAATTGATAGGTGGTGCCGTGGTTTTGGTCAAGAGGCACATTAAGGCTTGTTCAATTAGAAATTCAGATATTAACAACCTTATTAAATATATCCAGGTTAAAATTACATTAGCCAATCGTCAAAAAAATCACCATTTATTCTACTATAAATTTTAATATTGAAAGCCTTGAAAACATCTTTAGAATAAATGAAATTATAATTTTAGGTGGTAATCTGAATATCAACAATAGAATCTGGGGATATCGAATAAATAAGGGGACTCACACGATCTAATTATTCAGTAAATTTTAATTATCACATTCTTTCCCTATGTAATAGGGGCACTAATGAAATTTCACGGCCACAAATATTATATGATTTAACTTCGGATAACCTTCTAGTAATTATTGAGTATAAAGATTCTCGAGATATGAGTTACTAGGACAAATAGCAATTGGCTAAGATTTAAGAATATTCTTAAAGAAATTGAACCACTGGACCCCGCTACAAGTACCTCTATGCTCGAAGATGCGGTAATCAGAATTATGAATGACATTAGTAATAGCTCTAGCTCCATCTTCTCATACATAAGTTTAAAAATTCGCCAAATACGGCTATTTGAATCAAGAACTTAATAACAAGATTAGGAATAAAAATTCCCACTATTAAATAATTAGTTAACAGAGCAGCGCAAATTATCAACAACCTTTATTTAGAAAAATGGAAAGCCTAACTAACAATTGAAACATACAAGATAATTCGATCGAAATCTCTTACCAGATCTAACAATCATACACGTACATTCTGCTGCAATTTAAGTACCAATAATAGTATTGTAGCTGATTCCTCTCTAAAATCTGAGAATCTTGCTAATTTTCTATATGAACAATTTAATGGAGATGCCGCCTATGACTTAAATAGGGAAGTCAGAATAAATAGAACAGTTAATAGCCAGAAGAATATAAATCACCCTTCCGAAAATATTTGGATTTTACCAGAAGATCTAAAAACTATTTTTCAATGCTTAAATATTAAAGAAGCTCCTGACTTAACCGTGATTACAATTCAAACTTTTAAAAAACCTATCAAATAATATTATTAATAACATCTTTCTAATTTGGCAAGCCATTTTTAACTTTAGATATTTTCCATCCTAATGGAAAAAGCCGAGGTTACTTAAATACCCAAAAATAAACAATTAGTTCATAATTATAGACCAATAAGCTTATTGTCTGGTCTTGGTAAAGTAGTGGAAAAAATTATTCTAATTAAAATAAATGACATCTTTGATTGTGTTAGCCTTTCTTATTTACTTCTGAAGAAGCCATTGTATGGTGAAACAATTTTCAAGTGACTTTAAATATATTGGAAATTAAAACATAGTGTTGTTTTTATGTAGTTTTAAAATAAATGATTTTATACTCGATAGAAATATTTTACCCCTGGAAAAATTTGAGTTTAGGGCAAATTGAATTAGGACACATCAGTCTGACAGATTAACTATTGAAGTATTACAAGGATTTAATAAAGAACTTAGTATCGGTGTCGTATTTTTTGATATTATTAAAGCCTTCTACCGAGTTTGGTGCAATGGTTTAATTATTAGAACAATAAGGCATGATTTTCCAAATTATATATCTAAAATTGTAATTTCTTGCAATGAGAATACATCCTTCTTAGTATCTATTGAAAACAAAAACTACAGCCAGATTGGTCAGGGCAGGAGTTCAACTGAACTCGCTTCCATTCGTGTTTAATATTTAAACCTCTGATATTCCTAAATCCGATTTAACAAATATATCTTTTCGCTGTTGATACAGCGTTAATATCAAAATATAAACAACCTGGGATTTTAATTTCACGTCTTCAATGGGCTTTAATTAATTAGAAAGGTGAATGGGAAACTTGAAGATTAGGTTAAATCCATATAAAAATAAGCCTTTTCTGAATCTATAATTTATCTTCCGGGAATAAAAATCAGAGTTTATAATAAATAAATCGACGGGTCTAATGACGATCTTAGCCTCGACTTTGATAAAAAAAAATTATCGAAATTCAGACACCAATCTACCATTTACTACATTATAACTTAACCTTAAAACCAAGGGTGTTTTATATAAAACACTAACAAGATCGATTTTAACTCATGGTGTACCAACTTAGTGCATTTTAAATGAGACTGACTTTAAAAAACTTTACATATGGCAAAATAAAATCCTGAAAATGATAGTAAATGTACATAGATAAACGCTCAATAAAATTATACACGGTGACCTAAAAATAAAAACGTTTGCTGAATTATTTAATAATTTTTAATATTTTAAATTCACAGACATAATCTTTCCCTAATAACAAACATAAATTACTCAAAGAGTGACATCAACGATGGATCCTGCGTTAGTATCAAGCCGCGAGCAATGCAATCGAGGTGTCCTACGTAGAGGAAATACATTATTAGAATGAATTTTTCAAGTATCCATAGCTACCAAGTTATTTAACGTTAACACGCTACTTGTTTTAGCTGTAGGTTGGATTTAGCGGAAGTTAGAGCCTGTCACAACAAAATATAATATAACTATATGCATGGATTACTTAGCGTAGTGAAAGTTATACAATTAGGTAGGATATGAACAATAAAAACTACTACTAACTTTCAGTAGTTAGTAAAAAGTGGATCGGCATTGCGACGGACTTTGTAACAACGAGGAGAATTTCAAAGTATTACAATTTTTTCACAATTTATATTACCTCAGTAACTATTTTAAAGACTATGATTATAGTTCTCCCGTCTTCTGTTACATTATAGAGCTTCAGCGTTGCAACTCAATTGTTTTAATTTATCAACATTGTTCTGGATTATTTCCTATGCATGGATAATCGGTTTCGATTGTTAGACGTAAAAGTGTATTAAAAAAATAAGACTAAGAATATATTGAACTTTTTGTATTAGGGATAGTCATAGTATTCTATATGAGTAAAAAATTAACTTCTTTTAATGAAATATCCTATATAATTTTGCATTTTTAAATCCAAGTAAAATGTAAATCTAAAACAGTAGACCACATATCGAAATTTAATGGTTTTCTAGATGTTAGCATTTAAATAGTGACATTTTTCACTTGGAATATATACAATATTTAAACAGAATTTTGTTATAAGAAATTACTACAATTTTTATTTTGAAATTTTATTTCCAAATTTATAATATTATAAACGTTAATAAATCTGTACCTGATGAGTTCTTGGAATTAAACTATGTCAAATTAGACTTGGACTTTCTGACGTTTAGCCTACGATTGCGCGAGGCCTTTTCGGGAATATTTATTTTTCAATATTGGACCGCTGAGAGTTTAAAGATGCACAGGTCCAGTACTAGTACCTGAGCGGAGTTCATCAAACCCTGACTCAGTATAATTATCGTTTTCACATGTGATGCAGACCGTAAACAGAATCATTACACAGGCCAACAAAAAAATATTTGTAAAAACTTTTTAAACCAATACATCTAAGTGTTATGTATTTTTGTGTGCTGAAACCGTATCTGGTATCAGTTTTTTTGTATCAGCCACAGTTCTCTCACAATATGACATCGATTAAATTTCAAAATAAGGAAAAAAAATCCTCTTCCTGCTTGAAAAATTGAGCGAACTGTTGATCTCTTGTTCTATAATGGTAAATAGATGTTCCAGATTCCAATAAATGTTTTTCTTTCAGCCTAGAACCAGCTTGCGTAAACAACTGTGGTTTTAAATTTTCTAGAGAACATTGAAACTCATCATCATCCGGTCGACTTTCATTAAATTCGGGACTGAACTGTAAAACGTCATCAACAGACTGAGGTAGCTCAGGGACAGGAAGTCCCAGTCCATGTCCTACCGGTCGAGTAGCTGAAGTAAAGTTAGGATAGACAATTACTTTCTTATTTTTGGAGTTATATCCAGAAACATCAACGCTGCAAAAATAACAATCATTTGAATGATTTTCTTGCTCTCTCCATACCATGGGTACTGCAAATCTAAAAGCTTTCTTTTCTTTCTTATACCATTTCCTAATATCCTCGACACAAACATAACATACTTTGTGAGGAGCCCAACATTTTCTTGATTACCGATTTCTACACCAAAATATGCAAAGTATACTTTTTTTAAAAATTCAATAATGTTTCTTTGATGTTTTTTAACTACAAACTCACCACATATGTAACAAAAAGTATTGGGAGAGTTTTTACAACCACGATTAGCCATAATTTAAGTGTGAATTAAAGCACATGGGTTAAACACTGCAATGCGAGGTTATATTGACTGGAAGAAATCAAACAGCTGTGACATTTATCGGAACTGCCAACCTAATAATATTTGATTTTACTGCTAACCTTATAAAATTCTTATTTTATTGCCAATCTAATAACATTCGATCGATAAAAATTAAAATGTGAAAAAATTGGTGGATGATACGACTTTTTTTATTATTATTTTCGGACTCAGCACACCAAAAAACATAGGAATCAGGTAAAGTTATTAAAAAAAGTTTTTTCATCGTTGGCCTGTGTTATTAATGTTGTTAGAATGTGTGTAAATTTCGATTGATTTCCTAAAATTTTGTTGATAGAAATTGGAAACAAAAGCAAGAACTTTGGTTTCTCTTATATTAATGTTATGACCTATAGAGTGTTGATATTTAACTGATTATTCAATTTATTTCTTTTTACTACATCTTTCATATTCCTGACTTCTAATTGCCATTGATTTTTCAGTTTCTGCTCCATACACCGTACCAAGTGAACAGGGAATTTTATAAACACCTTCTGTTTGTAAACGAATAGTGTCTTATTTAATATTCTTACAAGTTCTTAAAATTGTACAAAGCCCTAATCTTTTCAGTAGTCTGGCTAATTGTAATGTAAATGTACACCATTAACTGGTAGATACTCATTACTCTCTTGTCTGGGAGTCGGGTTTTATTAATTTTTAAAGCCCTGGGCTGTTTCTGCTGAGAGAGATTTTTTATCACATATTGATAACCCTCTATATACTAGTGAGGTAACAATAGATAGTTTTTGAGAAGCGTGACGATGTGAATTAGCATTAAGATATCTATTGGTATAAGTTGGCTTTCTATAAACCGAATATCCCGAGATGCCATTCCTTTTCCTTTGCACCAGAATATATGAAAAGAAAGGGGACATTGTGATTCAGTTTCCATTGTAAGTATTATATTTGATTGTTATTTATTAAGGCGACTCAAAAAAGCATTCAGGTTTTCTTCACCATGTGGTCGGATAACAAATGTCTCATCAATATACCTGCACCAAAATTTTGGTTTTAGAGGGGCTGAGTTCAAGGCACTTTCTTCAAAGACTATCATAAAAATATTCTCCACTACGTGAGATAGTTGACAACACGTGGCTGCTTTTAAAGTTTGTACATAAAATGTTTCTTGGAAAATAAAATATGTAGACGACAGACAAGCTTCTATTAAATTTGCGAAAGATGTATCAAAGTATTATGTTGAAATATATCTGACATTATAGGAATTGAATCGTTAATTGGATTATTTGCATATAATGCTTCAATGTCTAAACTGAGCAGAATACGTGTGCTATCGTAGACGAAATTTGTCGGAAAGTACCTCCAATTTTACACGGACTAATCCCAAGAACCACGATTTATTAGCTAACCTGTTCCTGATAATTTAAAAATAAACTTTATAATAAATAAATTTTTGACCAAATCTTGCAGCTACGTAGGATACTCAAGCTCATCGCTTATGATACAAGCACTACTCGTCACATAATCAGCACTTGCATCGCCTATTTTGTTCACACCGCCTATATCGCCCACACGTAGGGGAGAATGCTACTGACTAATTTCCTACATAGATCTAACTTTAAAACATTGTAAATACCTTGACATTTAAGAATTTAAAATGACAACAACAGTTATGATACTGTGCAGCATAAGCCTAGAAAACTCGTGTTTATTAATATATAACTGATAAAAAATATAACCGGCCAAGTGCAAAGTCGTACTTTCGAAATTAGTATTTTCTACGGTGATTGCTTTTAAAATAAAATAAAGTTATATCTCGGTACAAGGTCGACTCGCCACTTGGTTACAATTACTTTCATCATATGTTAAGAAAAATAGTTTTTCTTATCCCAGATAAATTGTCAAAACTTTTTCGCTCAATCTACACTTTAGGGAGAACATTTCAGAATTTTTTTGAAATTTTTTAATCAGTACCTTTCAAGATAAATGGAGGACATCGATTTTTGACAATTTTTTTTTTAAATAACACAAAAGTGCTCCAAAGTACGAGGATGGATTGAAAAGTTCGCAGCCTCACCAAAAATTAATCATAATATTTTAATTGTAGTACCCTCAATAAGTTCATACATTCTTTGGTAGTCACAGTGTAAAATTTTGTTGCTGTAGAATTTGTGGTTTTTAGGTTAAAACGAGTTTAGTGAGACCAAGTGCAGCCTTTTTGGAAAAATGGAAAAAATTGAAGAACGTGCGGCCATCAAGTACCTGTTTAAAAAAAGATTAATACCAAAGGAGATCCAAAATGACATGAACACAACACTAGGGGAATTCGCTCCGTTATATACCACTATGAAAAAATAGGTTACAGAATTTAAACGTGGACGAGAGAGCATCGAACATGACCCTTGCTCCGACCGGTCCATGACGTCTGCGACTGTAGAAACCATCGGCAAAGTGTGTGATTTCGTATTGGAAGACCGTAGGTTAATTATTAGGGAGATTGCAGACACTATAGGCATCTCGTATGAACGAACGCAAAACATCATTGCCAACAAACTCGGATTTTCTAAGGTTTCCGCTAGGTGGGTCCTCAGTTTGCCTTTAGTTGAACAAAAACGAATTCGACTCACGATTTCTCTTGACTGTTGAGGCTGATCCGCAAGATTTTCTTAACAAGTTTGTGACAATGGACGAAACTTGGGTTCACTACTATACTTTAGAGTCAAAACAATAATCCAAGCAGTGGAAAATATTTGGTGAACCGACCCTAAAGAAAGCAAAGGCAATTCTGTCGGCTGAAAAAGTGATGGTGTCAGTTTTTTGGGAGCTAAAGGTTTTATTATGGCGGACTACCTTCAGAAAGGCGAGACAATAAACTCGACTTACTAGTGCACCCTTTTGCGCCGTTTACGTCAAGAAATTAAAGAGAAACACCCAGGATTACTGAGAAAGAAAGTTTTGTTCCATCAGGACAACGCTCGCGTTCATACGTCAGTTGAATCTATGGCTCAAATTCGTGATTGTGGTTTCAAATTCAAAATAGGTGGAGATTAGGTCGAAAAATAAAAAAATTTTGTACGTATTTTATTTTGTTTTCTTGACTAGGCCGCGAACTTCTCAATCCATCCTCGTATATATATATATATATATATATATATATATATATATATATATATATATATGTTTATATATTGAACTCGTATTATAACAAGCTGGCATTTGACACCCCACTGGATGACCTGCTAAATTTTTTTTTCACTTCCGATTTCACCTCCCAAAACTAACCAACTTTGAAAACACAGCTTTGATTGGGCCATTAATTCTTATATTTGTGCCAAATTTGAATCCTGTGACAAACAGTTTCGGAGAAAATTGGGTGTGATGATGAACAGACGAACAGACACAAAGGTTTCGTACGGAACACTAAAAGGAAATATTATTTTAAAATACTTTAAAATTTCCTGCCTAAGTCTTATTTCTCACCTTTCGTTTTAAATTTTCTGGGACGAGAACAAAAGCCAACTGGTTTACTAGAAGTTTTAGTTTCCACAGTAGCTAAATTTTAGGTTCTTTTATACCTTATGGTCCCTTTTAGAGAATTTTGTTGTTAGTGGTCCTCATATAATCAGAAAGTTTGTAAAATATTTTTTACTTGGGAATGGGATAGGAATGACAGTATTCGTACTGGGAGTAAAATATATTTTGTGAAACCTAATTGTATATTGAAGTTAAAAATTATTTAAATTAAATACGTGTTTTCGTGACATTGATTGATTCATCAAAACTATAGGTATAGGTACTCCGTTTATATGAGATTATCTAACTAATTTAAATAGAGGAAAGTTACTTCGTTCCAGTTAATTCGTATATTTAATACCAGGATTAAAAAATATATATATTACTTTTAATAACAATTTTGTCTGTAAAAACCTTTTTATTTTTTTTTTTTAATTTGTAAAATTTAAGAACGCTGTTATATTTTTTGCTTTAAGTCAAGTGAATATAAAAGTTAGATAAATCGGTTAATTATATCACTTTAAAACAAAATAGAATTTTGATGCTCAAGCCTCTAACGGCGTCTTTAAATTTCATTTGAGTTTATAAATCTGCAAACTTTTATTGTTGTTTAATTAAGTTTTAAAATTTATTTAATTAACTTTATTCCAGCTTTTTCCTTTCGAAACGATTATTAAAGGTCGTAGAGTTTAATAAACAATTCTTTGTTAAATCTTTTGATAAATTTTATTTATTAAACCTTTTATTTAGTAATAAGAAAAAATCCCATGAATTTTTCCCTTTTTACCCTTTATTTACGCATTCCATAAATATTTTAAGAAATTTTAATAATAATTACCTTTGCTTTAATACCTTATGGTATTAAAGCAAAGGTAATTTTTATTAAAAAAAAAACCATAAGGTATTAAAGCAAAGGTAATGATTATTAAATTTTTGAAAAATATTTATGGAATAGGTAAATAAAGTGTAAAAAGAGACAAATTCAAGGGATTTTTTTCTTACTACTACGAAATGAAAGGTTAATTAAATAAAAATTTTTTCCAAAGATTTAACAAAGAATTGTTTATTAAACTTGCTTATGCAGGAGCTATTATTATGTGATGGCGCTAGTGGCCCTATATCCATGTAACATATTTTACGACATAATAGATGATGGATGGCATAGCACTGTCAAGCCTGAGATAACAAACAACAAGGAGCTGTCAGTTTTCTTTAAGTTATCCGTACTTAGCTCCATTTAATACTTGTTTCTAAACTGAACTTGAACAAGTGTCTTCCTTTGTTGAGTTTAAAAGTGGTTATACTTATTGTCTAAGGATTTTATATATTCCTTTTGGCATTTTCATTTCCACTGCAATTATTGCCTCATTTGCTAGCTTGAGTGTGCAATAAGGTGGCTTGATAATCTCATATTTATTTTCCTGAGTCAGCACCATCAGAAAACATGACGCTAACCGACAAGATACTACGTGCATTCTTTTTCATTTGATTAATATTTACCTTACCTGAGAGCGCAAAAAGTTTTTTACTAGTAGACTGCCACGAAGTATACTGATGGTTATTTCGTACTCGACCTTCCTAGGAGTTCGATTTTTGAAAACATTTCGTATTAAGAAATATTTTTAATGTGCAGGTATCGCTTAAAATCATAGCTGCCATTATACCACTTTGTCTGCTTAACTCACAGGCTACAGTTGATCCTCAGGTACATTCTGATTAATGGACCAAAAAGGAAACCTGTCGCGTATTTAGAATTAGTGGGCAGCAGATTGCAAAATAGTGAAAATTCTTAGATTTTCAAGTTCTTGAAGATTAGTACTTTAGAATAATCAACCCAGAATATTTTCCGTTGCCTATGACTACAGATAACAAGGAATCGGTTTTCCAAAAAGCAGTTAACGCATCCTAAAAGCAAAAGACACAAAAGAAGCCAGCTTCGAGGTGTTTCTAGAGAGTCACTACTAGATTGGAAGTGTGACAGTCATTTCACTGTAATTTCTAGAAACAATGCTAGAAGGCGATATTCTATAAATTTCGGGCATCAAGTTACTATAGTGGCTGAATTTTCTTACATACATAGAACTGCAATCGCTCCGCTTTGCGAGACATCCACCAAAGTTTGTGGACAAGAATAGCGTGATGACTTCTTTCGAACTACGTTTTTATGAAGAAATTAAACTTCCACACGACGCACGACTGGGAAAACGTGGCTAAAAATCGAGAACTTTGTATATTTTCACGAAAATTAGTGTACATAATGTTTCGACCATTTTTTATCATAAATTTGTTATAAACATGTGAAAATTCGAAATGGCGGATTCAAGAAGGAATTTAATAATAAAAAATTAAAATATTAAAGGAAACTAGGTCAGTGTTTTATATAAGGAAATTAACAAAAAAAAAATGTAAGTTAAAAATGGCGGATTCAAGACTTTATTATGAAAAAATCAAATTCGAGAAAGGAAACGTCAATGATAATTGTTATATCACATTTTAAGTGATCTTTCAACAGAATGAAAATACCTTTTCTCAAAAATTGTACGATATCGTCACAAGAATCTGAAATCAGAAGATATAATCAGTAAAAAATGTATGAATTGTTTATAATGTTTAAAAAAGTAATGATTTTATAAAGGGGGCTACCAGATATAGAGGACACGAGAAAGGTCATTTTTGAGATGAATCGATTTACTGATTACTATGTATATTTCTAATAATATTAATTTTCATGCCTTAACAACGAATTGATAATTGTTAAATTTTGCAATTGTTTGCAACAAATTCTGATAAATTTTACCAATTTTCTTGAATTTTTAATGTGTTTTTATAAACAATTCTTGATTGTTGTTAAACATTGCAACAGTTTACAATAATTTTAGGAAAAGTATTAATTCACTATGTTTTCGTGATTTAAAAAAAATGGAAAATTCGATCAAAATTTTATTTTTTATGGAACAGTATCAATTGTTATTAACTTTTGCATCAGTTTTTCAACAAACTCTGTAAAACTATTAATTTTCTTGATAAATAAAAAAATATAGAATTTTTACAAAATCAGTATATCGTTTAACATTTAGGATTTATTTCAATTGTAAAATAATTATTTTATTATGAAAATGTGTACAACAATAATAATGTTCATAATCTTGAAAAAGACATTTTGCTACACCTCTATATGTAGCTTTACCCTTAATGATTAAAGCTAATTTATTAAATAGAACAGGCATAAAATGATTCATATGGAAATTAGCGATTTGATGCAATTTCGAAACACATAAAATGTGCCGCAATTTCGAAATCATAGCTCTCCGCAGCATTTTTTACACCACCGAGTAGTAGAAAGATTATAAATTATGTTTAAATAAGTTATTTACCTAAACGATGCTCAACTCATAACTTCTTAATAGGTTTTTTCATTACTTATGTAAAATTTCAGTTATCATTCCTCCATTATATGAAATAAAATTAATGTGTTATAAATAATGTTTTATGTATTATGCATTATGTATATCAAAATAATGTACATACCTCTCGGAACAGCCTCCATTTTGATTTAAACTGATTAGTTAATTACACTGTTAAATATTTCATTTCAAAATTTCACGAGATGTGACGTTAACAGCAGCTGCACCACATAACACAAAAACTGTCAACTTTGACGTGTCCCCTAGGGTCAAGTATAAATGGCATACCTTTGCAACAAGTGAAGTTAAACAGCCCAATTATTAGTTTCGCCAACCTACTACTCAAAAACACCTAACTGGAAGCTTCGATTTTTTCATTTTTGACCACGTTTTCCCAGTTTCGCAACACAGTGCGACGGGCTCTGAGTTGTTTAGACAAAATGCAAAAAGTTAACTAAGCTCAATATAGATTGGGAGTTTTAAATTTCAAAATACAAGAAATGTTTAAACTAAGCTTTAAATATCAGAATAGTTCTGTCAGAAATCCGAGTTCTGGTGAGCTTAAATATATAATATCCTGCTGTATATTGCGGTGTTTCCTACTATGCCCATGAGATTTTTATTCGAATGAAAAAATAATCCAAGTGGAAGACTGGTGATCTACCTCATGTTTCTAGATACTGTCATGTCCGTATGCAACTGCTTTACTAAATATTTTACTTTTACTTTATGAATGCATTCGAGTATTCTACGTATTTCAAATTCTTATGTGTGGCTGTGCTTTTTATATACCAAGCTCCTATATCGTTATTATAGTATTGTAGATTGGAATTGTTGAAGTTTGAGGATTTTTTAACTATAGAAACCATTATACATTTAGTTCACTATTATTTTATATTATTTTATTTACCAATACATGAAGTTAAGCAACTATTTTATATTTTTGTAAAAAAAAAGAAACATTTAAAACGGAATCCTAATGTTTCTTTAATACTTACTCTCAGAACACTTTTTACAAGAACATAAAACACATGCAGGGAAATTTATTCCGAAGGAATAAAGTTTTCTATAATAATAATAATAATAACAATCCTTATTATTAGCTAAGCTAAACAAACACAATTACAAAATATATATAATTACAAACTAACTTAAATGCTATGGTT
The DNA here is from genome assembly GCA_019049505.1 of Pachyrhynchus sulphureomaculatus. Taxonomy (NCBI): domain Eukaryota; kingdom Metazoa; phylum Arthropoda; class Insecta; order Coleoptera; family Curculionidae; genus Pachyrhynchus; species Pachyrhynchus sulphureomaculatus. Next base: position 164,324,914 of record CM032446.1, read on the forward strand.
ATCTATTATGTAGCTTCTTAATAGTTTTTTAATGTTTAGAAAGTTTGCATTTTTCAAATCTATTGGAAGATTGTTAAATTCTATAAGTCCTCGATGGAATAAGCAATTTTCAGCGTATGATGAATTTACAGTGGGAACATAAAAGTCCAATCTATTTCTAGTGTTATATGCGTGAATGCCATTGACAAATGGTAATATTTCTAAAATATATTTAGGGTACATTCTATTTTTAATTTTAAAAACAACTATCATTGTATTTAAAAAGATATTTTGTTTTACACTTAATAAGTCTGTTGTTTTCAACATAATTGAGGTGAAGCATTATTATCGACTTATATATTAGCAATTTAGCCCAAGAATTTACATTTTTACCTATTCTACATAAAAAATATTTTTTTTTTTGATGACCTACCTTTTTGTTATATAAGGGGCAGGACTAGAGAATGATAGATTTTCATCAATAACTACACCCAAACATTCTTTAACTTGTTCAATTCTATCATTGTCTATCACAATGCCATTATGAGTAGTGTTATCTAGAGTATTATTTTTGCCTTTTAGTATCATAAATTTGATTTTTTTAATATTGACACTTAGACTATTACAACACAGCCATTGTGTAACCTATCCAAGTCTTCGTTTATTGTTTGCACTAAATCTGTTATGTTATCACTTTCATAATAGAAGCTTGTGTCATCTGCAAATAGCTGTAATTCACATTTTTTTATGACTTTCACTATATCATATATATATATATATATATATATATATATATATATATATATATATATATATATATATATAACACGAATAAGTCAGGTCCTAGCACTGTGCCTTGTGGAACACCTTGACTATTGATCTTAATAGAAAATAACGTTCCATTATATTTTGTTTGTGGTGTTCTGCTGTCTAGATATTCACAGAACCATTTTAACACATTTCCCTCAAAACCATATTTTTTCAATTTCTGAACCAACAACTTTCTGTTTAGAGTTTCAAGAGCCATTTGAAAGTTAAGTAGAAGTAAACTAACCAATTTTTTCTCACCGATAGAAGACTTCCACTTGGAAATTTTTATCAGATAGTTTGCAATCTCGTTTGTGGACTTCAAGGTTATACACAGCTCATAGTGTCCAATTGAAACTGAAGTTCATTAAAATTTTTCGTATTTCTGACACTTATTTTTTGCTTAACTCTTTTAAAAGAAGGAAATTCTGTAGTTATAATGGAGTGATCCGCTGTTTTGCGTGAGTGGTGAATTTGATATTCAATACCTTTTTCATTAGTTATTATAAGATCAATCATTGTTGCTGTATTCTCTGTAATTCTTGTAAAGTTTTGAACGATTTGATACATACCATTACTTTTTATATCTCTGGAATAATATGAATCTTTTGCAACATTGATCTTGAAATCCCCAGCTCAGTCAAACTTCAATCATAGACCGTGATAAAGGTTTTATTTGAGCTCGTGATTTTTGTCGGTTTAAGTTGATTTTAATACGAGTGTTTGGTATCTACGTGTCGTGAAAACTTTAAGTGATTTTATCGGTTTCCATCTCAGCTCGAGAATTTCTACAGCAACTGTAAAAAATTGGAAAATATTCTGAACAAAAGCAGGCCAATCCATACAAAAAAAAAACTGTTGGAATGTTATCTTTTGTTTTTTTTTGTGCTGCCTAAATCGAGACATATTTTAAACGTAAATAACGCTTCTGGGAAGTTTTAGCACAGCATACAATAGAGCATTATTGCATAGTCAAAGATTAATTGAAAAAGCTATAAAGATTACTATAATATTAAACGAAGCAAGAGTAAGATTATGAATGATGATTGGAAATGAAAAGCAACATTGTTTGAAATGTAAAAATAAAATAGAAGGAGAGTACTACCAATGCGATATTTGTCATGAGAAAATTCATATGGGATGATCAAACTTATCAGCTTCAGAGGTGAAATGTATGCCTCTACAAAGAAGGCTATTGATCTTTTCTTATGATAACTGTAAGGAAGTACTGAAAAAAATTCCAACACTGTTGATACTTCTAGAGGATGTAAAACATCACCTAGCGAATATGAATAGTTAAAATTCACAATACCCAGTACCTGTTCAAAAATACAAGGAAGTTATAAAAAAAAATAAGAAGTAATAGTAATAAAACCAAAAGATAAAAAGCAAGATAGTTCATCTACTAAGAAAGTAATTGTAGAACAAATAGATCCCAAATCTATTGGTGCAGAGGTCTCCAGAATTAAGTTTGTTCGAGGGGGGGGCATTGCTATACGTTGCACGAAGAAAGACGATATAAAAAATATCTCCAGCAGCATTAGAGAGAAAATGAGCAGAGACTATGAAATTAAGGTACCTGAAAAGAAAGATCCACGATTGAAGATAACAAACATTGAAAAAAGATTGGTGCAGAATTATGATACACTAACTGAAAGCATTATTTTACAAAATGGGATAACAACAGAAAAAAAAAAAGAGTGATGAAGGTTCTGAGCACATATGAAGACAGACGACGAAAATCAAATGTAGCAATATTAGAAGTTGACGATGTAACATATAGTCAGATAAGCAGACGAGATTTCTTGCATATAGGATGGAGAAGATGTAGGTATTTTGACCGTGTTAACATCATTCAATGCTTTAAGTGTTGGAAATTTGGGCACATAGCAAAATAGTGTAAAAGCAGAGAGGTAGTCTGTCCTAAATGTAGTCAGAGTCATAAAAAATGTACAAGTGAAATTTAAATCTAACTGCAAACTTCCAAAGGAGGTATTGAAAATCGCAAATATAGATTACCACCATTCAGCTTACAATAGAAAATGTGAAGCATACGAAAGATTATTAGAACAATTACATTTAATAGTTAGTTATCCATATGCATTTGAGAAATCAACGAAGTAGAAATTAAATAAACGAAATATGATTGTATCTTAATATAAATAGTTTAACCGCAAATAAAACAGAACTTTAATGGACAGTTACTCAGTGGAAGCCTACAGTAATTTGTCTGGTAGAAACACAAATTACCAAAGACTTGGAAGACAGCGAAATAAACATTAATGGCTATAAAGCATAGAGTATGTTGGAGAAAAGAGTCCCAAATATTTGAGTATCTCAATCATCTGAATGTACAGTTTACAGCTCTTAAAACGAAATAAGATTCCGAGCTTTTGAGCCATTTTATTGACCTGGCATACATTATCACCACACCAATATAAATTTGCTCCCAAGTTAAGGTCTACCAAGTTAAATGACGATAGCAACTGAATGGAGTGTCTCGACATAATTATGTTGTCTAAATTTTTTAGAAAAACTGTTGCTTGGGGTTTTATGGCGCTAAATTTTATGTGGTTACTGTCACGCCTAGAAATAATTTCTTCCAGCCTACGTTAAGTTGAAATGCCTGCTATTTGCGGATATTTACTTGGGTAGCTGATATTCGAGCCTTCAGAATAAATGAAGAAATATGTAAGTGTACTCTTATTGGTAAGGCAGTATATTGGATCACTAATCCTTTCTAGGAGATCGTTATTTTAAAGGAGAAAAAGAGTAGCAGGCAATATGAAGCCCTGTAGTACACAGGAGTTAGATGAAGATATCGGAAATAAAACTGACACAAAAAGTGATCTCCGAGGAAACTAGGGCACCGGGCTCGGCTCAGTCAAGAGTGCACCATCCCGAACATGGTCGAATGCTTTGGATGAATGACCAACACCGACGCTAGGTAACGCTTGACGATCCTTGATCTTTACCTGATCAACAATACGGCGTTTGATCACGTCATGATACTATACTTCATAAAAGAGCAATGTTAACTCCTTCGACAAGATTACAGTCTCAAGTGTGTCAAATGAGGGAGTACCTTGGGAAAAATCCACTTGTACTTATATTTGACAGAAAAAAAGCACAGATAAAAATTTGGACTAAAAAGGAAAGATAGTGATTATTTAACAGGCCTGAAATAAGTTTGAAGGTATCAAAATCTCTATATCTTTAAGACTAAAAGTATCTAATTATATAAGTGAGATAAAATGAAACTAGTAGTTGTTTAATAAAATCTGTTTAGTGAAAATAACTTAAGTGCAAGTCTGACTTGCGCAGTTAGTGTCTCGGACGTTGATTGCTTTTAAAATAAAAGTTGTTAGGGAGCTATAAAATGATCAATGACTTTACAAAATACACTCCAAATGGGTTTTCAACAAAGTTTGTTTTCGATTTTTACTGAGAACTTTGAATTTTTTTTTATATATATACAAATTTTTATAAATACAAAGAAAGTGTGCGTAAGTATTACATTATTATTATTTTTGAACTCGTGTTTTAATAAGCTTTCATTTGGCACTCCATTCGATGACTTGGTAAAAATATGTTTTTTCCACTTCCTATATTAGTGCCACATTTCAACTTTCTATGTCAAATAGGGTGTGATAGACGGACAGACAAGCGGACAGACGGACAGATAGACAGACAAACACCAAAGTGATCTTACAAGCATTCCGTGCGGAACACTAAAAAATGTTGAACAGATCTCAGATACATTATTGCATTGTGGTAAAAGATGTTTATTTATGTATCAAGATCAAAAAGCAGTATTGTACAGTACATGTAGACATGTGTCATAATGATTCCGTGGACAGATGAAAAGCAGAAAAGGAAGCACCAAACATGAATTATTAGTAAGTGGTGTCCTCTAGATGTCTGTATTAATTATATATAAATATATACATACATATATATATATATATATATATATATATATATATATATATATATATATATATATATATATATATATATATATAATATATATATATATATATATATATATATATATATATATACATATATATTTATATATATATATATATATATATATATATATATATATATATATATATATATATATATATGTATATATATAACATATATATATATATATATATATATATAAATTATATATATATATATATATATATATATATATATTTATATATATATGTATATATATATATATATATATATATATATATATATACATATACATAAATATATACATATATATATATATATATATATATATATATATATATATATATATACATATACATAAATATATACATATATATATATATATATATATATATATATATATATATATATATATATATATATAACTCTTAATAATTCATGTTTAGCACTTCTTCTTCTGTTCCTATTTGACTCTTCTTGAGCTGAGTATTTGCATGTAGAATTGTGGACTAAGATACCCAAGACCAACATATTAAAGTTCAAAGTTACTATGAAAATGGCCATACTGTAGAAGAACCTATTGCAAAATTCAGAGATTTTTCTCTCAACATAATAGTCTAAATGGATCGAAAATTTTAAAACTGGCGAGAAAATGTGAAAAAAACTAGTTATGTTCTTAATATATCAAAGTCAAGTAGACCAAAAGGTGGTCGTTAGATAAAACCCTTGCTGCTGTTTGTGAAAGTGTTACTAATAAACCATCAACTTCTGTTCCTTTTCGCTCTCAACAATTAGGTATTTCTTATGGCAGTATGTGGCGAATTGTAAACGGAGATTTACATTACATCTATACAAAATTCAGTTAACTCAAGTAGTGAAAGAAAAATCATTTGCAACGCAAAAAAGTGCTGATTGAATGTTTAACCAAAAATCAAATGATTCATGCTTCGCTCGAAAAATGATTTTTAGTGTTGAAGCAAACTTCACATTGGATTGACTCGTCAATAAATATAACTGTCAAATTAGGGCTAGTAAAAATCCAGGCATAATTCAAGAAAAATTGTTATTCCAAAAAAAATTAAATATTTGTTGTACATTTTGGTCCCCAAAGATAACGCTGGCAATGCTGTTACAACCAAGGCTCTGCTTGTACATCTAAATGCAATCCAAGGTTAACAATTAACTCAAAGAAGGGTGACTGGAAACATTAAGTTACGACACGGTTAAAGGTAAATGTTGTCAGAATTCTAAAATTTAAAATAGTCAATGGTTCACCGGGTTTCTCCGAATTAATAAAAGTCTAATTTAATAAGTTAAAAATATCGTGCACAGTTTTAGCTAATAGAGAAGGAATTAACATTATATTTAAAATATCTGCTATTAAACTTAACAAATATATGTAAGTGACAATACCTTTACATATTTATAGCCGGTTTTACTAGCAGGTAGTCATTCGAGTTTTAGCAACACTCCATGGCCCCACAACATAAGATAGGGTTGGAGAATTGTCCAATGTTTTTTCCTTGTTCTTACCACACTCATTAAAGTTTCTTATCGACTACTGACTTGGGGGGAAACGATACGACATACTCTGTTTATTCTTTTCTTGTGTCTGAGGTTACTACCGACACTACACGTTATTAAAGGATGACAAATAATTTTTTCTTTCGTAAAATTGATGGAACCGATACTACTAATATTTCTTTTTAACTGGATAGTACAACAACATAGACAACAAACTATAATATATTTTTTTTTATGGGTCTAGCACACGTGCTACAGGGAAGTCAATAAAGCGCTACAAGAGCAACACGTATCCGGAGAAAGCGATTCAGGTTATTCTTGAATCGCTGTAAATTGTACTCGATGGGAAACACAGTCCTGGGCAAATTATTCCAAAGGGATGATGTTCTCCATATAAATGACTGCTTGAAAAGCGTTGTACGAGGAGTAACAAGCTGAACCTCATACGGATGTGAAGTATCAGCGCGACGTGTACTTCTAACAAGCATCGCTCTGGGAGGAATTAAGCGGGCCACATCCTTCGAACACTTTCCATGAAAATACTTGTAGAATAGGCTCAAGTCGCCAACCGTTCTTCGGTGTTCCAGCGAATCAAGGCCGCCGATCAGTTCCGGGTCTCCAATCAGACGAACAGCTCTTCTCTGAATAGAATCCAGCAAATGCAGTGCATGTTTGGGAGCGGAGTCCCAAACTTGGGAGCAGTATTCCATAGTTGGTCGAATCTGAGCTTTATAAAGCTTTCTGGTTCGAAATAATATTTCCAACTTTTGAGAAGCTCTCCTTGCTATGCCTGCAACATGTTCATGCCAGGATATATTTGCTCCCAAATTAACGCCCAACAAATTGAGTGACGATGTTAGAGGAATGGAGTGCCCCGACAAAACTATGTCGGTTTCAGCAACGTTAACTTTCACTTGGTTACTGACACCCCAATATAGAATATCTACCAGGTCTTTGTTAAGTTGAATGACTTCCTGCTGTCTGCGGATATTCGTCTGAGTAGCCGATATCCGAGCATTCAAAGTGAACGAAGAGATAAATGTACTGTCATCTGCAAAGCTGTAGATTGGATTCTCGGTCTTTTCCAGCAGATCGTTAATATAAATGAGAAAGAGAATAGGAGACAGTACGGAGCCTTGGGGTACACCGGCGAAATAACCGGTGGTTCAAATTTAAACCGATAGATGGCCCACCCTTTATATATATATATATATATATATATATATATATATATATATATATATATATATATATATATATATATATATACATACATATATATATATATATATGTATGTATGTATATATATATATATATATATATATATATATATATATATATATATATATATATATATATACATATATACATACAGGGTGCCCCATATGTATGAAATAATGATTCCACTGCATTTATTAATTAGTGTATCAAAAAATGTTTAAATAAAAGTCATAGGGTGTTATGCGGCGTACATACTGACGTTGACAATAAAAAGTTTTGAACTGTCAATTCGAAGAAATTATGGAAAGCCCTGTATAATATTTTATAATATAATATATTTCAGTCCCACTAAAAATTTTATATATTATTTGTCTAACATTCCATATGTCTAAGTTGAACTTTTTTGGAATTATTATCATTTGAAATTTAATAAAAAAAGACAAAAAAAATATTAATAATTACTCTACCGTTAACAGCGAAGCAATGACCCAATCTGTCATAAACAGTCTGAACAGAGTTTTGCAGGGAATCCTGGGTGATCTGTCCTACTTCATGGTAGGTGTGGTAAATCTTCCACAGTTTCAGGTCGATTTCGGTAAACTTTGGTTTTCAAATGGCCCACAAAAAAAATCGGTAAGGTCGGGACTCCTTGTAGGCCATTCTGTAGCACCTATTCTGCCTATTCATCGATTAGGAAAAATTGCATCTAAATATCTACGAACATTGATTTCACAGTGAGGTGTTCCGTCCTGGGGTATCCAAATTATTTTCATCGGGAAAAAGACCTGCACAAGTTGGAATAACTTGCTCTTACAGTAACTGTAAATACCGCTTTCCTGTAAAATTTCCATGGATGAAAAAGGGACCAATGATATGCCGTCCACAAATCCCTGCCCACACTTGTATCTTTTGTGGTCTTTGAGAATGACTGTCGATTATGACAGTAGAGATTCTTAGTAGACCAGTACCATCAGTTATGCCTCTTAACTCTTTCGTTAGGTAAGGATTATTATTGATTGGTTCCATCATGCCCTCGCAAAATTAAGCGTGTCTATCGTAGATCTTTAGAGAATTCTTGCAATAGAATCAGTTTGTATGGTTGCAATTTTTCTTCATTCAGTATACGACTTAAAGGATCTTTACCTATATTGTGATCTAGGCAAAGCGGACTAGTGGATTTATGGGGATTTTCTGTAATATCCAACAAAACATCTAACTTTTTATCATCACTTGTTTTAACTTTTGGAGGTCCAAATTTAGAACGATCCTTAACATGACTTGATTGTTGAAATCGTTTTAATGTTTTGCTAACTACGGATGGGTAATAGGTTCTCGATTCGGATATTCTGCGTTAAAAAAACACACCTCTTGTTGTGTTCTCCTACGGTCTCCGTAACCTACCATCATTAACAAAGTGATTATTTCAGTTTCTGTTATATGTACCATTACGACATTATGCTGAAATTGCAGTTTCACAATAAAATAATATACAGAGCTTTCCATTTAAAAAAATTTAAGATGCGCCGTATAATACTCTATAACTATAAACATTTCTTCGATACACGGATTAATAAATTTTATTATATTTATCGAGATATCAGCCTTGAATTCTCATTGTTGATATGTTTTTGTGCATATGTATAATAAACATTATGATGTTGTCCTCTTTCAACTGATTAGTTAAATTAGGTTGTAGTAGATTTTACTTCGACCATTTATGTCAGTTTTATCATTTATAGCCTGTGAACTTTTTTTTATGTTGACCATTTCCAAAAATTCTCGTTTTTGTTGGTTATGTTCGGTTCAAATTATTTTGATCTCACGTGTTTCGATATAGCTCTCTTGTTCTTCTTGACATATTTATGTCCATTAAGTCTGTTTGGTTAGTATTGTGATGTTTGTTCGATATATGTTGCCTGGCAATCTTTGCATGGAATTTTATATACTATATGACTTTTTCGATTTTTGGGTGTTTTACTTTTTAATACACTGAAATGCTGTTTGAGAAGGTTATGTCCTTTATGACTTATCAAGATGTCGTGTGATTTGAAATAGTTTTGGGATTTTTCAGATAGCCCTTTTATGTATGGTAAAGGTAAGTATGTGTCGTTTGTATTGTTTTTTAATTGTGTTTATGGTCTCAGTCCAATTTTTGTACGCGTTTTTTTGGGTAGCTGTTTTTAAGTAGTATGTTTTTAGCTTTCTGAATAGCTCTATCTCTATATAGCTCATCACTTAGTTTTAATGCTCTATAAGCTAACCCAATAATTACTGACTTTTTCTGAGACAGAGGATGTTATGAGTATGGTGTTGGTTTGGTATGCCATTTTGTATCTATGGTGTTCCTTTTGTTAAGTAATGTAATATAATCTGTTATAAGTTTATTTTATTACGGTTTTCTGTTTCAATAGTTAATTGTATCTTTCCGTGGAAATATATATATATATATATATATATATATATATATATATATATATATATATATATATATATACATATATATATATATATATATATATATATATATATATATATATATATACATATATATATATATATATATATATATATATATATATATATATATATATATATATATATATATATATATCCGTGGAAATATATATATTTCATGATGGTTTTGGTGGCCATATAAGTGTAAGCTAACTGCACGGAAAAGGCAATTTCCATCACCTACAATGTCGGATCTGGTAAAACTATCGGGAGTAGTTTCAGCTGAGGCGGTTGGTTGGATCGTTTGTCGTTGTTGTTGTTGTGGTGGTGCTGTAGCTGTTTGTACGACAGGGGTCCGCCTCCTCAGCACCCTGCCATTATCACTAGTATAATTATTATTTTGTGACATAGTGTTCCCACGAGTATCCTAGGAAAGAATGGTCGACTGCGGCAGAGCCTGGATGCCACAGCAAGGCTATTTACTCCCGGAGGGCGCCCGGTATCCGGGCGACATATATATATATATATATATATATATATATATATATATATATATATATATATATATATATATATATACATATATATATATATATATATATATATATATATATATATATATATATATATATATCGTGGAAATATATATATATATATATATATATATATATATATATATATATATTATATATATATATATATATGTCGCCCGGATACCGGGCGCCCTCCGGGAGTAAATAGCCTTGCTGTGGCATCCAGGCTCTGCCGCAGTCGACCATTCTTTCCTAGGATACTCGTGGGAACACTATGTCACAAAATAATAATTATACTAGTGATAATGGCAGGGTGCTGAGGAGGCGGACCCCTGTCGTACAAACAGCTACAGCACCACCACAACAACAACAACGACAAACGATCCAACCAACCGCCTCAGCTGAAACTACTCCCGATAGTTTTACCAGATCCGACATTGTAGGTGATGGAAATTGCCTTTTCCGTGCAGTTAGCTTACACTTATATGGCCACCAAAACCATCATGAAAGACTCCGAGAGGCTGCTCTAAGATATATACAACAAAACTGGTCGGAACTTAACATATTTTCATTAATTGGGGACGACGATATGAAAGACTTCAATAACTACTATAACTATATGAGGAAAAATGGCACCTATGGAACGAGCCTAGAAATACTTGCCCTCTCGGAAACCCAGAATAGCAACTTTCATATCTTCTCAAAACAACGAAGAACAAGAGATACAAAAATAACTTTTAGGGACAAGCCAACAATAATAAGCACAAGAAAACACACCGAAACTATTTACCTTCTACTAACACGCAACCCAATGTCGGGACACTTTGAGCTTCTGACACCCCAAAACACTAAAAACATCCCAAACAACAGTAGACCAATAAAAGAAGCATCGGGCGAGCGACGTAACGGTCGAGGACGTCGCGGGAAATGGCAGCTCGACCAAAACGATGAAGACCGGGCAACTGACAATGGACCTGCCAAAAGTGTTGTGCCAGCGAGTAAGCCGACACCCACCAAGGCGGGAAAATTAGGGCAACGCATGAGTTATACTACAGGAACAAACGAACACACCATGCGTTGCTTTGATAAAAGCACAAGTCCTGACAAAGAAACCACTGAGAAGGGAATCACTCGCCGCCTAGACCCACCACCATCAATCCCAAACGCAACCGACGAAGTATTTAATCAAAAACTCCCGCAACGACAAAGAAATCCCAACAGCACAAAACCAAAATTCAAACGGCAAATAAGAATAAAAAACCAAATCAACAACATCAGGAGATATCTAGGACACCTTACCCAGTTTATCAACGGGAACGTGTCCAAACGAGTCACGCAGAGTATAAACAAGATCAAGTCCGGGTCTCCCTACAGAACACTGCCAGAAATCCTGGATACTCTGAAACAAAAATTATCCGTATATGCCGCAAGACTTCGTAGATACAAAGAACCAAACGAGAGGAAAGATACCAACAACCTCTTCCGAAGAAGCCAAACACAGTTCTACCGGAAAACTATGCACAGCAAACAGACAGCAGTGACCGAACCACCAAACAAACAAGAACTCACAGATCATTGGAAAAGTATCTGGTCAGAACCCAAACTACCCAATAATAACATCCCCTGGATCAAAACCAAAGAAGGCAAAGATAAACACGTGACAGAACAGGAAAATTCCACATTAACTACTGTGGGACCAAAGAGCATGCAAGAAGTTCCGGAGGTAGAATGGCCCCCCGTTCGGATCTCCGGGTAGGGGCTGGTTCGGAGGCGTCGACTTGCAGACATCATAATTTTAAGATAGATTTTTGCAACATACGAGGTATAAACTCGAACATAAATTCAGTGCATCAACACCTGCAATCAGATAAACCTCATGTACTCGCTCTATGTGAAACCAAGGTCAGTCCATCGACCAGCACGGTCAACTATCTTTATGCTGGGTACGACTTTTATTCCCGATTTAGGCGTAACTTTGGAATCTGTCTTTTTGTCAGAGGCGACCTCTCTTGTCAACGAGAAGAAGCTCTGGAGCCCCCAAACTTTGATGTTATGTGCTTAAAAAATAACGACTCAACAAACCACAAGGTTCATCTGTATCCTGTATCGACCACCAAGTGATACCAATTTTCGAACACTTTTCGCTTCTCTTGCAGACACCATCGATCATTTACAAAGTAACTATCCAAGTGCCGAAATTGCCATCCTGGGCGACTTTAATGTCCACAATATCAACTGGCTCAAATATTCAAATAACACCGACGAACAAGGTCGTGAAGCTGAATCATTCTCAATCAGTTATGGCTTAACTCAGCTTATTGACGAACCAACACGGATCCCTGATCGAGACGGGGAGTTCGCCAGTCTTCTTGATCTGTTTTTAACCACCAATCCGGAGATTTACACGGTCACCGTAAATCCGCCGTTAGGTTCTTCCGACCATAAACTGCTTTCGACATCGAGTATCCTGCCAATCAGTGACAGAGAGGCGCCTAGGCCGCGCAAGATTTGGCACTACAAATCTGCTAAATGGGAAGATCTCATGGTATACTTTCGAACTTTCCCTTGGATGGACGTTTGTTTTCGATCCGATAACCCATCTGACTGCGCCAGGGAGGTCTCCGATGTTATTTTGGCTGGTATGGAAGCTTACATCCCTTTTTCGAAGAAATGCTCCTCCAACGGCAAGCCTTGGTTCGACCGAAAATGCAAAGAAGCTGTTGCTTCCAAACATATTGCCTATCGACAATGGCGTGAAAATCCTAACACCTTAAATCGAAACATCTTTGTTCATGCCCGGAACAGATGCAAGGGAATTATCGACGAAACCAAGGAGGCACACAATCAACGAATTAGAAACAAACTTCTCGCTTGTCCCAACAATTCCAGGTCCTTTTGGGCAGTCGCTAAGGCAGTTAGTCAAAATTTTACCAAATCCACCATACCACCACTCACACGGCCAGATAATTCCATTGCAACCACACCTGTTGAGAGAGCGAACTTGTTGGCTGAACTCTTTGCTTCACATTCTACTGTCGATTTCCAAGGAAAAACACCACCTACTATTCCCATATTGCAGTCAAGGATGCCCGATGTTGTCTTCAGACAGCGCATCATAAAGCGTATTTTAATGAAGCTAGACACCAAGAAGGCTTCTGGCGCTGACGGAATACCTGCCATAGTTCTCAAAAACTGTGCAAGGGAACTAACACCAGTTTTCTGTAGACTTTTTAACCTATCCTACAGAAAGGGAATATTTCCGTCCTGCTGGAAATGTGCCACGGTTCAGCCGATACCTAAAAAAGGTAAGAAGACCTTGCCAAATAACTACCGACCAGTTGCACTGCTTTCAATAATATCGAAAGTTATGGAAAAGGTTATCAATGAGCATCTTCTAAAATATCTTGAACGATTCAATATTATTAGCGATCACCAATATGGTTTCCGTAAACATAGATCAACAGGAGATCTTCTGACTTATGTAACACATGTTTGGAACAACGCAATTGAACACTTTGGAGAATCTCGAGCGGTTGCTCTTGACATATCCAAGGCATTCGACCGTGTTTGGCACGATGGACTGTTGGCTAAGTTGCGCTCTTATGGTATGTCTGAAAGGTTCTGTTTGTGGCTCTCATGTTTCCTCAGAGAGCGTTCTTTACGAGTGGCGGTCGACGGATTTCTTTCTAACACCCTCACTATCAACGCCGGTGTGCCCCAGGGCTCCATACTGTCTCCTAGTCTCTTTCTCATTTACATTAACGATCTGCTGGAAAAGACCGGGAATCCAATCTATAGCTTTGCAGATGACAGTACGCTTGTCTCTTCATTCGCCTTGAACGCTCGGACATCGGCTGCTCAGGCGAATATCCGCAGACAGCAGGAGGTCGTTCAACTTAACAAAGACCTGGAAGAAATTCTATCTTGGGGTGACAGTAACCAAGTGGAATTTAACGCTACAAAAACCCAAAAACATAAAGCGGCAGTTTTTTCTAAAAAAGTTAACGTTGCTGAACCCGACATAGTTATGTCGGGGCACTCCATTCCCCTAGCATCGTCGCTCAATTTGTTGGGCGTTAGTTTGGGAGCAAATATGTCTTGGCATGAACATGTTGCAGGCATAGCAAGGAGAGCTTCTCAAAAGTTGGGAATATTATTTAGAACCAGAAAGCTTTACACCTGTTAATTCTTTACAAAGCCCAAATTCGACCAACTATGGAATACTGCTCCCACGTTTGGGGCTCCGCTTCCAAACATACACTGCATTTGTTGGATTCTGTTCAGAGAAGAGCGGTCCGTCTGATTGGGGACCCGGAATTGACCGGCGGCCTTGATTCGCTGGAACATCGAAGAACGGTTGGCGACTTGAGTCTGTTCTACAAGTATTTTCATGGAAGGTGTTCGAAGGATGTAGCCCGCTTAATTCCTCCCAAAGCGGTGCATGTTAAAAATACACGTCGCGCTGGTGCTTCGCATCCGTATGAGGTTCAGCTGTTACTCCGCGTACGACGCTTTTCAAGCAATCTTTTATATGGAGAACGTCATCCCTTTGGAATAATTTGCCCAGCGCTGTGTTTCCCACCGGGTACAATTTACAGCGATTCAAGAACAACGTGAATCGCTTTTTCCGCACTCGCGCCGCTCCTGGAGCGCTTTAGGGACTTCCCTGCAGCACGTGTGCTAGACCAATAAAAAAAAAAAAAAAAAAAAAATGTATATATAGAAGTCCAAATAACTACCGACCAGTCGCACTGCTTTCAATAATATCGAAAGTCATGGAAAAAGTGATCAATCAGCATCTTTTAAAATATAAGGATACAAGGCATTCGAAGAACATCATCCTTTTGGAATAATTTGCCCAGGGCTGTGTTTCCTACCGAGTACAATTTACAACGATTCAAGAACAACGTGAATCGCTTTTTCCGCACACCTGCCGCTCCTGGGCGTATATATATATATATATATATATATATATATATATATATATATATATATATATATATATATATATATATATGTATATATATGGCATTGGTGAAGCAACTATATATATATATATATATATATATATATATATATATATATATATATATATATATATATATATATATATATATATATATATGGCATTGGTGAAGCAACTAAAGGCAAATCGAAAAATCCGAACTTCAGGAGTTCCCAAAGTGCTCTTTGAATTTGCTAGACCATCCCAAGACGCGTTTCGCCGTATCACGGCTCATCAGTTGAGCTAGCTTCAGCAAATACAAAGAACACAATTTCAGGGTATTAACGGAAAACGATGACAAAATCGATGCTTATACTGCACTCTGTCGGTGACTTATTTAAAGTCTTTGAAAACAAAGCGGCCAGACCACGGCTGGCACTTACTAGCAGAAAAGCACCTTCTCGAGCTTCCCGCCCAAAGGCATAGATGGCATTGGTGAAGCAATTAAAGGCGAATCGAAAGATCCTCGCTTCAGGCAATTAAGTGTTCCGTTTATATATTCGTTCCGAGCCAATCTCCAAACATGACCATACTAACACAGATCTTTGTGATAAATATCCCCTAATAGGTGATGTTGATTTCCACAATTATTATATCTTTGACCTTTTGCTTTCATTTGCTGTGCTGCAGTCTAAACACCAATTTTCACGAGAAATCAATTTCACTAGCGCATTGATTTTTTTTGCGTGCATTGATTTACCTCAATTAAGAACTACACGTCTATAGATTGAGTAGAGCAAACGAATCTTCTTTATTTTTAAAATAGTTTTATATTGTTTAGTTTATATCTTTGATGCACTTCGATATGCCATACTAGTGATACATAAGCTATCTTTATATTCGGTTCTAATTCCAAAGTTTTTTCATGACCCCATCTAACTGGCATCAATATAGACTCTACTTTCTTTTTAACTATGTTTAAGTGTTGGTTACTCGTCCTGTCAAATACAACTTTTTGAACTTGTCGCTTAAATACTTATGTCACACAAGTTTCAAGTAGAATAGGATAATTTCAGTACAACTATATAAAGTAGCATCTATTTACCAGTTTATCTTGCCGAGGTGGTAGGCCTAGTCTTGAATAGCCCATGATGATTTCACATTATAAATGGGATAATCCTTTTATAATCTAGTCTAACCTATAAAATTTTCTCTTTATTAATTTTGAGTTTATAGCAGACACTGATTTTACAAAGCCATAAAAGTTGAAATTGTATAATATTTATTAAATTAAATTAGTTGAAATTGCATAATATTTAATAAATTAATATTCCTATACTACATATAAATTTCTCATAATGTTGCTATTTACTTATGGTAATAAACAGAAAGATTCTAAGAACAGAGGTGGATATGAAATAACATGTTATTACGCTAAATGTGACATACAGATAACATATCTTTATGTACATAAAAAAATGTTTTATTTGATGCTCGTTTGTCCTGTCTAGACAAATATATCGTGTATATTGGAAAAAAGTTAAAAGCATCTTTAAGCTGTAAGCATTTTATTTTTTATATTTTTAGAAGGTGAAGGTACGGTACAACAGAAATTAATTTTTAAATAGAATTTTGCGACACATTATATCATAATCTCTATCGATTATTATTAAATTTATGAATTAAGTCTTTCTTTATTAAAGGGCATTGAGTCGGCCAAGTCGAATTAAGGTTGCAGTGAGATATATATATATATATATATATATATATATATATATATATATATATATATATATATATATATATATATACATATATATATATATATATATATATATATATATATATATATATATATATATATATATATGTATATATACATATATATATATATATATATATATATATATATATATATATATATATATATATACAATCAATCCAAAAAGTCTCCATACACCACTTTCTTTCTATACTATTTTTCTGTTATATTTAACTAATTAATTGGAACTATGAGAAAACATGTTTAAATTAATATTTGAAACTTAACCAACGAGGATTAGTATTAAAAACAACTATGGAACATTTTATTTAGAAGTTACATCATTGTTATAAAAATGTAAACAAAATTAATCCCAAAAGAGTCTCCATACACTCAGGAACTGCATTGAAAAAAACCCGTTATAATCAGCCTTATCAAGCTGTCTGTTGCTCGGTAAACTGAAAACAAATGAATAATTTTTGGACATATTTTATAATCTGTCACTTGTTGCTAGTAATTTTGCATTGGGCTTTTAAAGTAGTATTAAAAATAAGCTAGAGAAATTGTGAAATTCCATTTCAAGTTCGAAAGATCATAATTGATTTGTAGAAAGATGGAAAATCGTTCCAAATATTTACATGTCATGACTTGCTCGATGTTTATTCCGTTTACTGATAGTGGCTTGGTAAAAATTATATTTGTCATAAAAAAACTGGGTCTTGAAAAAATTTATCTTTAGGCCAGTTTTATGGGAATGTTCTTTTAGTTTGTTAAGTATGACATTTGCATGATCTCCGCGATCTGTTAACAGGGCTATATAATCGGCGAATCTCAAGTTATTCAGCATTTCACCATTTATATTTATGCCCATGTTGCTGCAATTTAGATTTTTAAACATGTGTTCCACAAGGGTGATAAATAACTTTTAAGAAATAGTGTCCCCCCGACGCACACCTCTTTCCACTTGGAATTTGTTTGTTTCCCTATATAATTTAACTGTTGATGTTGCCTACAATAGAAATGTCTTAGGATTTCGATGTACCGTAAATCTGTACGGCATTCAGCAAGAGCCTTAAATAGCATATCATAGTTGACTGAATCGAAGGCCTTTTCATAATCCACGATGATTAATATTGAAGGCCACAATTAACTTAACGGTCAAAAGGTGGTCATTGACACAATAGCTTGGTCGGAATCCAGCTTAATCGGGTGTTTGGCAGAAGTCTAGCTTTGAAGTCAAACGTTTTGTCAACATCTCATGAACATGGGAGAGGATGCTTATAGGACGGTAGTTTGATAGATCTGTTGAATCGCCTTTTTTATAGAGGAGAACGATAATAGCGTTGTTCCACTGCGTTAGGGTTATAGACTTAGTAAGACATAGGTTAAACAATATTATGAAGACCCTGATAACAGTAGGTCCAGCCAGCTTTATGGTTTCAACCCCAATACCATTCTCACCTGGAGACTTATTATTTTTCATCTCACTCATGACTTGTATGATCTTATCTTCTGTTATTTCGGGAATACCTTCTGAACCTTGATTTTGAATATGTGAAATCTTATACGGTGTGTCGTTATAAGTGTTTTTATGAAGCTGTTAAAAAAACCTTCGACAATATTCATAATCTCTTCCCTATCCGTTATCACTCTTCCATCTTCGTTCTTTAGTTTTTCTATAATTTTTGTTCCCGTAGATAATTTGGATCTCAAAACTTTTATTCTTCTCGATTACTTTTGTTACTTGTTCGGTGTTAAACTTTCTAATATCTCTTCTTATTGGTGTTGATACTGCTTTATTGAGAGCTCTATGATGTTGGGTGTTACCGCTTACAGTTTCTCTTCGTTTCTTTAATAATTTCTTTGTCGGTCCACTTAGCTTTTCCAATTTTTTGGATTGTTTTGGAGAAGGGTTATCTATTGCATGCATCTTCTATTGTTTTAACAAGCGCATTATTCAGGTGTTCTACAGAATTTACGTCCAACTACTGCAGATTTGGTCTACTGTCTTTGAGAATTCAGCTGGATTTTCAGTCTGCTTCCACTTGCTGTCTTGGATATTCTTCCATGTAAGTTTTTCTCTTTATTGTTTTATATTCAGTCTTATCTTTGACCTCATCAATTGATGATCGCTTCAAATTGAAAACCTGCTCAAAGCCTCCACATCCTGAATTATTCTTTTCTTACCTGTTAACATGAATTCAGTCGTGTTTCTCGTGGTTCCATCTGGGCTTCTACACGTCCACTTTCGATTTGAGTGTTTTTTGATAAACGTTTCCATGTTGAATAGGCTATTTTGGAGTGAAAATTAATTTTTCTCCTCGAGGATTTCTTTCCCCAAAGCCATGACTTCCGATAGACCTTTCAGCTTCGTCGTCCTTTTTTCCTGTTTTGGCATTAAAGTCTCCAACTAAAAGTCTGAATTAGCATTTGGTGTATTCCATAGCCTTAGTGACGTCGCCAAGGAATGAATTTAAATCCAAGATAATATATAATATTTTATATATATTGTTATTGAATTGAAAATATACAATAATTTGTAATATGTTTTATAATATTTTTACATTAATAATTAAATAATTATATTAATGCTGTAACAAATTTTATAAAAGCCAAAAAATAGAAGGTGAAAATATATGTAATTATTCTTGCACGCATAATCAATAATAATATAAAAAAGATCAGTCAATCGAGGATTATAGGGTAACAAAATCAACTCTATGTTTCCATAGTGAGGCGTATCGATCTATATTTATTTAGAAACTTTATATAATAAGACGATCCTGATCGCTGAGGGTACAAGCTATTCACCAAAATTTGAGGCAACGCACTGCCTAGTACCGGTCAACGGAAACTCTATTTTTCTGGGCAGTCGTTAGTGAAAAAAAAAAAGGTTAAGTGAAAGGGGACTGTTGCCCCCCCCCCCCTCCCCCTCAACAGATGGCTGGATCCGTCCCTGCCAACATTAGCAATCTATTAAAAAGATCATGCGATAAATCTGTTTTTCAAAATAGTTTGTTGGTTTCTTAATTTCATTTCTCTTTCCTTGTATGTCAAAAAGCAATTATATCAAATATATTTTACAAAATATAAAAACCCCGTAGCAATTATTAAGATAATTTTAAGTATCAAAATCATGTTCCACAACATGTAGAAATTGTGGGTTTGTTACTCATAACAAATAAAGCTGAAATTCGTTTTCATGATGTAAAATTCTCTTGATAATAATAGGTGAGTAGAGTACATATTGTCATTTGTAACTTCCGTTGAACGTGCAATTTTAACGAGCATATTGGCTGTAATTAGAGAGTTAAATTTTCGCTTAAAGGCTCTAAAACTTAAATCTGATTTAGTTATCATGGATTTAAAAAACTTTTGGTTAAAGAGTTGACTTTTGTTGTAAAAATTAGTGTATTTGGTACTGTTGTTGCTGATATAAAAATGGCGTATTTATAAGAAAATTTATAGTAAAAATCGATAGCTAAGAAATCAAAAGATGTATAGGGTGGTCCAAATTGGACACTTCTAACGAATAATGAAAACCGCATATCGATATCTAGCACCGTTTTAGATATCTGCATTTTGGAAAAATGTTTGTAATTCTTTTCCTATTGAAAATTTTTGATTTCTGTAAAAACATTCTCAAAGAACTTTTTCACGTAAATTTCAACAGTGTTACATTTTTTTTACAACTAATATTTTAATAGTTATTAACGCAAAAATATATTTTTTAAATGGGATACCCTGTATATTTTTCCTGATCCGAATAGAGCTTTAAATTACCATTCTAAAAATACAGCACACTTTATATTTTGCTTAAATCTACTTCAAAATATAAAGGTTCTCAGTTTTCAGACGAGTTTTAAATGCACATTTTGTGAAGTAGGCTTTGGACGGAGCGGCCATATAGTTTAATTCAATTGTTTATTCGTAGTTGTCAAATTTTACTTCAGGATCAGTTGTTGAGTTGTCAAATAAATTGCAATGAAGTTAGAAAATTACGAAGAATGGGATATGTGTGTTTCATACAAACCGGAGAAAATTCGGAAGCGGCAAGTAATTTGTACCACGAACGGTATCCAGAGAGGCGTCAACCTTCACGGATATATTCGCTCGATTGCGACATAACCTAGTTAATAGTGGCCAGTTTGAAAAGAAACGACCCAAAAATTATGCATGAAGCAGGGATAGTAGTTTTAGGAACTAGAAATAATCCCAACACCCCACAGTTAAAAAGAATCCACTGAACTACCAAGAACTAACGTAAGCCGTACCTTGAAGAAGCACAAATTCAGGCCATATAGGACAAGAAAAGCTCATCACTTTTTAGACGGAGATTTTCAACGGTGTATGGATTTTGCCAATGGTTTCTGGAGAATTGTAACCATGTTCCAAATTTTTCATTAAATTGCATTTGGAGAGACGAAGCTTATGTAAGCAATGCAGGTATTTTTAACCGTTACAATTCTTATACGTGGGCATAGGAAAACTCTCATTTAGTTGTGGAGCAAAGAAATCAAGGCAGATTTGGATTTAATGTGTGGGTAGGAATTTTTAGAAGCAGGTTATAGGTCCATTTATTTACTAAGGAACGCTCACCTCTCAAAGATATTTAGAAATTTTAAGGCAGCAAATAGAACCTCTTGTTGATGAACTGCCGTTAATGGACCTTAGAAATATATTTTTTCAACACGACGGGGCACCCCCTCATAATGCTGTAGTTATCCGGCAAGATCACTGGATTTAACACCCATGGAGTTCTATCTCTGGGAAAGATTGTAAGACCTAATTTTTTAAATTGCCGACAAACACCAGGCAAGAGTTAGAAGTCGTAGTGATACAAAGTTTTACAGCTCTCACTCCTCTTGAACTAATCAACTCGGTAAGAAGTGTCCAGAAAAGGTGCCGCCTATGTGTAAATGAAACTGATCGACATTTCGAACATCTCTTATAGAAAATTGTTTTGTTTTGGTTTGCTCTACTCGGAATAAATTGTTTTATTGCTGTTTTGTTTTATTTTCTACATAGTTTAAAGTATTATAGCATTTAGTAAATTTCATTGTAGTTGTGACTCTTAGAGTTACTTCTGGGAATTTTTTTTTATGATTTGGCTGCTATTTGTAAACAATTGATATTGCTGCTTCGTCCAAAGCCTACTTCACAAAATATGCATTTAAAACTCGCGTAAAAACTGAAAACCTTTACATTTTGAAGTAGATTTAAGCAAAATATAAAGTGTGCTATATTTTTGGAGTAGTAATTTAAAGCTCTATTCGGATAATAATACAGGGTATCCCATTTAAAAAATATATTTTTGCGTTAATAACTATTAAAATATTAGTTGTAAAAAATGTAACTTTTACAGTTGAAATCCACGTGAAAAAGTGCTTTGAGAATGTTTTTACAGAAATTAAAAATTTTCAATAGGAAAAGAATTACAAACATTTTTCCAAAATGCAGATTTTTCAAAAACACCCTGTATATCTGATATACGGTTTTCACCATTGAGTTTATCATAAAAATTGAGCCTCAGACACTGACAACAGTTTTCCTCTGTCTCCTTTGGATAAAGGGGTTTATCTTTAAAAGTGTCCAATTTGGACCACCCTGTACACAAGCTAGCAGATTTATAGAATTTTAATATTAATTGTACTTTTTGTCAGTTAAATCATAAATAAAATGTATTTCCTCTTCTTATATCATACATCGAGTACTGAAAATAACACGGAGTTATTTTCGGAAGTAGACCGCGGCCATGCTAACGATAACCGACATATGCAAAACGCACTATCAACACATGTATATATGTTTTTTTTTTATTTTGCATATGTTGTATACCATTTTGCAATAGCTTTGATATTTTATTAATTATTTATTGAACAGCGAATAGTTGCACCGAAGTATAAAAGTGAAAAAAAGGAAAATTCGCATGAAATATCATTCCACAGGTATGTAAGTCATGTTAAATAAAAATAACCGGTCAAGTGCAAGTTAGACTTGTGCAATTAGTGTACCGTACGTTGATTGCTTTTAACATAAAAATTTTTGTTACGGAGGTATAAAATGATCAGTGACTTCACAAAACATATCCCAAATGGGTTTTCAACAAATTTTTTTTCAATCTTTACTGAAAACTAATGACCAGATAAATTATTATAGGTAATGCACTCATGATAATTTTCGTTCAATTTACACCCTGTGGCGAAAATTCCAGAATTTATTCAAAATTTTTTGATCCGCACTTTTCGAGATAAAGGGGGGAGCAGAGATTTTTCGCAATTTTTAAAAATAATACAAAGAAAAGTGTGCGTAAGTATTACATTATATATATTTTTGAACCCGTGTTTTTTACAGGCTTTCATTTGATACCCCACTCGATGACCTGGTAATTTTTTTTTTTCACTTCCGATTTCACCCCCCAAAACCTCATAAGTCAAAATTTTAACATTCAAAACTACACGGCCATCAATTCCTATATTAGTGCCAACTTTCTACATCAAATAGTTTCGGAGAAAATCGGGTGTGATAGACAGACCGAAATGATCTTATAAGTGTTCCGTACGGAACACTAAAAATAAATATATTAACGCAATACTAGAGGTTATTTTTTTTTAATTTTTTTCTTTAAAAACAGGGTTATGTTCTTTACATCTGTGAAATCTACATAATAAAAATATAGAAAAATACTAATACTTTGACATCCTTTACTAAGCTGAGTATTGTATTCATAAAGGATAACTCACTTTTAACAAAGTAATTAAGTAGTTTTATTGTCACTTTTAGAAGTTCGTTACATCACGAAAATCATTTTAATTTCTGTCGGTCTGTTTCTCTCTCTGTCTGTTGTCACGACAACTTTCTCGCTAAATGAGGTCGAGTTAAAATTTGTCACCCATATAACACTTGAAATATGAAATAATATTATAAGTTTTAAGTATTTCAGGGTGAGAAGGTGACGAGCAGAATTATATATCTGCAAGAGAAGTACTGAGTAAATCACTATACCAATTATTTTTTTTTTTTTTAATAACTTGAATGTTAGCGAAGTATTAATTATGTTACTTTGGATTTTTTCTAGCTCCTTGAAGCGTTGTGCTAATCACTTTAAGTAACACTTAGATATTTTGGTAACTGATGGTTTATATTCTAAATTTATATCGTTATCACCCTCTGTGAAGAATATCTCTTGTCTGTATAATACAAGATTCTATATGTTACGACGCAACGTGCCAACAGCACACACTCCTCGTTAATGAAATTTAGCAAGCACATTCCTATCTATACAATATCGCCATTACGACAATCCGATGTAAGAATCACGGCCTAGATTTTATATCCTATTACTTCCGAAACTATTGAATCATTTTTGACATTCGATAATTATAACTATGTTATAATGCAAATACGCGAAACTACATTGATAAACTGAGCATGAAATGTGATATTATCAACCCCTAAACTTAGAGGTAAAATATTGGGAATTTTCGAAAAAAATTTCCATTTTTTCTGTATCAAAATGAGACTCATAAGTAATTTCTGGTTTAGAAATACAAAGCGATACTATAAAAAATTCATATCTTATGAATTTATTCGAATACTACAATAATGGAATTACGAGTATGTGTAAAATTATATTTGTCACTCAGACATATATCACCGATTTTTAATTTTTCCTAATTTGAGTTCAACAATATTGTTTTTCTTAACATGTTCCATTTTGTTTTATAATTTTGACAAAATTTTCTCTTTTAAATATGTTATTTTCTTCACTGAATTGTCAGTTAAGATGCAACATTTCTTGTTACATAGGTTTTAGGAAATATTTCTAATTTGGAAACTAGTTCCGGAACATAACACTAAACTTCTACAAGTTTGATGTCCTTCTATTATATATATATATATATATATATATATATATATATATATATATATATATATATATATATATATATATATTATATATATATATATATATATATATATATATATATATATATATATAACATATATATATATATATATATATATATTTATATATATATATATATATATATATATATATATATATATATATATATATATATATATAAACATATATATATATATATATATATATATATATATATATATATATATATATATATATATATATATATATATATATTTATATATATATAGCCTGTCAACAGCTTAATCTGAGAATATCAACTAAATGACTAAGTTGTTTAACTCTTCTCTATTTCTATGGCTTCTTTGATTATCCTACTAGATAGGTTTTCACTTTTTTGTAGGGTTCCGGTTTTTTCAAAATTTTGTGGCCGGTGTTTAATGCATGTTGTGCTAGGGAAGAGGTGGTGGATTTTCGTTTTACGGCGTTTTTGTGCTCGTCTCTTCTAACGCTAATTTTCCTGTTTGTTTGGCCTATGTATGCGAGGCTGCAGTCCTGATACGGAATTTCGTATACACCTTAGTTTTCTAACGCTATAATGTCTTTTGGCGTTGGTACAATATCTTTAGTTTTTTGATCCGTTCTGTAAATTGTCTCGATTTGGTGGTTTCCTATAAGTCTTCCTATTTTGTCAGTCATATCCTTTATATTTGGAAGAAATACTTTTGTAGTGTAAGTTTTCCTTTTCGGTTTTTGTTGTTTATTTAGGGCCTGCCGGATGATGTTTTGATTGTGTTCATTTGAAAGTAGGACGTTTCGAAGGAGTTTAATTTCTTTTTGCAAATGTTTCTTGTCAGTTAGGGTTTGTGATCGGTAAGCTAAGGATTTGACAAGAGAGAAGAGTTGAGCTGGGTGGCGATGTCTGTTTGTGTGTGTCGGTTTTCTATATACTAAATGAGACAAAGAACCATCTGATTTTTTTTGAAGCAGGACATCTAGAAATGGTAGTTGTTCTGCTACTTCTTTTTCCATTTTAAATTTAATTTTTGGATGAATGTTGTTAAAATGTTCCAGAAACTTGTTTAAGTTGTCTTCATTATGTTGCCATACCACAAATGCGTCATCCCCGAAACGTAGACGAAGTATGTATTTGCGAGGCAGTGTTTTGGGAGACTGATGACGTATTCGGGCAGGTGGTATGTCGTCTCTATGATAGACAGTGCTTTGGAATCTAACACTTGCGTGAAAAGGGATGTGACATCAAAATTTACAAGTAAATCATTTTCCTCTAGCAGCATGTTTTTGATGATTTGGATAAAATGGTTTAAGTTTTTCACATAAGATGTGACTTTTTCTACATGAGATTGCAAAGTCATGGCAAGGTGTTTAGCTAAAGCTTGTGTCGGGGAACCAAACGAGCTGCCTATTGGTCTTAATGGTGCTCCTTGTGTGCGGACTTTCGGTAATCTATACATTTTTGGGCATCTTGATTTCTCTTTAGGGATAAGTTTCTTTTTCATTTCTTCATTAAGAGAGAAGGTTTTGATTGCGTATTTAGTGGTTTTCTCAGGTATGTTGTCGGATCACTTGTTGTAGCTTTGTACGATGGATCATTTAAAAGGCTGAGCATCTTTTGGTGGTACTCATCAGAGTTGAGAACCAAGGTGGCATTGCCCCGGCTGGTAAGATAATAATTGATCGGTCTTTTGCAGATCGCGCAGGGCTCGGAGTTCTTCACCAGACATGCTTTTCTTCGGCTGCTTGGACCTGCGTAGAATGCTGGTTGTTTTTTGACGAAAAATTTCCGCAGTGTCTGCATCCAGTTCGGTGATTGCCTTCTCAACTCCACAGATTATGCTCTCGACTGGGATGCATGACGGAGCAATAGCGAAGTTGAAACCTTTGGCTAATGTGTTATCAGCTGCTGGAATGAGCAATTTATCTGTGTACTAGGGTGGGACCATCTTGGAGTCTACTACTACTAGTGTGTTCTATTGTTTCCGGAATATAACTTTCAAACTAAAAAACATTTCTTAAAACATTTGTAACCAGAAATGTCGGATCTTAACTGGGAATTCAGTCAAGAAAATATTTAAAAGCGCATATTTTGTAAAAATTATAAAACAAAATGGAACACGTTAAGAAATGGAATATTATTGAGCTCGTTGAATTTAACTGATTTCTCTTCACTCATCCTAGAATATTCACAATAGTTAATTTAAAGGAGTTATTTTCAATTGATCACATCAACATGCTTTTCTAAAAGACATCTGCAATTATGCCGTGCTTCCCTGTTCCTCAGTTTTGGTCGTATCGTAAATTAAATTAGATAACAGAACTGGTTAGTGTAAAAAACTCTTCAGTTATCACCTAGGTAAATAAATCTCTTTTTCTTTGTTTCTTTTAGAGCGACGTTAATTAGCATTATTAGGAATTATTAGGAATTATTAGGAATTGTAGGGGTTTCACTAATATTGCATCACTGAAGATTTTGTATTTCTGCTTTGTTCGCTCGAAACTGGAATATGCAAGTATTGTCTGGAGTCCAATGTACGAGGTGCATAGAGTTTCACTTGAAAAAGTGCAGAGGAGATTTCTGAAATTTCTGTTGTTTAAGATTAATGGAATGTATCCTGAACGGGGAATCAGCAGCGATTATTTGTGTGAACAGACAAATATTCTTAGCCTGGGAATCAGGAGAGTTTGTGCCTCAATATTATTCCTATATAAAGTATTGCACAATATGATTGATTGCACGGATATACTGTCTCGTATTAACATCAATGTGCCACGGATACACTCACGATCAAGTATGTTTTTTTAGATGTGACAGACCTAATACTAATTTGTTATTGAATTCACCTATTCATGTAATGTGTACTAATTTTAATCATATTTGTAGTGTTTGTGATATATACTGTTGTACTAAGAAGCAATTACTACAGACTGTCATTGAATATGTAAATGTCTAAATATTTACCCTATTAATGGGAAACTGTTGGGTAATAAAGCTATTATTATTATTATGACTGTTCTCGTTTTCTATAATCAGCTGCTCTTTGCATCCTCGACTATTTTTCCTGCATCCCTTCTGCTCTTCTGTGAGGATATTGTTGTCTGTTAGGTGTTGTTCTATTTTCTTCGATATTGTGGCTGTGATGATCTTGTATAGGGTTGGAAGACAGGTGATAGGTCGGTAGTTTGACGGGTTTGTGGTGTCTGAGCTTTTGGGTTTAACGTATGTTATTCCTTGTGTGAGGAAAGTGGGAAATGTGTGTGGTTGTAGAATGGCTTTGTTGATTTGGTGTGTGAGTGCTTCGTGTGTGGTGGTAAACTGTTTGTACCAGAAGTTTTGTATATTGTCTATTCCAGGACATTTCCAGTTGTGTGTGTGTTTGATAGTTTCCGTAATTTCTTGTGTATTAAATGTGGTATTTTCTTGTTCTGTCACATGTTTATGTTTGTCTTCTTCGGCTTTGATCCAGGGGGTGTTATTATTGTGTTGTTTGGGTTCTGACCAGATACTTTTCCAATAATCTGTGAGTTCTTGTTTGTTTGGTGGTTCAGTCACTGTTATCCGTTTGTTGTACATAGTTTTCCGATAGAACCGTTTTTCGCTTCTTCGGAAGAGGTTGTTGGTGTCTTTCCTCTCATTTGATTCTTTGTATCTACGGAGTCTTGCGGCATATACAGATAGTTTTTGTTTCAAGGTATCGAGGATTTCTGGCAGTGTTCTGTTGGGAGACTTAGATTTGATCTTGTTTGCCCCCTGTGTGACACGTTTGGACGCGTTCCCGCTTATAAACTGGGTAAGATGTCCTAGATCTCTCCTGATGTTGTTGATTTTGTTTTCTATTCTTATTTGCCATTTGAATTTTGGTTTTGTCCTGTTGGGGTTTCCTTGTCGTTGAGGGAGTTTTTTGATTATTTTGTGTTAGAGTGGTGATTGCTGCTGCGTATATTATTGTGTGAATGTCTTCGATTGTGCTTGAGTCTGTTATATACTGAGGTATTATGTGCTTGTTTAGTGTGTTGAGGATTGGTTGCGTGCTCTGTCTGAAGATTAAACGAGGGATGGGATTTCTTGTTGTGGGGTCGGTGCCTGACCATCGAGCTAGATGTGACTCCATTTCTGCTTTAAGTGTTTGTATGAGAGGTGATTCGGGGTGATGTTGTGTGGATGTCGTTGAGGGTGGCGAGTGATTCATGTTGTTGTCTGTGATATGGTGTTGCGCGGTACTCGCAATATTATTTTGCGTTATGCTCCTCCTGGGTGGTGGGTATTGTTGTGTTCGACTGGGTGGTTGTGTGTGTGAGGCTGGTTCGGAATCTTTATTATTATTATTATTACAAAAAGTTCTTCTTTCTCACATTTGATCAATGTGGTTCCATGTTTGGGCTGACGGGCCAAAACCAAGTCAGCATAAACGCTATTACTATTCCGTATTAAGGAATGACCTGACAATGTTACATGTTTTCAATATCACTGACTTCTGAATGTTTCTGTGTATGTCTGTGTTGAGTCCAATTGCACTAAATGTGGTGTGAATGTTATTGGTGTAAGGCCTGAGGTGTTGGTTGATTTTATAGATTTCTAGGGCTCTGATTAACCAGCTGTGGGGTATGGAGTCGAAGGCTTTTTTTTATAGTCTATGTAACCGATGTGAAGGTTTCTGTGTTCATTTCTGATTTGTCCCATAATCACGCTATCTATAATCAGCTGCTCTTTGCATCCTCGACTATTTTTCCTGCGTCCCTTCTGCTCTTCTGTGAGGATATTGTTGTCTGTTAGGTGTTGTTCTATTTTCTTCGATATTGTGGCTGTGATGATCTTGTATAGGGTTGGAAGACAGGTGATAGGTCGGTAGTTTAACGGGTTTGTGGTGTCTGAGCTTTTGGGTTTAACGTATGTTATTCCTTGTGTGAGGAAAGTGGAAAATGTGTGTGGTTTATTATTATTATTACAAAAAATTCTTCTTTCTCACATTTGGTCAATGTGGTTCCATGTTTGGCTGATGGGCGCAAACCAAGTCAGCACAAACGCATTACCATTGTGTATTAAGGAATGACCTGACAATGTTACATGTTTTCAAAATCACTGACTTCTGAATGTTTTTGTTGAGTCCTAATTGTACTAAGTGTGGTGTGAATGTTGTTGGTGTAAGGCCTGTGGCTGATATAATGAGGGGACAATGATAACTTTTTCTTGTTTCCATAGCCTTTTTATTTCCCTTGCAAGGTCTGTGTATTTGGAAATTTTTTCTGTGTATTTCGTTTGGATGTTTGTGTCGTTGGGGACAGCTATGTCAATTAGATAGGTGACCTTTTCTTTTTTGCACTGAAAAGTAATATCGGGTCTATTGGCGGAGACTGTTTTATCTGTATGGATACTGATGTCCCAGTAGAGTTTGTAATCTTTATTTTTCAAGTACAAATGTTGGTGTGTATTTGTAGTAGGGATCTGTGTTTTCTATGAGCTTGTATGTGGTGGCTAGTGCTTGGTGAACTACTTTTGCCGCTGAGTCATGTCTGGCTATGTATTCCGTACCGGCTAATATTTTACATCCGCTTGTTATGTGTTCAATCGTTTCTTTCTGCTGGTGGCATTTTCTGCATCTGTCTTCTGTAATAGTTGGGTCTTTGATGATATGCTTTTGGTAGTTTCTGGTTAATATGACTTTATCCTGGATGGCAAGTAAGAAGCCTTCTGTTTCCGGGAATAGCTGCCCATCCCGTAACCAGGTGTATGATTGTTTTTTTATTTACGTGGTCTTGTTCTATGTGGTATCTGTGTTTTCCGTGGAGTGTTTTTTTCTGACCACGTTTTGATCTTTTCCTGTTGTAATTGGATGTGACTGTGTGTATCTGCTGGGTGGTCTACCCGGGATAAATCGAGTGGGGTATAGTTTTTGTCTGCTTTGACTATTGCTGTGTGGAGGCTGGTTTGCTTGGTGTGAAAGAATTTCCTAAGTGCTTGTATTTGTTTTGTGTGTAATGATCTGATGTCTATAATTCCTCTTCCTCCTGCCTTCCTCTCGATGGTAAGTCTTTCTTTGCATGCGTTGGGGTGTAATTTCCTGTATTTGGTGAATTGAGACCGTATAAGGATGTGAATATTTTCTAAGTCTGTTTGTGACCATTTGATGATACCAAATGAATATGTGAGTATAGGTATAGCGAACGTGTTGATGGCTTTAGTGAGATATTTGGAGTTGAGTTTTTGTTTGTAAAAAGTTTTCGTCAGTCTGTTCTTGAATTCGGTTCTGAGCTCTGTTTTGATGTGAGTATGGTTGAGTTTGGTGCTTTGTTGGAAGCCTAGATATTTATATGTTTCTTTGTCAAACATGTTATCGAGTGTTTCATTGTTGATGATTTCTGTCTCATGGTGGTACTTCCATTGGCCTTTGCTGATGTGGAGCACTTTGCATTTACTTATACCAAATTCCATATTGACATCTAAGGTGAATATTTCTGTGATTTTGAGGAGTTCTTTCAGCTGTGTTTTTGTGGCAGCGTAGAGTTTTATGTCATCCATATATAAGAGGTGGTTTATTTTATGTTGATTCACTTTTTGGTGTCTGATATTGAAGCCATGCTCTGTTCTGTTTAGTATATTTGAGAGTGGATTGAGACAGAGGCAAAACCATAGAGCGCTGAGCGAGTCTCCCTGAAATATACCCCGTCTGATGTACAGCTCTTCTGTTTGGATGCGTTCGGTTTGTGTTTCTAGGCGTATTTTTGGTTTTCCATGTTTTCATAATTTGCGCTAGAAATTGCCTGAGGTGTTGGTTGATTTTATAGATTTCTAGGGCTCTGATTAACCAGCTGTGGGGTATGGAGTCGAAGGCTTTTTTATAGTCTATATAACCGATGTGAAGGTTTCTGTGTTCTCTTCTGGTTTTGTCCCATAATCACGCTATCTATGATCAGCTGCTCTTTGCATCCTCGACTATTTTTCTTGCATCCCTTCTGCTCTTCTGTGATAATATTGTTGTCTGTTAGGTGTTGTTCTATTTTCTTGGGAAATTGCGGCTGTGATGATCTTGTATAGGGTTGGAAGACAGGTGATGGGTCGGTAGTTTGACGGGTTTGTGGTGTCTGAGCTTTTGGGTTTAAACGTATGTTATTATTATTATTATTTATTACAAAAAGTTCTTCTTTCTCACATTTGATCAATGTGGTTCCATGTTTGGCTGACGGGCCAAAACCAAGTCAGCACAAACGCTATTATCATTCCGTATTAAGGAATGACCTGACAATGTTACATGTTTTCAAAATCACTGACTTCTGAATGTTTCTGTGTATGTCCGTGTTGAGTCCCAATTGCACTAAATGTGGTGTGAATGTTATTGGTGTAAGGCCTGTGGCTGATATAATGAGGGGGACAATGATGACTTTTTCCTGTCTCCATAGCCTTTTTATTTCCGTTGCAAGGTCTGTGTATTTGGAAATTTTTTTCTGTGTATTTCGCTTGGATGTTTGTGTCGTTGGGGACAGCTATGTCAATCAGATAGGTGACTTTTCCTTTTTTTGCACTGAAAAGTAATATCGGGTCTATTGGCGGAGACTGTTTTATCTGTATGGATACCGATATCCCAGTAGAGCTTGTAATCTTCATTTTCAAGTATGGATGTTGGCGTGTATTTGTAGTAGGGATTGGTGTTTTCTATTAGTCTGTATGTTGTGGCCAGTGCTTGGTGAACCACTTTGGCAGCTGAATCATGCCTGGCTGTGTACTCCGTTCCGGCCAATATTTTACATCCGCTCGTTATGTGTTCGATCGTTTCTTTCTGCTGGTGGCATTTCCTACATCTGTCCTCTGCAATAGTCGGGTCCTTTGTTATTATTATTATTATTATTATTATTACAAAAAAGTTCTTCTTTCTCACATTTGGTCAATGTGGTTCCATGTTTGGCTGACGGGCACAAACCAAGTCAACACAAACGCATTACCATTGTGTATTAAGGAATGACCTGACAATGTTACATGTTTTCAAAATCACTGACTTCTGAATGTTTTTGTGTATGTTTGTGTTGAGTCCTAATTGTACTAAATGTGGTGTGAATGTTATTGGTGTAAGGCCTGTGGCTGATATAATGAGGGGGACAATGATGACTTTTTCTTGTTTCCATAGCCTTTTTATTATTATTATTATTATTATTACAAAAAGTTCTTCTTTCTCACATTTGATCAATGTCGTTCCATGTTTGGCTGACGGGCCAAAACCAAGTCAGCACAAACGCTATTACCATTCCGTATTAAGGAATGACCTGACAATGTTACATGTTTTCAAAATCACTGACTTCTGAATGTTTCTGTGTATGTCCGTGTTGAGTCCTAATTGCACTAAATGTGGTGTGAATGTTATTGGTGTAAGGCCTGTGGCTGATATAATGAGGGGGACAATGATGACTTTTTCCTGTCTCCATAGCCTTTTTATTTCCGTTGCAAGGTCTGTGTATTTGGAAATTTTTTCTGTGTATTTCGTTTGGATGTTTGTGTCGTTGGGGACAGCTATGTCAATTAGATAGGTAACTTTTCCTTTTTTGCACTGAAAAGTAATATCGGGTCTATTGGCGGAGACTGTTTTATCTGTATGGATACCGATATCCCAGTAGAGCTTGTAATCTTCATTTTCAAGTATGGATATTGGCGTGTATTTGTAGTAGGGATCTGTGTTTTCTATGCGTTTGTATGTTGTTGTTAGTGCTTGGTGAACCACTTTGGCAGCTGAATCATGCCTGGCTGTGTACTCCGTTCCGGCCAATATTTTACATCCGCTCGTTATGTGTTCGATCGTTTCTTTCTGCTGGTGGCATTTCCTACATCTGTCCTCTGCAATAGGGTCTTTGATGATATGCTTTTGGCAGTTTCTGGTTAATATGACTTTATCCTGGATGGCAAGTAAGAAGCCTTCAGTCTCAGGGAATAGCTGCCCATCCCGTAACCAGGTGTATGATTGTTTTTTATTTACGTGGTCTTGTTCTATGTGGTATCTGTGTTTTTCCGTGGAGTGTTTTCTCTGACCACGTTTTCATCTTTTCCTGTTGTAATTGGGTGTGACTGTGTGTGTCTGCTGAGTGGTCTGCCGGGCTAAGTCGAGAGGTGTGTAGTTTTTGTCTGCTTTCACTGTCGCTGTGTGGAGGCTGGTTTGCTTGCTGTGAAAGAATTTCCTAAGTGTTTGTATTTGTTTTGTGTGTAATGATCTGATGTCTATAATTCCTCTTCCTCCTGCCTTCCTCTCGATGGTAAGTCTTTCTTTGCATGCGTTGGGGTGTAATTTCCTGTATTTGGTGAATTGAGATCGTATAAGGATGTGAAGATTTTCTATGTCTGTTTGTGACCATTTGATGATACCAAATGAATATGTGAGTATAGGTATAGCGAACGTGTTGATGGCTTTAGTGAGATTCTTAGAGTTGAGTTTTGTTTGCAAAAGTTTCGTCAGTCTGTTTTTAAAATTCGGTTCTGAGCTCTGTTTTGATGTGAGTGTGGTTGAGTTTGGTGCTTTGTTGGAAGCCTAGATATTTGTATGTTTCTTTATCGAACATGTTATCGAGCGTTTCATTGTTGATGGTTTCTGTCTCATGGTGGTGCTTCCATTGGCCTTTGTTGATGTGGAGCACTTTGCATTTACTTATACCAAATTCCATATTGACATCTAAGGTGAATATTTCTGTGATTTTGAGGAGTTCTTTCAGCTGTGTTTGTGTGGCAGCGTAGAGTTTTATGTCGTCCATATATAGGAGGTGGTTTATTTTATGTTGATTCTCTTTTTTGGTGTCTGATATTGAAGCCACGCTCTGTTCTGTTTAGTATATTTGAGAGTGGATTGAGGCAGAGGCAAAACCATAGAGCACTGAGCGAGTCTCCCTGAAATATACCCCGTCTGATGTACAGCTCTTCTGTTTGGATCCGTTCGGTTTGTGTTTCTAGGCGTATTTTGGTTTTCCATGTTTTCATAATTTGCGCGAGAAACTGCCTGAGGTGTTGGTTGATTTTATAGATTTCTAGGGCCCTGATTAACCAGCTGTGGGGTATGGAGTCGAAGGCTTTTTTATAGTCTATGTAACCGATGTGAAGGTTTCTGTGTTCTTTTCTGGTTTGTCCCATAATCACGCTATCTATAATCAGCTGCTCTTTGCATCCTCGACTATTTTTCCTGCATCCCTTCTGCTCTTCTGTGAGGATATTGTTGTCTGTTAGGTGTTGTTCTGTTGATGATCTTGTATAGGGTTGGAAGACAGGTGATAGGTCGGTAGTTTGACGGGTTTGTGGTGTCTGAGCTTTTGGGTTTAACGTATGTTATTCCTTGTGTGAGGAAAGTGGGAAATGTGTGTGGTTGTAGAATGGCTTTGTTGATTTGGTGTGTGAGTGCTTCGTGTGTGGTGGTAAACTGTTTGTACCAGAAGTTTTGTATATTGTCTATTCCAGGACATTTCCAGTTGTGTGTGTGTTTGATAGTTTCTGTCATTTCTTGTGTATTAAATGTGGTATTTTCTTGTTCTGTCACATGTTTATGTTTGTCTTCTTCGGCTTTGATCCAGGGGGTGTTATTATTGTGTTGTTTGGGTTCTGACCAGATACTTTTCCAATAATCTGTGAGTTCTTGTTTGTTTGGTGGTTCAGTCACTGCTATCTGTTTGTTGTACATAGTTTTCCGGTAGAACTGTTTTTCGCTTCTTCGGAAGAGGTTGTTGGTGTCTTTCCTCTCATTTGATTCTTTGTATCTACGGAGTCTTGCGGCATATACAGATAGTTTTTGTTTCAAGGTATCGAGTATTTCTGGCAGTGTTCTGTTGGGAGACTTAGATTTGATCTTGTTTGCCCCCTGTGTGACACGTTTGGACGCGTTCCCGCTTATAAACTGGGTAAGATATCCTAGATCTCTCCTGATGTTGTTGATTTTGTTTTCTATTCTTATTTGCCATTTGAATTTTGGTTTTGTCCTGTTGGGGTTTCCTTGTCGTTGAGGGAGTTTTTTGATTATTTTGTGTTAGAGTGGTGATTGCTGCTGCGTATATTATTGTGTGAATGTCTTCGATTGTGCTTGAGTCGGTTATATACTGAGGTATTATGTGCTTGTTTAGTGTGTTGAGGATTGGTTGCGTGCTCTGTCTGAAGATTAAACGAGGGATGGGATTTCTTGTTGTGGGGTCGGTGCCTGACCATCGAGCTAGATGTGACTCCATTTTTGCTTTAAGTGTTTGTATGAGAGGTGATTCGGGGTGATGTTGTGTGGATGTCGTTGAGGGTGGCGAGTGATTCATGTTGTTGTCTGTGCTATGGTGTTGCGCGGTACTCGCAATATTATTTTGCGTTATGCTCCTCCTGGGTGGTGGGTATTGTTGTGTTCGACTGGGTGGTTGTGTGTGTGAGGCTGGTTCGGAATCTGCTTTATTGTTTCTATTGTTTGGTTGGTCTGTGTTCAGTTCAACAGCCACTGTGTCCTTGATGGTTTGCAATTCGAGAGGTGTGAGACGATTGTTCTTGGTAATAACTCTTTTTTGGTCTACTACTCTCTGTTCTGAAACAAGTAATTGCAGATGTGGATATTCGGTCAAGAAAAGTCTGTGCAGTTGCTGTCTGTAGCCCGATGTTATTGTTTCGAGTTTGGTGGCGGTGTAGTAACAGCGCATCACCGTCCTATTCATCTCATCCGTCCACTTTAAACCGCTTTATTGTTATTATTATTATTATTTATTATATAACCTGGCCAAAGAATATATGTATGCATTTAAAAAAAGACATAAATCGGATAAGTGGGTCTCGCCTGATAAACGCACTAATGGACAGACAGGCAGACAGAGAGACATTGCATTTTATATATATTATAGATTATAGATATTCTCTGCTACATAATATTCTTCCATATTTAATGGTTTAGGCTGTGTATTGCAAGGGAACGCGCTAGTGGCAAACTTTTTTCCAACTTCATTCACTATTATCATCACTGCTCATTCCTCATACTACCTATCGTAATAAAATATAGCCTATAACCTGGCCAGAGAACATATGTATGCTTTAAAAAAAAGTATGTAAATCGGATAAGTGGTTCTCCAGTGATAAGTGCACTAACGGACAGACAGACAGACAGACAGACAGACAGACAGACAGACAGAGAGACGTTGCATTTGATATATATTATAGATAACAGTCCATTTTTGGATCGACGTTTCTTGGGCCCTTAAGCTAACTCCGGTTTCTGTGGGGTTTGCCCTTTGGGGCGCTCGACTTTTTTAGTGTCAACAAATGTGATGATACTTGACACTCTATTTTTTGGATGTAGCATTTTGAGCATTCCAGGGCACGGAGGCCGCAAAATCAACGTTAAAGGCTTTTATACGACTCGCCCGATAGAATGAACAACTAGGCAGACGGTTAGCCGACAGGTCAAAATTTCAAGTTACACTCTTGGTCTATAATGGTTTTTAACAAAAAATCGTGCATGGTATTATAAGATAATCATTAAAATACCTTATGTGCTCGCGACCGTGACTCAGATTGAATTTTAATGGATATTTTTTGTTTATTATCTCATCTTAAGAATATCAAATCGTATGGACATATTTAGATGCTTTATTTTATATACTATTTTTGACCTACATTTTAAATAAATTATTTTAATTTGAGAATCCTGGCAGCTACAGCAAAGTAATCACTCATTGGTGAATACCATATCTAGTTTACCCAACCTCTGACCATGATGTGTAGG
Source organism: Pachyrhynchus sulphureomaculatus (assembly GCA_019049505.1). NCBI lineage: Eukaryota > Metazoa > Arthropoda > Insecta > Coleoptera > Curculionidae > Pachyrhynchus > Pachyrhynchus sulphureomaculatus. Next base: position 164,362,716 of record CM032446.1, read on the forward strand.
TATGTACGGCTATAACTTGAGAATAATCCAATTTTCATACCGTTTCCTCTCACATGTAGATAGATGATCTGGTCAGATTTTGCACTTTATTTAATTAAAATTGGATCAGTAACATCGGTGATATCAAGAATAATATACAGTGAGTTTACGCTATTGGGATCTTACCTATTCAATACATCTCGCAGCTTTTTCAGGGATTTTTTTAACTTGAGGTGCATTTTTAAATCTGCCATAAGCGTGTGAGTAAATTAATATCACAAATTTTCCTAAAAATGAACACCAAAATTTTTGCTTTTCGTGAAAAATGAAAAAAGACTTTTATGCTCTGTTTACAATAGGCGTGATGACAGTAACAATGAATCACCGAAGTTACGACTTTAAATAATGAAATAGATTAAAAAATTTCTAAAAAATGTTTTTATTTTTATATTAAAAGTGAGATTCATATTATTTTTGTTAAAATAAAAATGCAAAATACAGCAATCCCTCATGTTATGTGGAACACCAATCAGAGCGAATGACGTCACGCCTAAGTAAACATTATTTCGGTCGAAATTCTCTTGTGTTAATGACAATCTCTGCACCGTTTATCAATTAATTTGTGGTTTTAAACTATCGAGTTGTCTAGTTTTGTGTTACAAAAACTAGAACCAAGAAACGTTAGCGATAAAAGACGGATTTATCAAGGCAAGCTCTAATTTGCCTAGAATTGATTTGTTGATGCTTGGAGAGTTTTTTGCGTCAAACAAAGACTTTTGCTCAGCAGAATTTAGAAATATCAAAACTTCTATGTAAGTATAGAAGTAATCTAAATTAGAACTACAATTTAAAACTCAAAAACCCATAAAAACTGCACTTTATTTCTACTTATGGTTTTATTAGTTTTAGGTTAGGTTATGATTGTTATGAAAATGTTGATATATACTGAATGTAATTCTCCATATCGTTTGGCAACTGGAACAAGAATAAACTATCCATTAAATAAACAGTAGTAGATGATAACGTTAAAGAAATAAAACCTAACCTCAATAGTGAGGTGACTATCTAAAGGTATTATTTAGATGATTAACAATTTCTCAACCAAGATTATTACGATACACCTCATTTATAATAATAAGATATTAAGTTAAAAGTTACATCGAAATGGTCTTTACAGAAATAAATTGAAGAATTTGGAGAAATAACTGCTGGGTCTCGTCGTGCAAGAGTTAGCCATTTATTTCTTATTGTTTTCTTGTTTGGAACGTAAACAAATAACTTGTTAGGAATTTTTTATGGATGTGTTTTTACACTGAGGGACCGCACACCACTTATACACTTTAGAATTCATTTTAAACACACAAAATAACAAAACTATTGTATAGACACTGTATACGTCACTGTTGTTGACTTGGAGTTTACAAAGGCGTGACGTCACGAGCAGACGCCACGACACCTGCGAGCGTTTTGACGTGAAATTCAAAATTAGTTTAAAAAAGGCCAATTTTATGCTAGGAAACCTGTAATTTCTCCAGAAATATATATTTTTTTGAAAATGGTAGATCCGTAAGAACATCGTGGAATAGTTTTTCAAAATTAGTCATCATGCCTGTTGTGAAAGTCGCCTGCAAAAGGATTTAAATGTAGTTTTTCATGCATTTCCAAAAGCGAATGAGGGTTATGTAAATATTACTAATGCATTTGGGCAAGTGGAAAAAGTTGACAGACTAAAAGTGTGTTATTGTGATCAACAACACAATTATGTTCCGATAAGGGAGCCGGTTCGAATGTTTCCAGTACCTCTTGACGTTTCATTTTCCAGGTACATTTAATATCAGTGTAGGTTAAAACACTTAGTTGGTTACTACATTGTAAAAAATTAATTTTCATACAAAAATTGACATGTAAATATTTGACATTTGTAGGTTAGAATCTTACCGGTAACAATACAAAAGAGTTGCGAAGATAAGTTTACATTTTTCATCTTCAGCGGCTTTACAAGAGCAGTTCATACATAAAATTTTCCCTGTTCTACTGTTGAATGTGCCATTTATTTCAAACACTATTGTTCGCAATTGGGCCGTGGATATAAATGCTGCTTGAATGTTCGTTATATTGGGCGCGACAGTTCTGTCATCGATTATTTAAGGAAAAGATTTGATTTTAAAAGTTTTTCACCGAGTGTGAAATTCGTTTGGGCAGGATTTGTACCGGCCTATTTGCGAATATTGGTAGCTGTTAATAATGTCATACTCCCTATGCTTCACACGTTATAAATTTAAATCTCACCCATATTTCGGCCATCTTAATAATAATCATAGTAGACTCCGCCTACAGGTAAGATCCTAATAACAGTAGTGATAATATTTAACTGGGACAGCATTTCGTTTTATTTTCACATTATTATGCAGCTCTTATTGCAAATACGTATGTGCTGACGGCACATGGAAAAGGGTAGTAGGAGTCTGAAGTTCTAGCGCTGGTTTATATCCTTTATTACATGATTCGGGTCGCGTAGTCGACCTACAGTCCCTGGCCAAATTATTAGACGCACTGTATTTTTTTTAGTAATTTTATGTTTCTTAAGAGTTTTTATGCAATAATGGTATATTTAAACTTAAAAATTATTGATTTTTATTTAAAAGAATTATTGTAGACTACATATTTGTATTTATTTTTAACATATGGTAACACTGTGTTGACAAAGTGATACATGAACGTAAATAAGTACAAACCTGTATCAGTCGCGATCGGAATCGAGTCAGGTACGGACGTGTTTCTGTGGCTTTATGGACTGTGATTGTTTGTTTAACAGTTTTATACTACTCAGTTATTAGTTTATTTTGTATGCAGTGTTTTAAAAAAGTAATTGGACTATTTTCATTATGGGTAGAAAAGGCGATCTTTCACCACGTAAAAAAGCTGAAGTGAAGGCCCTTGTGATTGCGAAAACATTTACAAACCGAGAAATATCACGAAGATTGGAGGTTTCTGAAGCTAGTGTACGACACATAAAAAAGAAAATTGAGTCAGGGAAGGAATTAAGCCCGAAAAGAAAGAAAAGATGCGGTAGAAAACCAATTTTCACTTCACGGTCAGAGAGATGTTTGAAGAAAATTTGTGTAGAAAACAGATTTATCAATTTAATCAATAATTGATACATTATTATCATTTTCAGTTAAATAAAGCAAATAAACATGGAAGTTTATATATTTTTCCTATTTTTGACAGGTCTGCTTCAGTGACGAAAGCACATTCGAAATTTTGCAGAAAAAAGCTCAGTATGTGCGTCGTCGTCATGGAGAAAAGTTTCATCCTGATTGTGTCGTCCCGACGGTTAAACATCCCACCAAAGTGATGATTTGGTCAGTCATCAGCGGCAAGGGCACTGGACGTCTGTACGTCGTCAAAGGAATAATGAGGCAAGATCAGTACAAAGAAGTATTACAAAATCGGTTGATTCCGCAGCTCAGAGAATGGTTTCCAAATGGGGAACCATTCACTTTCATGCAAGATGGAGCTCCCTGCCACACTGCTCGGTCTGTTAAAGCTTTTTTGGCAGAAAAAAATATCCCTCTGTTGGATTGGCCGGGTAATAGCTGATGAAAAGAGAAGTGGCTAAAGATGTGATTACTAACAAAACCCAGCTCCTAGAAAAGATTATTCATGTGTGGAATCATCATCCTCAAATGCAGGAGACAGTACAATCTTGCATTGATAGCATGCCGCGCAGAATTAAAGCTTTGATAGCGGCTAAAGGTGGCTCAACTAAATATTGACTTTTACTAACATTAATTTCACTTTTCTTTAAAACTTAATAAACTTATGCTTTTCTAAATTAATGCTGTTTTATTTATGTCAAATAAATAGGTAATTGATTGGATAATATAAAAATAAAAAACAAATCAATTTAAAATAATAAAACGGTACAATATCACTCGGTAATTAATATTTTACATGAAATCTTGCAGTGCGTCTAATAATTTGGCCAGGGACTGTAGTTTAATCTGGTAGTCGATACGTAAAGTGGATTTCTGCCATTATTCTCAAGCTAAAATGATTTCACATACGTAATTACTCATAAAGTAATTTTTAACAAACTATTAAATTGCTTGAACCTGAGTAAAAATGTTACATAAATCACTAGACGGTAACAAGTAGTTAAACGTGTTAACAAATTTGTTCTACTTTGGATACGGATAACAAGGGAAAAATACATTTAGTCTATGCATACTAAAATTAAAAGTTATGATTGATTGCTGATATTATCTGTAATGTGATAAAAACTTATTTTTTATGAGGTTTTTAGTTAACAAGATCCTTAATAAAGTAGCAAATCTGTTAATAATCAACATAAACCATTCTTTTTTTGTCATATCGCATAAATAAACAGGATAATCATGTTTGTTTTTTATTTCTCTTTTGATTGATGTTTTTTGTTTCTTACGCCAATAATGTATAAAACTTGCATATAAAAGTAATTTACAGACAACTAAATTGAACTTTATAATGTGAGAATTATGTTATTTACTGTTTTGGATATGAATAATTAGAGAGATTTTGCAACGCTTATTTTTTACAAGCCTTTGTCCTTATCGTTATCTCCAGTATGCGCAGTATTAGCACGAAGGAGTTGCAAAGTTAGGTTAGTATTCATCTTCTGCAGGGTGTCTCATATGTATGGAATAATGATTCCACAGAATTTATTAATCAGTGTATTAAAAAATGTTTAAATAAAATTTTTAGGGTGTTATACGGCGCACATGCCGACGTTGCCAATAAAATGTTTTGAACTGTCAGTTCGAAGAAATTACGCCACCTTAAATCTTTTTAAATGGAAAGCCCTGTATATTATATTATTTACGAGTCTTACTAAAAATTCTAGATATTATTTGTCTAACATACCATATGTCTAAATTAAACTGTTTTGGAATTTTTTTTTTATGGGTCTAGGACACGTGCTGCAGGGAGATCCCTAAAACGCTACAAGAGTGACACGTGTGCGGAAAAAGCGATTCACGTTGTTCTTGAATCGCTGTAAATTGTACTCGGTGGGAAACACAGTCCTGGGCAAATTATTCCAAAGAGATGAGGTTCTCCATATAAAAGAGTGCTTGAAAAGCGTTGTACGAGGAGTAACAAGCTGAACCTCATACGGATGTAAAGTATCAGCGCGAGGTGTATTTCTAACATGCACCGCTCTGGGAGGGATTAAACGGGCCACATCCTCCGAACACTTTCCATGAAAATACTTGTAGAATAGGCTCAAGTCGCCAACCGTCCTTCGACGTTCCAGCGAATCAAAGCCGCCGGTCAGTTCCGGGTCTCCAATCAGACGAACAGCTCTTCTCTGAATAGAATCCAACAAATGCAGTATATGTTTGGGAGCAGAGCCCCAAACATGGGAGCAGTATTCCATAGTTGGTCGATTTTGAGTTTTGTAAAGAATTAACAGTTGTTGTGGAGTGTAAAGCTTTCTGGTTCGAAATAATATTCCCAACTTTTGAGAAGCTCTTCTTGCTATGCCTGCAACATTCTCATGTCAGGACATATTTGCTCCCAAATTAACGCCCAACAAATTGAGTGACGATGTTAGAAGAATGGAGTGCCCCGCCATAACTATGTCGAGTTCAGCAAAGTTAACTTTTTTAGAAAATACCGCCTCCTGGGTTTTTGTAGCGTTAAATTCCTCTTGGTTACTGTCACCCCAAGATAGATCTAGGTCTTTGTTAAGTTGAACAACTTCCCGCTGTCTGCAGACACTCGCCTGAGCAGCCGATGTCCGTGCGTTCAGAGTGAATGAAGAGATAAGAGTATCATCAGAGTCATCTGCAAAGCTGTAGATTGGATTTCCGGTCTTTTTCCAGTAGATCGTTAATGTAAATGAGAATTATTGAAATTAAGATCAAATTAAAAAAACGACTTAACGCGTCAAAAAAATGATTTATTGATGAGAACGTTTATTGCTGCATTTTGCGAAACTGCAATTTGAGCGTAATATCGTAAATGTACATTTAACAGAAACGGAAAGAATCACTTCGTTAATGATGGTTGGTTACGAAAACCGTAGGAGAACACAACAGGAGGTGGTGATCTTTTTAACGCAGAATATCCGAGAACCTATTATCCAATCCGTAGTCAGCAAAACATTAAAACGATTTATACAATCAGGTTATGTTATAGATTGTTCTAAATCTGAACCTCCAAAAGTTAAAACAAGCGATGATAACAAGTTAGATGTTTTATTGGAAATTACAGAAAATCCCCATACAGCCACTCGTCAGCTTTGCCTAGACAACAACATAAGTAAAGATACCTTAAGTGGTATACTGAATGAAGAAAAATTGCATTCGTACAAACACATTCTATTGTAAGAATTATTCGAAAATGACTACGATAGACGCGTTAAATTTTGCGACGTCATAATGGAACGAATCAGTAATGATCCTAACCTATTTCATAATATTGTTTTTTCTAACAAGGCCACATTTTGTCTTAACGGAAAAGTTAACAGGCATAACTGCCAGTACTGATCTACTGAAAACCCCCTTGGATAATCAACAGTCATTCTCAAAGACCACTATCTTTCGGACAATTTGTGAATACCATGCCAGTAAAAATATTCCCCTTTTGCTGCGAACCATTCATCGAGCCATTTTTTCACATCTTCGTACAAACCAAAGCGCTGTTCAGCAAGTGCGTGACCCATCGATGCAAACAAGTGGTAATCGGAAGAAGCCAAGTCTGGTGAGTAAGCCGCATGGGGTAGAACTTCCCAGCTGAGTACTTCCAACGTGTCGCGAACTGGTTTTGCCGTATGTGATGGAGCATTGTCATGAAGAAAAATGACTTTGTGTTGCCTCTTTCGGTATTCTGGCCTTTTTTCAAGCAGCGAACGGTTCAAATCGGTCAATTGTTGTTGGTAACGTTTAGTATTAACTGTTTCCCCAGATTTTAACAGCTCATAACAGACCACTCCCCTCTGATCCCACTAAACACAGAGCATCGTCTTTCTGCCAAAGCGGTCGATGTGGATGGTGCGCCTGGGTCTACCCATGATTTTTTTGCTCTCCCCTCTAACTACGCAAAAACGACTTCCTTTTGTACCGAGCGAGCAAAATGTCACACGTGTTTTTTTGCGCTTTTGCATTTGCCTGTCGTTCAACTCATCTGGTACCCATCTATCGGTCTTCTGAATCTTTCCTATCTCTCGTAGCCGATTGGAAACAGCTTGTTGACTAACGCTCAATTGCTCGGCGAGTTGTTTTTGTGTTTGCGAATCATTTTCGTCCAATAATGCTTGCAATTCCACATCTTCATATTTTTTTCCACGTTCCTTGCCTGCAACATCGAAGTCACCACTCTTGAAATGCCGAAACCATCGTTCATACGTATTTTGCGATGGAGCATGCTCACCATAAGCTTCTCGAAGTAATCGGTTGGTTCAACAGCAGTTTTATTCAAACGAAAACAAAAAATTAATGCTGCCCGCGAATGCTTTTTGTTCGGTATAAATTTCGACATATTGAACACCACAACACAACACTATGCACACACTTTTCCAATTTATCACTCGTGCTCGTCTGACACTTGTTGATGACACAACAAAATGGCGCAATGTCAAATCTTTATAGCACAAACTGCATTGGTGCACCATCTGTTGTCTGAAATTCGCATTTCATACTTGTACACGTGCTAAGGGAAAGCGGTATCCTTAATAAAGGATTCTCTTATTTTGTTTCAATACTGCGCATGCTCCGAATGGTGGGCACATGCTTCAAATAACGATAACAGCTGAGACCTTATATTTAATTTCTTCCCTTTACTACTGCACAAGCTCTAAACAATGGGCGCATGCTTCAAACAAAGATAAAGACAGTGGCTTACCAAAATAATCGTTGCAAAATCTCTCCATTAGCAAGTTTCTTAAAGTTTTTATTTTATTTTATTATTAGCCTCTATGAATAGAATTTTCAGATAATTTTTTAAGGTTATTTCATAATCATATCATATTTCGTAATCAAGGAATGGCTTGAGGGCAATATGCACTGTTAAGATGGGAATTTAACCTTAATTCATACTGCGAGATGTTTGATTTAGTTCTGAAATTTTGACTGCACTTTTTTTCAGATCGTTTATATTTTTTGAAGATTACATTATACATAATTATATAGCCTGTCCTAAAATATAAGATCCTGATTTTTGCCGTTTTAAGTGAGCAATATAAAATTTCTGCCCTCTGGTTTATGATAGGTTGCAGAGATGGACTTAAGAATTTTATTCATTAATGCAAATAAATAAAATTATTATTGTTTTTGGAGATGTTTATTTATAGATACATGTAAAAACAAATGGATAAGAAGTACAAATATATAGTTTGAAAGCATGGGGTTTACAAGAGGGGAGATATTGTATAAATAAAAATATATTTTAACTTAAGCCTAATTCGGTTTCACTATCACTGTCATCAGCTAAGGTAATTATCAGTGGTTTTATATTATTTACATAAATATATGAATCTTCTACTTTAACAACGTGCTGAATGGAATTCTTTCAGCTTTCACGAGGTATATCATTTATAACTCTTTTTACTAATTCAACCACTGACACGCTTAAAGTAGGAGAAACATTTTGTGCCCTTATTTTTGATTTAACTTGATGCCAAATATGTTCAATTGGATTAAACACACAATAATACGGAGGAAGCCGCAAAACAGTGTGTCTTATTTTCTCAGCCATACTATCACAAACATATTTCTTTTTCAATTTGTAGTCTTTCAAAACTTCCAAAATATCACTTTTTTATAACTAAAGTCAAAATAAATGTCATTTTCTAAAAGATATTCCTGTATTTCCGATTTGGTGTTGGCTGCATTAAGAACCTTGTTTAGTAGGCCTCTGTGGTAACTTGCATTGTTCATAACTATAACACTCTGTTCAGGAACAGTTGGCAAAAGGAATTTTGAAATCAATTTTCAAAAAGTTCTGCGGTCGTGTCTTCGTGATAGTCCAAACTAGATTCTTTTATGTTTTTGGAGACAATAGTATTCAATTTGAAACCCAGCCCTTTTCAGATCCAGTTTGCAAAAATGGTTATTCATCTACCTTTATTTGAAGGTGCGTTAGTCTGACATTTTGTACCGCTGTCAACCTACCCTTTTTGCACAGTGTCATGGGTATCGAACCATGTTTCGTCAAGGTAAAATTATTGGCTAATTCTCTGACCGATACTTTTTAATTACTTCTAAATAAGTATGTCGCAAGATTCTCTTCTTTCCGTTTTTTTTTTTCCTATTCCTGAGTGATGGTTTTTGCTAAAATACTCTTAATCGTAAAAATTGGGATTTTTGTTAGTTCACTGGTTTCTTGCAAAACACCAAACTGTCGTAAACATTTTTCACTATTTGTTTAGCGTCAAGTGATAAATGTTTTTTCTTGCGATAGCCACTATTGCAATTTTCCCACGGAAGCCACATAATTAAAATAGAACCGTTACGTTGTAAGTAAAACTAAAAATAAAAATAATAAAAAGTATCTTTGGAATCTTAATGGGGACCTGTGGTCATTAGGCCCTATATTATCAAATACTTAAAGGGCTCCAAACTGGGTTGCCAGGTAGTAAATATATAGGTAAAAATAGATCCAATATGATTGCAGGTGCAAGTAAGGGCGGTATACAAAGCATCATAATACCTGGTAACTATGCACAAAACCTTAATAGACTCGTTTATTGCCCCATTGAAAAAGCAAAAAGGCAGGATCTTATATTTTGGGATCTACTATATATAATTTAATGTTTTTTTACCGCTTATATAATAATAATAATAGAAATCGTTGATACTTTGAAACAAAAACTATCCGTATATGCTGCAAGACTCCGTAGATACAAAGAATCAAACGAGAGGAAAGACACCAACAACCTCTTCCGAAGAAGCGAAAAACAGTTCTACCGAAAAACTACGTACAACGAGCAGACAGTAGTAACTGAACCACCAAACAAACAAGAAGAAGATTATTGGAAAACTGTCTGGTCAGAACCCAAACTACATAATAATAACACCCCCTGGATCAAAGCCGAAGAAGATAAACACAAACGTGTGACAGAACAAGAAAATTCCACACTAACTACAGAAGAAATTACAGAAACAATCAAACACACACACAACTGGAAATGTCCTGGAATAGACAATATACAAAACTTCTGGTACAAACAGTTTACCACCACACACGAAGCACTCACACACCAAATCAACAAAGCCATTCTACAACCACACACATTTCCCACTTTCCTAACACAAGGAATAACATACGTTAAACCCAAAAGCTCAGACACCACAAACCCGTCAAACTACCGACCCATCACCTGTCTTCCAACCCTATACAAGATCATCACAGCCGCAATTTCCAAGAAAATAGACCAACACCTAACAGACAACAATATTATTACAGAAGAGCAGAAGGGATCCAGGAAAAAATAGTCGAGGATGCAAAGAGCAGCTGATCATAGATAGCGTGATTATGGGACAAACCAGAAAAGAACACAGAAACCTTCACATCGGTTACATAGACTATAAAAAAGCCTTCGACTCCATACCCCACAGCTGGTTAATCAGAGCCCTAGAAATCTATAAAATCAACCAACACCTCAGGCAATTTCTAGCGCAAATTATGAAAACATGGAAAACCAAAATACGCCTAGAAACACAAACCGAACGCATCCAAACAGAAGAGCTGTACATCAGACGGGGTATATTTCAGGGAGACTCGCTCAGCGCTCTATGGTTTTGCCTCTGTCTCAATCCACTCTCAAATATACTAAACAGAACAGAGCATGGCTTCAATATCAGACACCAAAAAGTGAATCAACATAAAATAAACCACCTCTTATATATGGATGACATAAAACTCTACGCTGCCACAAAAACACAGCTGAAAGAACTCCTCAAAATCACAGAAATATTCACCTTAGACGTCAATATGGAGTTTGGTATAAGTAAATGCAAAGTGCTCCACATCAACAAAGGCCAATGGAAGTACCACCATGAGACAGAAATCATCAACAATGAAACACTCGATAACATGTTTGACAAAGAAACATATAAATATCTAGGCTTCCAACAAAGCACCACCAAACTCAACCATTACTCACATCAAAACAGAGCTCAGAACCGAATTCAAGAACAGACTGACGAAACTTTTACAAACAAAACTCAACTCCAAATATCTCACTAAAGCCATCAACACGTTCGCTATACCTATACTCACATATTCATTTGGTATCATCAAATGGTCACAAACAGACTTAGAAAATATTCACATCCTTATACGGTCTCAATTCACCAAATACAGGAAATTACACCCCAACGTGTGCAAAGAAAGACTTACCATCGAGAGGAAGGCAGGAGGAAGAGGAATTATAGACATCAGATCATTACACACAAAACAAATACAAGCACTTAGGAAATTCTTTCACACCAAGCAAACCAGCCTCCACACAGCAATAGTCAAAGCAGACAAAAACTATACCCCACTCGATTTATCCCGGGTAGACCACCCAGCAGATACACACAGTCACATCCAATTACAACAGGAAAAGATGAAAACGTGGTCAGAAAAAACACTCCACGGAAAACACAGATACCACATAGAACAAGACCACGTAAATAAAAAACAATCATACACCTGGTTACGGGATGGCAGCTATTCCCGGAAACAGAAGGCTTCTTACTTGCCATCCAGGATAAAGTCATATTAACCAGAAACTACCAAAAGCATATCATCAAAGACCCAACTATTACAGAAGACAGATGCAGAAAATGCCACCAGCAGAAAGAAACGATTGAACACATAACAAGCGGATGTAAAATATTAGCCGGTACGGAATACACAGCCAGACATGACTCAGCGGCAAAAGTAGTTCACCAAGCACTAGCCACCACATACAAGCTCGTAGAAAACACAGATCCCTACTACAAATACACACCAACATCCGTACTTGAAAATAAAGATTACAAACTCTACTGGGACATCAGTATCCATACAGATAAAACAGTCTCCGCCAATAGACCCGATATTACTTTTCAGTGCAAAAAAGAAAAAAGTCACCTATCTAATTGACATAGCTGTCCCCAACGACACAAACATCCAAACGAAATACACAGAAAAAATTTCCAAATACACAGACCTTGCAACGGAAATAAAAAGGCTATGGAAACAAGAAAAAGTTATCATTGTCCCCCTCATTATATCAGCCACAGGCCTTACACCAACAACATTCACACCACACTTAGTACAATTAGGACTCAACACAAACATACACAAAAACATTCAGAAGTCAGTGATTTTGAAAACATGTAACATTGTCAGGTCATTCCTTAATACGGAATGGTAATAGCGTTTGTGCTGACTTGGTTTTGGCCCGTCAGCCAAACATGGAACCACATTGATCAAATGTGAGAAAGAAGAACTTTTTGTAATAATAATATGCTTTATTTTAAAAGAAAATCAAATTACAATGAATCTATATGTACAATTAATTCCGGAAATTTGTGCGTGCACCCATAGAAGAAATTTAAAGTTTATATTTCACATTCTTTTACATACACAACAATATATGAAACACATTACAGATAACAAATCAATTTAACTATACCAAAGTCACGAACAAGTCTTTCCTTAATTGGAGTAACCCTATAGTGACTTGTCTCTTTATTTTTGAAAATGGTTTATTTTTAAACGATCGTGGCATGGCGTTATATATTCTAGGAGCTGTAAAAGTAAGCTTTTTTTGTACTGAAGTAAATCTTACCCTAGCTGTACTTAGGGAAAGTTTTTCCTTATATCTTGTATTTATTGAGTATTCAACAATATTCTTCGCGATTTTCTTATTACAAAACAACCGTATCACGGATTTTATATATAGCCTAGAGACATTTAGAAGCAGCCCCCCAAATACACACGCAATAATTAATAGTGGATTCCATGAGAGCCTTATAGATATTTATGATAGATTTCTATGATTAGTTTTGCCTTAATATGCTGAACTTATACATTAACTTTCTAATTTTATTACAAACATAATCTATGTGAAAGTCCCACTTCAAATGTCTGTCAAAATAAACGCCAACATACTTCACTTTTTCCACAAAACTTATTTTTAGTTGGCAATCACAGTTGCTATAATTCTTACAATCATTATCATGCACTTTAATGGCCTCCACATTAGTCATCCCCGTCTTGGTAATAGAATAGTAAATAAAATGAGAATTCTCGATATTTAATGACAATAAGCTCTTGTCAAACCAAATTTTGGCAGTACTCATAATTTTCTCGGCCTCAACGGTGACTTCCTTCCAGGTATCTCGTGATATGGTAATAGCTGTGTCATCACCGTAATAGATCACGCTGTCTCTAGGTAGGACTGAAAATATTTCATCTATATAAAATGGTAAAAAGTATTGGCCCAAGGACCGTACCCTGTGGCACACCACACCTCACTGGCCGGGGTCCACCGAGTGTTTCGCCAATCTTAACTTGCTGTGAACGGTTTTCCAAGTAAGACTGAAAAAGTTGTTTCGGTAAAGCTCTGATTCCTTTTTCCTCTAGAGATTCAGCAAGATAAGGTGCGACACAGTGTCAAAAGCTTTTGCTAATTCTAAAAATATTAATAGACATTTCTTTCGCATATTAAAGCTATTGACAATGCGATCTCACTCCAATGAGGGCATCGTCAGTACTGAAACCCCGCCTAAAGTCATACTGATTGGCCGCCAAAAGGTTATTCACTCTCAAGAAGCTAACCAGCCTCATTTTAATGCACCCTTCCACGATCTTTGAAACATTAATAATGAAAGCAATGGGCCTATAGTTCCAAGGTTGGTCCGTAGACTCCTCTTTATAAAGTGGGATTATAATAGAGTTTTTTTAGTGTGTCAGGGAATATTCCCGTTGCAAAAATTCTGTTAATTAAATGCTGCAATAGTTGAGTTATGTAATTACTAAAACTCACTATTTCTTAAAGATTGAATGACTGTATGTGCGCAATCATATATACGTCTACTAATAACTCAAAAACGAATAATTTAACATACATGCAGTTTTTTGAAACGTGTAGGCGCATTATATTGTTTGGCTTACCGCTGAAATTTATTCATTAATATCAGAAATATCGAAAAAACAGTGATTTTATAACAGTAGATACAAAATAACCTAAACTGTGAGTAATTTTGTACGCAGTAGTAATAGTTACAATTATTGACTACTAGAAGCGAATAGGAAAGTTAAAATTGAATGAAAAATGTTTTGTATCAATATTTAAATTTCCAGTTAACAGTCAACATAGTTTCTGAGAATATGATTGTTACAGTTAGATAGATCAACGAACCAACATATATGGCAACCTTATAGGTGCAGAACAAAAAAAACCGTAAAAAGTGTAATTTATCGATTTCGTGGCTTCCAACCGTGTTCAGCCTTTTTTTATACCATCTTATTGACAAAGTATATCGCTAGGAGAACGTCATCTCTCTGGAAAGACTTGCTTCTCGAAATCTTGTTTTTCGATTAGAAGGAAATACAGCGTGAGAACAATTTCCTTGCATCTATTCCACAATGTTACTCTACTCCTAAAAAATGACTGTTAATTCTTTCGAGACCTAGTCAACTCTTTATCTTTTCTTGCGTAATAGCTTCTATTCTTCTGTACTTATTTAATTATAGCAGCAATAAATAAGGTTTTACCTGTTATAAATTAAATTAAATTAAAATCAAGGAATTAACTACTAACTCAAACCAGTACTGTTCCAGAATAGGCCGGATATGACAGAAAACGTTCCGATTGTGTTGAGGTGATAAAAAGTACGAGTTTTCTGCTCAAATATTGGTATTACAAAAAGAAAAATATATCTGTAAATGACGTACTATATCTCTATTTTCTTCTATTATTATACAGTGAAGTCCGTTTATAACGAACTCCCAAAAATCAATAAAAATGGTTCACTTTATCCGTGCAAACAGTAAACAAAATCTAATATCATTTTTCACTACTTGTTTATTTAGATTGGGCGCTAATGCTTAGGACAATGAATAATAATAATCATTAAATTAAAAGAAAACTTTCAAAAGAAAATACACACTAAAGTTATTATTATGTAAGTATGTTGGTACATATACGAGTATAAACGAAAATATTAAAATACGTAGTTTATACAATAAAATCAGTAATTTTCGTTTGTACAATTTTACTTGAAAAAAGAAATGGTATTTATAAAATTGTCAAGGTCACAAAAATTACTCCATATATGTTCAGGAACTTCACGAGATTCCAAAAAATTTGCGAGTTTCAGTCATCTTCTTAGTCATTTCTGAAATGAATGGAACATAAATATTATCTCCTTCTCCAAGCTCGTCTTCGTCATCATTATCGGTTAAAATCTTTCCAGAAGTCACTGATGTCACAGTTTGATCATCAGTTAATATTTCTCTAGTCATTAATTTATTATCAACACATACATATTCTTCAAAATTAAAGTGATTAAACATCTTTTTATTCTCGATTTCCACTGTACTTTGTTGAATGTCAGCATTGTAAATAAATTCTAGACAATCAGTAAGATCTTCTCGATGTTTTTTCAATCCACTGAGTCAACGGTAGCTCATCATCTGAGTCATATCTACATTTCTTCCTTAAAAATCCGCCATGTTTAAAAACAGTTTGCAATCGTTTCTCTACTGACTTTTTGCCAAGCCATATGGATAAACTTTATAACGTCCAAGAGAGTTACAGAAAAATGTTACCTTTATCGATCGTCTCTAACATTTTCATAGTACATGACATTTTCAAGAATGTATCACTCCTTGATCCATAGGCTGGGGCTTTGCACTTGTGTTTGGAGGCATAAAAACCAATTTTATTTACTGCAGATCACCTTCAGGATGTCCTGGACAGTTGTCAATCAAAAGTAATATTTTTCTGTTTGTGAATTTTAATTCTTTGTCCCATTCGATCAGTTCGTTTTTAAAAAATTTCTGATGTTAACCAAACTTTACTGTTTGATTTGTACTTTACTGGTAAATGTTTGTTTCCAACACTGGCGGACTTTCCTATCACCATCCTGTTCCAGACATATTTGCAGTTACCAACGCAGTCATCGTTACTTTTGATAATTTTCCACCAGCACAATTCTCTCCGCCAAACTTTAATGTCTAATCAGGCGTCGTCTTATAAATCAAACCCGTTTTCATCCGCATTGAAAATGTCCACAGATTCATAACTTTCTCGAATTTCCGGCCATACATTGGACAATCACTGATCAACAACAGTCATATCAACTGCTGCAGTTTCTCCTATTATCTTACCCTCACTAATATTATGTCGCTTTTTAAAATCGTTCAATCCAACTTTTAGAACAGTTAAACTCGGTGTTCTCTATTTTCCTTCCCAATTCACTAGCTTTCCCTTGTAAAGTACAGCCGGTAATAGGAACATATTCATGTCATTTTTGACTAAACCATTTAGGAGTCCTTTATCGACTTGGTCATGTATAGATTTTCTTACTTTTTTACAACTGAAGTTTCATTTATCATAGATTGATAAGATTTCTTGCGTCTTCTTCCATATGGTAGAAACCGTAGATTTAGTTAAATTCAACTATTTGCAAACATCACTTTGTTTAACTCCATTTTCTATTTTCCTTATAATATCGTGTTTGTCGTTTAAAATAAACGTTTTACGTTTTTGTGTACTCATTTTAAAATAAACACTTAAACATTCACTCTGCTACTTTGATCAAATAGTCATTAGAAACCGCATAACACAACAAGTGAATTGAAAATAATACTGCTCGAACTAGCGACGCGGCGGAAACAAGGAGAGTAGGGTTCCCAGCGAGTTTGGGTAAATTCCCTAGATCAAGTTACGGGACATCGAGCACAGGGAGTGGCAAGTTCGTTTATAAACGGACACGAAACGACCAAATTTGGTTCGCTTTATCCGGAAGTTCGTTATAACTGGGTTCGTTATAACCCATAAATATTTGCATTGGTCTTGAAGTTTTTTTCGGGCATTATAAAATAGTTCGTTTTAACCGGAAAAACATATATATAGGGTTACAGGGAAAGTCGTTCTAGATAATTAAGGACGTTATAGTTTAGGTCGTTTCTGACCGATGACCTGATGTCCTAAACTTAACCGTTTTCGAGATATTGAAGTTTAAAGATTTTCTAAAAAAAAACATGTTTTTTTGCTTTTATATCGATTTTTTTTTTTTAGAGGTTCTCGAGTGCGATTTTTTGGTTATTTTTAGTTAGTCTGTATGTCAAGTATCAAAAATCATCAAAAAAACTTGAACTAGTTACTAACAGTTTCAAATGGCGGCTTGTTAATGTTTCTAAATTACGAATTTTTACCAAGTGTTTCCTACTTTAAATCAATAAAGAGAAAAAAAAATGTATGGAAGTTATTCTGCAAATTATTTTAAAAACTTTTACGTCTTTTTAGCTGTCAAAAAAAGGTATAATACTAGGAGTTTAATAGGAAAACTGTACACAGAATGACACCTAAAGCGGGCTCGGGTAGCAAAAGGTAAATTTTTTAGTTCTAGGTGAAAATACGAAAAATACACAAATAAAACAAAAAACCTTGCAATTTAATATTTTTTATTAATTATAATTCATGTTCTATATGGTCGCCCCTATTTCTAACACAAATTCTCATTCTTTTTCTTAAATTACTTTTCACAACGCTGGTTGTGAGGTGCCGCCTCATTTCGTCAGCCGCATCAATTATTTTTTGTCTTAGGACATCCACGTTTTCGATAGGAGTCATCTGGTCGTATACGAGACTTTTCATGTGACCCCACACATAAAAATCCATCGGTGTTAGGCCTGGGCTTCTCGCCGGCCAAGGTATGGGTCCGCCTCTTCCAATCCATTTGTTGGGATAATTGTCATTGAGCCATGCACGAACACTTCCTCTGTAGTGAGCTGGGCAGCCATCGTGTTGAAAGTACATGTTTTGTCTCAAACCAATAGGTAGGTCTTCCATCAAATTAGGTAAAAAAAAATCGAAGGAGGGGTCCCACCTCCCACTACCACCGCCGGTTCCTGAAGGGTACTTCGGCGGTGCCCCTTCTCGCGTAAAAGAAGCTTGAAACAATTATTTTCAAGCAAGTGCTAACGGTCCAAAGTCCTCATTCGATTTCTCATTTTACCAGCACATTCCATATTCGATGGATTTGTATGTTACGTGTGAGGTGCCCTCACTCATTTTTTGGGCTATAGCCCAGGGGTACCTACAACCCCCTTATCAAATTAGGTAAATCGTTCCGCAAAAAATTGTCGTATTCCTCGCCATTCAAATTATCTGGCAGGAAGAATGGCCCAACCAAATAATTTGAAATTATACCCATCCACACATTTAAGCTGAATCTTGTTTGTGATCCTTTCGTTCTTTTTTTGTTTGGGTTGCCTTCCTCTTTAGAAGCCCAATAGTGGGCATTGTGGTAGTTTGTCGAATTTCGACTCGTCAGTCCATTGTATTTTCTTAAAAAAAGATGCATCTTCGACATCGGTATTGAGCATAAATCTGCAGAATTCTAATCGTCGCAACGGATCCCCTTCTTCAATGACTTGCACGGGCGTATAGTGGTAAGGGTGTTGCCCAACAGTATGCATTACAAACCATACCTTCCACTGCGAAATACCAAGCTGTTGTGCGACAAACATTTGTAGATGTGGTTGGGTCCACCTCAAAGAGACGTCGTATTTCGTTTTCTTCGTCTTCGTCAAAGATACGTGGTCGTCCCATGTCAGTCCGCCGTCTTTGTACGGAACCAGTTTCTCGTAGTCTTCGATAAGTTCGATCAAATACGCTAACATCAGGTACACGACGAGTAGGATATCGCAGTATGATTCATCACGTGCACGCGACGACACTCCTTCGCAAAATCCGTAACACATTAGGATGTCAGCATATTCCTCGTTGGTATACGTTGCCATATTCACAAGCAGAGATTAAAATCCAGTTACGAGCCAATTCACACAGTCAGAAGATGAAACACAGATATTTTTGAAAAGCACGGTATAGCACATCTACCACGGACGAATCGCATGAGCAGACTAAAAATCATTCAATAATGTTTAGTGAACAGAAAATGTCACTCGCACAGAGAGTACCCCGACCGGAAAAAAATGCTTACCCAACCCTTTTTATTGTTTGAAGGTGCAGGTAGTAGATAACATTGTTTCCTTGATGATCTATTAAAACGTCCATTTGATTTCGTTCTCCGTTTACCAGTTAAGTCTTTGATTTTTCGATAGATATTAAAGCTATCATACTTTCCCAGAAACTCCTCTATCTCTTTACTTCTTTCACCATTCCACCTAGATCTAGCTGTTCGAATTTCTTTCTGTATTTGTGTGTGTAGTCTGCTATATTATCTTTTTTTTTACCTCTGTTTTTGTGTAACCGTCTTTCCTCCATTAGTCTTAGAATGTCATCTATCATCCATTCATTCCGTTTATGTGTGTTTTTTTCCCATAGTTAGATACTTATTCTTTAGCCCCCTTGTTATTTCATTTAACTTTTCTATTTCATATTCTATGTTTTCGTTTAGATCTGTGTCTCGGAGTTCTTAATTAAGATCTTTTTTAATTACGTTTGTTACATTTTCATCTTTAAGTTGTCGCATATCGTATATGTTTTTCTGTTTCTTTTTTTAACTTTTTCAAGATAATTTTTTAGAACCCCTACCAGAGGATTGTGATCCGAGTCTATATCAGCACTGGGATATTTCTAAAACGTTTATTCACTAGAATATAGTCTATTTGGTTTCTGGTGATATGGTCTGATGAGTCTAGTAGGGACTTCCATGTGTATAATCTTCGTGGTGGTAGGTTGAAGAAAGTGTAAGTGATAACATAACCTATTTCTTCACTGAAAATATTTAGTCGTTCGGTTCTGTTGTTTCTTTCACCTAGACCATATGGTCCTACGGAAGTTCCCGACCTACCTCTTGGCGTTGAACTCTCCCATTATGTCAGTCAACATAATTTTTGAAAATACCGATTGTAACATGAACTATTAGTAATTTTGAACGTAGTAGTAGTAGTTACAATTATTTACTACGAAGCAAATAGGAAATTGAACGGAAAATGTTTTGTACAAAGGTTTAAATTTCAAGTTAATAGCCAACATAGTTTGTGAAAATATCGATTGTTACCGTTAGATAGACGAACGATCCAACATATATCGCAACATTACAGGTACGAAACAAAAAAAAAAACACAAAAAAGGGTCATTTATCGATTTCGTGGCTTTCAACCGTGTTTAGCCTTTTTTTATACCATTTTATTGACAAAGTATTTCGCCAGGAGAACGTCATCACTCTGAAAAGACTTACTTCCTGAAATCCTGTTTTCCAATCAGAAGGAACTACAGCGGAAGAGCAATTTAATTCTATCTATCCCATAGTATTATGCTATACCCATAAATGATAGTTTTTTCATTTTTTCGAGACGTAGTTATGATTATTTATTTAATTACCGCAGTAATAAATAAGGTTTTACCTGTGTTATAAATTAAATTAAATTAAAAGCAAGGAATTAACTACTAACTCGAACCAGTACTGTCCCAGAATAGGCCGGATATGACAGAAAATGTTCCGATTGTGTTGAGGTGATAAAAAGTACGAATTTTCTGCTCAAACACTGGTATTACAATGAGGAAAAATATGACTGTAAATGACGTACTGTATCTCTGTTTGCTTCTATATTTTTGTACACGGCAAAAAGAGATAAAAGCTAACATTTATGTTACTGTGATTTAATAATTTTATTGAAGGTAAAAAGACCACAGTAAATTAATAATGAACGAAGTTTTTCTAACCTTGACCAAGAAAACTAAGTTTACACAGATCTATCATGTCAGTGATATTAGTCAAGGTTTTAATGGTTATATTTGAAATTTGTATATGTATGGGTAATTAAAGTGTTTTAATAATTTGTTGTGAGTAATGTCGTAAAATTAACAGAACAGGCAGTTTAATTGTTCATAGTACGGGGTTACTATAAAAGTGTAGCAGGACGATGCATACTAGCTAAGATGTTTGTGTCTATATTTACACTACCGTCAGAAAGTATTTGCCCACCTAGAAATTTCCATGTAACTGCCAAAATTTAATACCTAATTAAACCCTTTTGTTATATTAGGTAAATTTAATAGTTCTTAACAAATGTCCATCATAAAATTGTTTAGATAAGCCTTTTTGGTGAAATCACAAATTAAAAACCAATTAGAACAAATTTTCAAGTTTTGCATGATAATCGTTTTGAGGCGATTTCTGAGCATTCCAGTTGAAGTAACAACTCATTTCATGTTTCTAGGGATTATGGAAATTCCTAGTGACATTCGCAAACAGTACTTTTGTCATTGATACAGGCTCAATTGTTTTGTGAAAATGTTAAAACGAAAGAAGTTTCCGCTGAAAATCGGATCTGATAATTGCGAGACATCAAAATGGTCACTCCAGTCGACAAATCGCGAGTGCTATGCGGATGCCAAGGAGAACGGTGGACTACATCGTAAAAAAAATTTCTGCGGGACATGAAATTCTCAACCAAAAACGTTCAAGAAGGCCTCGAAAAACGACTCCCGCTGAAGACAGAGCTATAATAATGTCCAGCAGAGGTAATCGCCACCTAACCGCACCAGAAATCACGGCTCAAGTAAACCTGGAGCGGCCCATCCCCATCAGCGTGACAACCGTGAAAAAAACAGGTTAGCAGAAGGTGGCCTACATGGGAGACCTGCAGTGAGGAAACCACTTATTAGGCAAGTGAATAAACGTAAACGATTAGAATGGGCCCGAGAATATGAAAATTGGACATCAGAACAATGGATTTCCGTCCTTTGGAGCGACGAATCTAAATTCGAAATTTTGGGTTCAAATGGACGAGTTTACGTGCGGCGGTCAGCTGGAGAGAGGATGTTGGAAGCCTGTCAGTTGCGTACAGTAAAACATGTTGGAGGTTCAGTAATGGTTTGGGGTTGTTTTGGCAACGGTAATGTTGGAAAAATCTTTAAGACAGAAAGAATTATGCGAAAAGAACAGTATCAAGAAATTTTGCTAACTCAACTGCTTCCTTCTCGAAGAGATATTTTTCAGGGGAAATTTATTTTTCAGCATGACAACGACCCTAAACATTCTGCTAAACAAATTAGAGAACTTTTGGACCAATGGAAATCCAATGACGTCCTGGAAGTGATGACTTGGCCTCCACAATTAGCCGACTTGAACCCCATCGAATTGCTGTGGGACCATTTGGACACGTGTGTTCGAAAACTCAATCCAACATCAGAAATCACCTGTGGGAACTTTTACAAGCAGAATGGGTGAAAATAACTCTGAAGAAACTACTGAACAGAATGCCGAAACTCTGTAAAGCGGTATTTAAAAACAAGGAGGTCACATAGATGAGAAAAATCCTGGAAAATCGTGAATATTTTTCTGATTTTCTAAACTGTAAATAATACGAAAATAAATAAAAATTCGTTTAAATTGTTGTCTTGGGACTGAAATAACTAGGTGGGCAAATACTTTCTGACGGTAGTGTACGTGGACTAACCTGAACTATTCTTTGATTCCTGCTCAGGTTAGAGTTAATTTTTGACCATCGAATCTTAGCTGCCATTTCAAAATGAATAATATTTTTCGATCAAAATTGCTAAGTATTTATTCATTTGGCTCCAGTTAACAGGAGCAAAATTTTTCAACCACAACAGATCTTAGCGTTTGGATAAAAGGAACAGAATTATTAAAACAATAAGTGGTCAAGAATTTATTTTCAATAAAGACCTTTGGTACAAGTTGCTACCATTTTAGTTTTCTATTCTTTCAGTAGATGAGTGTGCATTTCGAGCGAATAAATTAAATTTTTATAACCCATTTTATTACCAAGCGGATATAATTATATTATGATTTTATTTAAAAGTTTTTAGGGTACCCTTTATACTTCCTCAATTTACTAGTACCTGAATAAATTTATATTGAGATAAAAAAAATACACATAGAGCGAGCAGCTTTAAAATTTATTTATCAGTTTAGTAAAACTTTTAAAACATTCAGATTGAATTTAAAAGCCAACAGCTTTTCCTAAAATGGTGGGTCAAAATTTTGCCCATAGTTTTTTTGCTGACAGATTGGGGCGATATTTGGTAGTATCAGCATCCAAAAGGTATGAAGGTATATAGACAAACTTGTTTTTCCCCTGTTTTAAAGTATCATATTCTTACCTGCCAAAACGATTTTTTAAGACTCGTTAGGTGATCGCTTGTTGGGCATCACTAAATTCAGGAGGACATTAAAACTGAAACAACGTCTCGAGTATTAAAAAAAAACGCTTTGGCAAAATGTAAAACCATATTTTCATTCGTTGTGGGAGAGAAATTTGCTTGTATATCAATAATAGAAGGTCCCAGCCTAAAGGGAGATTCATTAAAAAGCACTTTTGTCCTTATCTATATATAATGTGTAGGACTTACTATTTTATTAATGCATACTAACATTTTGAATAATAGCAATTACAATGCGTTCTTTATATACACACTAGGTGAGCAAAAAATTTGGCTATTTGGCTTCATTTAACAGGAATTCTAGAATTTACAGTGTTCATATATTTTACGTAATTTTAGTATCATTTGAAAGCCCATTCTATTCTCTTTCTAATGATACCCAAATTCCATAGCATCCCTCACGCTTTTTACTGTTTAAAATGATTGAAAGGGGGAAACAAGGAGAACAAAGGATTAAAATAGGGGTAAGAGAAAGGAAAAAATAAAACAAATTTTAAAGTTTAACAACTAAATTTATTGATAAAAACCAAATTAATATTTTGTGTTACCCCTCTAGCCCTATTTACTTCTTCCAGCAGATTTTTCCATAGATAGGTGAGCTTTTTTCTACCACCGTCTGTGAGATTCTTACCCCACTTTTTCCGCCATCGCAACCTTTAAGTTCAAGTGTTTCATTTCTCCAATCTCGATAGTATCTCCAATCCTTCTATATAAATTGTCTTATAGTGTTTACTTATGTTTTTTAAATTTTTTTTTTTTTTTTCTATCTGTTTGTTTTTTTATTTTTTACTTTTTTTTTTTTTTTATTATATTTTTTTTTTTTTATTTTTTATTATATTTTTATTTAATATTTATTTTTTTTATTTTTTGTCATTTTATGGCATGTCTCGAATTAGTTTGATGTAAAGGTGAATTATTTATTTTGATAACCGATTTATGATCATCCATTACTGGCATGTTTACTTTTATTACGGAACACTAAAAAGAGACATACTAAACTAAAATTGCTGATAGCAGGTAGTATTACATAACAACTCGGGGGTAGAAACCCTTAAAGAAATAGAAAAAAACCTCTTACGGTGGGGATATATGTATGTATAAAAACTGTAGGCTAAAAAAAGTTTTTGGTCTAGCTACTAAAATACATTTTTTTGCAAAATTCGACTTTATTCATCAATATAGTCTCCTTCAAGAACGATACAATCAGTCCTAAACGCTTTTCTAACATTTCTGTACCTTTCTTGTAGAAGGATTATCTTTGCCTTCAAATAGGCCTCAGTTTCGGCCGATAACATCTTCATTGGAGCCAAATCTCTTTTCCGCGAGCATTTTTTGAGGTCTGCGAATAGAGAATAGTCGCTGGGTGGCCAAATCTGGAAAATAACGGTGGATAAGCAAGCAATTCGAACTTCAATTCATGCCATTTTTCCATCGTAGCCATTGACTTGTGACACGGTGGGCATTGTCTTGATGAAAGAGCACTTTGTTTCTTGTTCATTTGGGGGTCGTTTCTCTGCGATTTTCTGCCAGTCAAACTCACCAATAAAACTTTATATAAATATTCGCTAATTCTGGCTGGTATTATTTTTCCCTTCTCAGCAATTCTTTCTTCTTCTTCTTCTTCCTTCAGCCGTTCTCTACCCCACTGTCGGGTATAGGCCTCTCTCAAATCTTTCCCATTTTTTCTCATGTTGTGCTTGTTGATACCAGTTAAGTCCTCCTGAGACTCTCTCAGATCGTCGCTCCATTCTCTGTTGGAGCGCCTTCCTATTGCTTCATGCTTACTTCACTCCCATGG
>CM032446.1:164387942-164412942 GCA_019049505.1 Pachyrhynchus sulphureomaculatus
CCACCTCTGGATTGGCAAAAAATCTCCTACTTGTATTGCCATCATTAGTGTTACCAAATCCAGCTTTTGGCACATCTATGATTGAGCCCGTTTACTACTTTGAATTTTGCCTATATTTCTGCCTTTTTTTGCTTGCAATTTCTTTGTCACTGTTCGACCTTAGCTACCATTTTTGCACAGGAAGCTTGTATGACAAATGCAGAATACGTTCAAATAATCGAATCCTAGCATGCAATGCAGACAGGCCATACTTTAATGCATATGGAGTGACTTCATTTTTACATTGAGGTTATTAAACTGCTTTGAACTAGCACCACTCATTGTTGAAGTAGTTGAAGTAGCCAAATATGTGGCCGAAAATTTAGCCGTGTGATCTAATAAATGTTGTAAGTCAACATATTTCAGTTACCCAATCAGCTTCTTTCGCCGGATAACAATTCCTTTATGCTTGCTATAACACAGTGTAACTCGGATAATTCTTCCTGTTACTATTCCATATTATTTTATACTATCTCCTTGAGAGGTCAGCTTCTACAAACATGGAGAGGGCAGCTATTGAATTAAGTTGACTGTTTTTCATGCTGGTATGACAATTTGTACGCTTTCTGGTATGCCTGGGCTGTCTGTGGAGAGTTAGTTATGTCTTTTAGAATACTGGATGCAATTCTTTTTTCAGAAATTTGAAGGGATGTTTGAGCAACACGCATTATTACTTCTTTATCTACAGCTATTTTTCTACGTTTGCTGCTCTCACTTGTTTCTTCAAATGACTTTGTTGGTCGATCAGAAGAACGGCGTTTTACCCTAGGTATTTCAAATGTTCCTTGTAACCATTCGTCAGACTTTTTAAAAAAAAATCTTCTACTTTTTTATAGGCTTCTGTCTACTTTTTCTTGAATTATGACTCTAAGTAGGAGAACTTATGCTTTACTTCCTTCCTTTGCTCTCAATTTTTCTTTAAAATTTGGTAAGTTTTGTTCCTACATTTTGTCAAGAAAGTAGTCTACGGGCACCTGAAGTTCTTTGGAATCCTAGAACAAAATAAAAACTGTTTCAGTTAAAAATAGATAAATATAAAATACCCCATGGTTTTCACCGTCCGATTTAAAGACCACGAAAACCTCGATTTTACGGGAAATCACTGCTAATATTGATATATTTGTTAGTACAAATACTCTTTTTTCTGCTAAAATCAATAAAATCACTGAGACATACCGTAAAGTATAACAAATATCTTCTAAAATACTGAAAAACGGGTTTTCATACAACAATTTCGAGTAACATTTTCTACCTTCAAAACATTACTAATTATTTAAAAAAATATATATAAAAATGATCAATATGTATGCGCTTTTACCTGTAATATTAAAATCCATTATATTTTCAATATAAATTCTAAAAAAAAAAAAAATATTTTTTTAAATAACGGTTATAACGAATTCCGAGAAGAGAAACGAACACTCAGAGCGACGATCAAAGTATAGTGTATTTTTATTTTTTTTATAAATGCTGTTCAATGGGCATCATTATAATTGTCCGGATTAACAATATCACTATTATGTTTTTTAATCCTTTTAGGCAGTTTATCCCTCATAAATTACGATCTGCCTACGCCCAAGCCTTGATCTCCACTCCAAAATTTTTCTCGTCCATCTGTCATCTATTCTACGCGTCCGGCCCACCTCCATTTTAATTCGACCACCCTTTCTAATATGTCCACGACTTTAACTTTTTTGTCGGATCCATTTGTTGCGTTTTCGGTCAGTTAATTTTTGTTCTGTTTCCTAATCACATATCTAGAAGTCTGGCCAAGTCTTATGGCTAAATATTTCCTATTTCTTCTATATACATATATATATATATATATATATATATATATATATATATATATATATATATATATATATATATATATATATATATGTATATATATATATATATATATATATATATATATATATATATATAAATATATATTCGAAAAACATAAACAATTATGGAAAACATGGAAACTAGTTTAATGGAAATATCTAAAGAGGGTTAATTGCTGGTCCATCAGGATGTGGCAAAACCAATATTATTATTAGCTTAAGAGGACAAAATATTAATTATAGACGATTAGCAATCAACTTTCTGAATCGAGAAAAGCTGTTTTAAACAAAAATATAAGAGGTTAAAAAATGCAGAATTTGAGGTACAATTTAAACTAGACGAAACATATGGACAAATTACACAAGTTTTACGAGGACTAATTTCATTATTTGAGAAAATTGAGCGAGCTTACAAAAAAGAAGAGCAGTATAAGTACAGTAAAAAATTTTGTGAATCTTCAACACTAGGAGAAAACTAATTTGCTGAAGTATCGTCACCAGGGAAAGATATTTTGGACTTTGGAAACTTTTCAAATAATAAATAAAATTATAAAAAATTTTAAAAGTGATACTATGTTGCAAATAAAATAATTTAAAATTCTGAATCCGGCTTAAAAATAGACAAGAATAATCTAAAGAACAGACTTTGTCCAAATAATGAGGATGTAAAAAATATTGCAAAAAAAAATATTTGAAGAGAAAATTATTCCTGAAAACAATGACAAAATATTGAATATAAAAAACCGGCCAAGTGCAAGCCGGACTTGCGTAATTAGTGTTCTGTACGTTGATAGTTTTAAAATAAAAATTTTTGTTGCAGAGGTATAACATGATCAATAACTTCACAAAAATACACCCCAAATGAGTTTTCAACAAAGTTTTTTGATCAGTACTTTTCGTGATAAGGAGGGACAGCGATTTTATGCAATTTTTTAAAATTAATGCAAAGAAAATTGTGCGCAAGTGTTACATTATATATATTTTTGAACTCCTGTTTTCACAAGCTTTCATCTGATACCCCACTCGATGACCTGGTAATTCTTTATTTCCAGCTGTTAAAAAAAAACAAACTAAGGGAGGAATTAAAAATAGCAACAAGTATATAGTCATTTTTATACTTTTTTATGCAAAGTAAGAATATATTTCTTATAAATTTCGATCCTGACTTAGTATAAAAATGATTATATGCTTAGAAATAAGAAAATATGAGAGATCAGTTATTAAAGGAAATAAAATGTTTGAATTAGATGGTTCCAAAGGCAGCTGAGGTATCTAAAAAAGAATTTAATAATACAATGAAATTTGCACAAGAGAAATATAATTCTACAGGAAAGGGAATAAGTGATGCAAATAATTTAACAAGGATTATTTAGAGAATAAAATTAACGTCAAAGTTAATGAACATAAAATTAAAATCAAAGAAATTCAAAACAATATTAATAAATGAATTGAAACTCTCTAAAATAATATTAAAGAGATTAAAAATAAGGTTAATTAGTTGCTTAAATGAATAAACCTTCGATTGTTATTTAAGCAAGATATCCACGAATAAGCATTGCTAGGAAAATGTCAACATGAATGAAAATATAAAGGAAACTATTTTTGAAGAATAACATAAACCCGCTAGCAAAAATTATTAGTGAAGAACAATTGTGAAACAATTAAGCACTTTATGACAAGCTGACTTAGCTGAAATGCAACCCTATGTCAAATTTAATAAATCAGTTAGATACATTTTATTAATAATAAATACATTCCCAAAAAATGTTTGGCCACAACCGCTTCAAGGCAAAATTGGAAAGGATGTAACATTGGCGATGAACAAAGTTTTAGATAAGGTTATAAAGTTTTTTGTGAATAATATCTTGTCATTGACTACCATTTATTTAAAATATCGAGTTTGTAATACTCGGGATTAAGTTATTCTTTAAGGCGAGCAAGTGAAATTCAGTTTTAAATTGAGAACTACGTATTTGCTAAGAAAGAACTGACTAGATCATTTTAGTGACTTTTTTGACTTACTATCCTATTACGGCTTTAATTTCCAATATAAGAATATCGTGAACAGGAGATTACGAAATTAACAGGGTAAAATAAAAACATTGTTTTCGTAGTATTGTGCAATATGACCTGAACGGTCCCAAAATTGAATCAAAAGTTTTACTAACGTTTTATGTCTATATAGTCATATTTCTTCATTCATCGCTGCCTCAACAAAAAGCAAAGCATTTTACGCTGGAATTTGTAGTTAGATTTGAAAACTACAGAATATTCCAATATATATATATATATATATATATATATTATATATATATATATATATATATATATATATATATATATATATATATATATATATGGAGTCCTTTTTTCAGTAAGAAGTTATTGTTATCTAAATATAATAGTTACTAAATAAAGTCAGTATATCAAATATAGATAATATGAAAGTTGTTAAAATACTATTTAAAGTAAGCCACTCTTGTATTTCCCGGCGGTGTTATGGTATATTATTAACAATTTGGAATCATAGTATTATTATGTCTATAGGTGACTGAATTACCTATCTGCTAATTCCATCTTTAGTAGATTTACATTGACTTAAAAGCCAGGGTGGCTGCTGACTACACCCTGATTAAAACAGGACCGATAGTTGAAAATTCAGAATTTGTTAAAGTGAGTCAGGTTACAGGAAAAGAAATATACTTTATAACTGTGTATTTAAATCAATTATTAGTTTTTAAAAGTTAGTACTTTATTATTCAACTTTCAAATGGCTACAGGTCAGATGCTTAATTAATTGAATTGGCTAAGGCACATAATATGTCATATAGCCATGCTGTAAACATCGAAAAACTCGGACTGAAATTCTGAACTCCGACTAAAAACTGATTTAGGGCCGATTTCTATAGAAATTGCCGATGACATGATGTTGGTAGGAATCAAAAAGGCGATGACGTCCGTGTCCTTCTCGTCCTGGAGAGAGATGTATATCTAAAGTCAGGCTGACTTTAGATATACATGAAAGATTTCATGAAAAATAATAAAATATGAAAAATTTTAATGTTCTTGGATTTTTACGTAATGGCATAAATTAAAATATATTTCTAAAATTATTCTAGGTTTATACGTTTTGTCACTTCATGTCTAAATTAACTTACTTTGAAATAAAAATTGAATTAATTTGTTTTTGTACTTTGTGATTTTCATTTGACTATCAGTTGGAAAAGCTCGATTTTGTAGCATATATATATATATATATATATATATATATATATATATATATATATATATATATATATATATAGACGCAATAAATAAATAAACGTTGCATATTACATGTGTCAAAATCAGCGTTTCTTGGTAGGGGTTAGGTGCTTTCTAAGTTCTGTTGTTAAGATGGATGGTATAGTTTAGTCCAAGTAGGCTAGGATTCCCGTCTAACGAGGTTGCATCACCGTAATATGCAAAAGATAGGTTAAGTTCTTAGTAAAAAAAAACAAATTAATTCGATTTTTATTTCAAAATAAGTTAATGACAAGAAATGACAAAAGTATAAACCTAGAACAATTTTAAAAAAATATTTTAATTTATGCCGTTAGGTAAAAAACCAAAAAAATTTAAATTTTTCACATTTTATTATTTTTCAAGAAATCTAGTTTTGCTGAAAACACCAACCTAACTTTAGATATGCATCTGTCTCCAGGGCGAGAAGGACACGGACTTCATCGTCTTTTTGATCCCAGTGGTCCCCTACCAACTTCATATCACCGGCAATTTCTATCGGAATCTGTCTTAGCCACCTCAAATAATTAAGCATACTGTAGCCTGATATATATATATATATATATATATATATATATATATATATATATATATATATATATATACATATATATATATATATATATATATATATATATATATATATATATATATATATGCATATATATATATGGTATATATATACCATATATATGGTATATATATGGTATATATATATATATATATATATATATATATATATATATATATATATATATATATATATATATATATATATATATGTGGGTCATTCCATATGAAAACGCAAATGGCTGAAGTCAGAACTGATTAAATGATTTCGTAAAGTATAAGGGCTCAAATTTTAGCTTATTTATATAGAATCGAATGCCGTGTGGTACTTTTTGAAATTCTCAATTCTCTGACAGTGACAGTGTCAAATATAGGTGAAGCTCGAAAAATTTTTCAAATATTTTTAAATTTTAAGACCATATTGAATGAAAAAATACTTCTAAATACATAAGTAGAGGTTTTTGAGGTTAATGAATTTGATTCTGAAATATTTAAATAATTGATAACTGTCAAACGAGCTGTTAATTTACTCAAAATGCTATTTAATCATTATTTCATCACACTAAAACACTTCAAATATTAGCCCTTATATTTTCGAGGTCGCTGAATACGATCCTGATTAAAAAAAATATTTTAGTAGTTGACAGCTGTCAAACAAGCTGTCAATTTATTCAAAATGCAATTTAATTATTATTTTATCGGATTGAAATTACATTAGAACATTTAAAGATGTCCAAAAATAATAGTTTTGTTCCATAATTTGAGTGATTATACACTTTACATTATTTATTAAAATGTATTTTTTTCAATTTCTGGCAACTTTAAGTGTGTTTTCTGAAAAAACCGGTGGATATCATTTTTTATGATTTTTTTTTGGATTCAGCATAAAAAAATACTTAAGAAAACACCTGTCTCATTTAAAAGGCAGAGAATTTTTTTATTTTGTATACAAATACATACATATGTAATTCAAATTTTTTCAAAAATGAAAATCACCAATCTCTAAATTATGACCAAAAAGTTACAAAAATTTTAATTTTAAAGCCTTAAGTATAATTTTATCTATCTCAGAGTGGAAAGAATGTCTACGGATTTGCCATGTTATAGTCTGATAACTTTTTTTTTACTTACTTATTTTACGTGTACAGGATTTATTTTCCATTCATTTAAAACGAAGATCATCATAAAATGACTCTGTCAATTAAACGGTTAAATGTGCTGAAATAATGATTTAATATGAATTTTTGTAATTTGGTTTGACAGCTACAAAACTGTCTAAAGCGATCTTAAAAACATAAGGGCCAATGTTTGAATAGTGTTTTATTGTGATGAAATAATGTTTAAATGGTATTTTGAGTAAAATGACAGCTCGTTTGACAGCTGTCAACTACTAAAATATTTTTTTTGTACCAGGGTGGTATGCAGGGCCAATGTTTGAATAGTGTTTTAGTATGATGAAATAATGATTAAACGGCATTTTGAGGAAATTGACAGCTCGTTTGACAGCTGTCAACTACTAGAATATCTTTTTTTGTATCAGTATCGTATTCAGCAAAATGGAAAACATAAGGGCCAATCTTTGAATTGTATTTTAATCTTATGAAATAATAAGTAAATTGCATTTTGAATAAATTGACAGCTTGTTTGACAGCTGTCCACTACTGAAGTATTTTTTTTTAATCAAGATCGTATTCAGCGACCTCGAAAACATAGGCGCTAAGGTTTAAAGTGTTTTAGTGTGATGATATAATGATTAAATAGCATTTTGAGTAATTTGACATCTCGTTTGACAGCTGTCGATTACTTAATTTTTTTCCATCAGAATCGTATTCAGCAACCTCAAAAACTCCTACCTCTGTATTTAGAAGTATTTTTTCATTTAATATGGTCTTAAAATTGAAAAATATTTGAAAAATTTTTCGAGCTTCACTTGTCACTGTCAAAGAATTGAGAATTTCAAAAAGTACCACACGGCATTCGATTCTACATAACAAAAGCTAAAATTTGAGCCGTCATACTTTCCAAAATCATTTAACCAGTTCTGACGGCAGCTATTTGCGTTTTCATATGGAATGACCTATATATATATATATATATATATATATATATATATATATATATATATATATATATATATATACATATATATATATATATATATATATATATATATATATATATATATATATATATATATATATATATATATTTATATTTATATATATATATATATATATATATATATATATATATATATATATATATATATATATATATATATATATATTTGGGCGTGATAGGAGATCACACAATTTTCATTAAGCCGCCAATATTTCGGTCCTGGATTGGGACCTTCTTCAGGGCAGAACTGAAAAGAAGAACAGAGCGTATTCACTGATAGTGTCTGGGACAACTTTAAATTAATGATGTTATCATTAGGTTGTTATAATAAATAAAATTAGTGTGAAAGCTTGTTGACTTCATCTTTGGTTCTTACTCATATCCATCAAATTCCCCCAGAACCCCCTCCCTTCCACCTACCGCATATCTACCCTCCCCCTTTAACTCCCCCAGTCGAAATAAAATTGGTCGTTGCTTTCTTTACCATTCATTCCTGGCCTTACAAACAAATTGGTCCACATATTGTGTGTCATTCCCAACATTAAAATCGCTAAATATTACTTCTTCAAAAACAGACGTGTCTTCAGTAAGCTGAAGGCTCCGCTGCCAGTTCTTTCCATGTCAGACTTGGTTTACTCAATTTCCTGCCTCAATTGTCCATCAATCTACATTGGCCAAACTTCTCAATCCTTGAATCGCCGTATTGCACTCCATAAAAGTGACACTAGTTGCCATCCACACCGATGGATGTGCCTTGGCGACCCATTCTGTTGACAATGGCCATTCTTTTAATTTCAGGGAACCCAAAATTCTTCATTTCTCCAATAATCTTTCCAAGAGAGAATTCCTTGAGATGTGTTACATCCAGGAGAATCACCTTAATATCAATAAAAGAACTGACCTGGATGGTCTTAGTAACATATATAGTTTCCTCCTCTCCTGTGATAAATCAACTTCTCACAATCTTTCCCTTTCTTCAAGTGTTTTATGATCCATCTGAACCGCGTTCGTCGTCTCTTTTTTTAGCTCCGTAATTTCCAGAGTTTCTCTCCTCCTTCCTCTCTCTATTTACGGTTCTCTTTGATTCTGAGCTTCACAGATTCCTTCCATTTTATCTGGGCCATCTTTTGCACCTAGCGATTACTGTCTGCCTTCCATTGACAGTACCTTGCGTCACCTCTCTAACACTTCCTGGTGCCTCGAGTCTTCATTGGTTTTTTGCCAACAATCTCTTCCTCCAATCAGATTCCAACAAGAAATTAATAAATTAATAATTAATTCACTAGATAATTTTCTTCTTCGTTGCTCCCATTATTGTCACTCTCTCTCTCGCTCCCTCGCTCACCATTTACTTATAATTAGGGGTGTGTTTTATCCTTCCGCTATTACATACCGGGTGGTTTTGGTCGCTCAATTGGCTACCTCTCTCTCACTTAGGGTCCAATATTTGTACTTCCTTTTCTATCGGTTCCTTCCAGGTGTCGACCCCGCATTCTGGTTAATTGAGTTTTCTTGACTAAACCCCTTATCTCTGTCGGGTAGCTGTCTCCTGTCGTTCTTGTCATTTGTTCCTAAATGGCGGTGGCCATATGTGGTGGTCACAAGTGAAATAATTAACGATGTTTTCAACATCCAAGGTTCCCAATTACATCCATGTGTTAAATTTGTTTTTTGGAATATTATCTACAGTGTTTTAATGTGTATTTTGTATATTTTATGGATTAACCAACTTTTATATGTAACAACTTTTTTATGTATAACCTACGGCCATTCAGGCTAACGAAATCTTTGTACTTCTCATGTGAGTTTTTTAACTTATTATGACTAATATCTTATTCTTTTTCCACACTAATTTTATTTATTATAACAACCTAATGATAACATCATTAATTTAAAGTTGTCCCAGACGCTATCAGTGAATACGCTCTGTTCTTCTTTTCAGTTCTGCCCTGAAGAAGGTCCCAATCCAGGACCAATATATTGGCGGCTTAATGAAAATTGTGTGATCTCCTATCACGCCCAAATTTGCCGAGTTCCCCAATTAAGATTGTATTTTTAATAATTTTGGTAGATACGGCAACATTTTGCTTTCTTTCTTTATTCTATATATGTATATATACATATATATATATATATATATATATATATATATATATATATATATATATATATATATATATATATGTATATATATATATATATATATATATATATATATATATATATATATATATATATATAATATATATATACGAGGCTGGTTTGAAAAGTCCGTGCAAAAATAAAAACTACTTATGTGTTTGGATTAAACCTTTTTTATTTTTCAACATAGTTTCCTTTTAGGCTTATACACTTCGTCCAACGATGTTCTAGTTTGTTGATCCCTTCCGAATAATAGGATTTGTCCAAGTCTGCAAAATATCCATTAGTGTCTGCAATCACCTCCTCGTTTGAATAAAATCTTTGTCCCGCCAGCCATTTCTTCAAATTGGGGAACAAATAGTAGTCCGAGGGAGCCAAGGGGATGTGAAACGAGTTAGAATCCTATGTCCATTAATTTTGCGACCACAACTGCTGAGGTGTGTGCTGGTGCGTTGTCGTGATGGAAAAGGACTTTCTTGTGGGCCATTCGCGGGCGTTTTTCTTGCAGCTCGGTTTTCAAACGGTCCAATAACGATGAATAATATTCACCTGTAATAGTTTTACCCTTTTCCAGATAGTCGATGAGGATTATCCCTTGCGAATCCCAAAAGACAGTCGCCATAACCTTTTCGGCCGAAGGAACGGTCTTCGCCTGTTTTGGTGCAGATTCCCCCTTGGTAACCCATTGTTTAGATTGTTGTTTGGTCTCAGGAGTATAGTAATGTATCCATGTTTCATCCACAGTGACGAAACGACGCTTAAAGTCCTCCGGATTCTTCTGGAACAGCTGCAAACCATCCTTGCAACACTTCACACGATTCCGCTTTTGGTCAAGCGTGAGCAATCGTGGCACCCATCTTCCGGATAGCTTTCTCATGTCCAAATGTTTATGCAAAATATTATGTACCCGTTCAGTCGAGATGCCCACAGCACTAGCAATCTCACGCACCTTAACTCTTCTGTCATCCATCACCATATCATGGATTTGATCATTGATTTCTGGAGTCGTAACCTCCACAGGCCGTCCAGAACGTTCAGCGTCACTTGTGCCCATATGGCCAGTCCAAAAATTTTGAAACCACTTATAAACTGTTCTAATCGAAGGTGCAGAGTCACCATAATGTTTATCAAGCTTCTCTTTAGTCTCCTGAGGCGTTTTGCCTTTCATAAAGTAATGTTTAATCACCACACGAAATTCTTTTTTGTCCATTTCTTGAAAATCACTCGACTTGCTTGATTCACACGAATGCCAAACACAAAGAAATAGACCAATATGGCTGAAACTTTGTGTGCGTTCATTCAAGAGATGCTACTAACTAAATATGACCTCGATACGCGCCGGTGGTGCCATCTCTCGGACTTTGCACGGACTTGTCAAACCAGCCTCGTATATTATATATATATATATATATATATATATATATATATATATATATATATATATATATATATATATATATATGTATATATATATATGTATATATATATATATATATATATATATATATATATATATATATATATATATATATATATATATACATATATATATAGGTATGCAATTATTACCTAAAATAAATATTCTTAAATTTAAAATTTGCATAAGCGTTGATGAAAAGGAGAACTGATGGACGGAAATACAATTTATTAATAATAACAATAGAAATGCAGATTAAAAAGGCCAGAACTTATTTTCTAGAATTTTTAAATAACTTTGCTAGGCAATCATCTTTCACTGTAAAAAGTTGCAGGAAAAGCAATTAAATTAAAATAATAATATATTTTTTTAAATTTCTATATATATTTCAAGTAAACATTTAAAGCCACATTTCATTAAGAACATTAAATTTTTTGAAAAAATTTCATAAATCATTTGACTCTAGGTTTAAAAACGATATCGATTTAGGATAAAAAAAAAGAAAAAAAAGGCAAGAAATTTTGATTACACCAGCACCGGTTTGCATTCAAGTTTGATTCAACAAAAGAAAATTTCTTTAAGGAAATCAGTGAAATTGGATTTGGATTGAAAATTGGGGGACTTTCCTGATATTGGATAATAAAATAGTCTATCTTATTAGACACGACCCTTATTGACTCAAAACATTATCAGTAAAAATATTGCATCCGTATTTTTTTTTGTTTGAAGAAATTACACTATTATCTATTTTATTTAGAAAATAAAAAATATCAAAATTCATAAATTTAAAAAGTAATTTACTATTGTATAAAATTTAGCTGGCTTTTTCTGAATATGTTAAAAACAAACTTTTGCTTTAGTAAATGTTGAATGATGAGATACGCTGTTTTCGTAGGTGCATTTTTCTAATTCTAATTACAACTATATACACATACACATCTGAAGATATAGGCCCATGCACGTTAACCACTCAAGCCCCATTACCACTCTGCTGCAGCCTGTTAGTTAGAGATAAGCTTCGATGCCTTACTCCTTAGTACGCGTAATGAACTAATTTCCCATTCCCCAAGATGTACTTAGGAGCTACCATTTTTGGTTTCATCCATTCGTGTGTCCTTGAAATAATCATTAAAGATTTCCTAAACCTTACTTTTCAGACAAAATTAAAAATTGAGAGAAGATACTATCGGTTTATTGTTACTGAAAACAAAAACAAAGAGGAAAATATATAAACGTAAAGATACAACTACAAAAAAATTAAAAAAGCTTCTTGGTGCTGGTGGATCCAGCTTACGATTCCATGATACACGTTTTTGTGCTTTAAGCCATTAAGGCACACCATCACTCTACTTCCGCCTCTTAATCGTACATCTCCTTCGTTACTCCCTACATTTTATAACCAATTTTCAATTTTCTTAGCGTCAGGCGTATTGATATTGTTAGGAAACAAAGCAAACCCCCAAGCCACCATTTTACTGTTTGGTTTGTTCGTAGGCTGTTTTACGTTAAATCAAAGTCAAAGATCTCTTTATTATTGACAATTTTATATAAAACAATAATTTACAGGGCTTTGTGTTGAGTAAATATAACATATAAATGTATTTACTGCTAAACCTTATGGTTGGTTTGTTAAACCATACTCTTGAACTAAATTAACATTAACAGAAGATAGTATGGTCTAAGGTAATGTATTTCTTGTAACTGATTCTACATTGGTATTTATGATCCCAAAAAAAAAACTATTTAATAATTTTTGTTACTATCAGATAAAATAATTTTTTTTATATTATTATATTAATATTAACTCCACAGTTTTAAACTTTTAAAATTAGGAATTAAATTTCAAATCTATGACTCCAAAAATTCCTAAATACCAATTAATATATTACTAGCAAAAGCTCGTGGCTACGCTGCATGTCCCCGTAATTTTACAGACGAGAAAATAGGACCTTCAATGCTCTTAATTGATGAAAAGGCCCGCAGCTTCTCCCTCATGTGTTAGCTGTATTGTACGTGAAGTAATATATAAAGATAAAATAATACACTAAATTATAATCTGCAAAATATTTTTTATACATTTATACTGATATAAAATCACTGCACATTATTTTTCTGATATTTTCAATTTAAGCAAAATATTTGTCAGTGCTGATATTGAATAAAGCTACTGCATTTATTTTTCTGATACCTCGGACGTTACCAGACCTAAAGCTAAAAGGAAGGGGCATGATAGTGCGATTATTAATTCTCAAGTTATAATGGAATACACTTACATATATAAATATATGCATACAAAGACACACTTTAAATTTTTTGTACGTACATACAGATACGTATATGATATAAAATGATTTTTGTAAGGTACAATATTTTTTTTTCAAATATTTTAACGTATATAATATAAAATTTCTTGTCATATCCATAGTTGTATTTTTCGAATTCTAATTTGAAGATTCTATATCTATAAGATCTATTTTATTTGAGTAAATAAAAAAAACTAAATAAACAGCTAAATAAATATGAGTCCTATTAGCATACGAGATGCTAAGAATAGAGTCATTGTTTCTACTAAGCGACCATATATACATTCGAACTAATAACGATAAAGTGACTATTTCTTAAATGTTTCTTTATCGCCGGTCGAAGTAAACATAAGTAGTTGATTTATCTGTTTTTTCTATGTCAAGCCTTTCTAGAACCTACTTTTCAGTAAATTGTTGTCTATTAAATTTAAACATAATTTTCGTATTTACTATTGATAGTAAATATTTTTAACTAGTAATACGTATAAAAATACTATTAGTTCAGATTCAATATTCGTTGATTCTTTTATTGTTTAAGATAATTGCCTGTTATTTTTCCGATTCAGGTTAAACACAAAGTTTAGGACAGTTTCATTCTAAAAATATTTAAATGAAAAACAAGATGATAAATGGTTTTATTGTATATCAAGCTAAGGAGTACCTGCCATAGTTTTCAAAAACTGTGTAAGGGAACTAACACCAGTTTTCTGTAGACTTTTCAACCTATCCTACAGAAACGGAATATTTCCTTCCTGCTGGAAATGTACCACAGTTCAGCCGACACCTCAAAAAGGCAAGAAGACCTTGCCAAATAACTACCGACCAATCGCACTGCTTTCAATAATATCGAAAGTCATGGAAAAGGCTCTCAATCAGCATCTTCTAAAATATCTTGAAGGATTCAACATTCTTAGCGATCACCAATATGGATTTAGTAAAAGTAGATAAACAGGAGATCTTCTGACAGACATGTTTGGAACAACGCAATTGAACACTTTGCAGAATCTCGAGCGGTTGCTCTTGACATATCCAAGGCATTCTACCGTGTTTGACACGATGGGCTGTTGGCTAAGCTACGTTCTTATGGTATGTCCGAAAGGTTCTGTTTGTGGCTCTTATGTTTCCTCAAAGAGCGTTCTTTACGAGTGGTAGTCGACGGATTTCTTTCTAACACCTTCACTATCAACGCCGGTGTACCCAAGGCTCCATACTGTCTCCTACTCTCTTTCTCATTTATATTAACGATCTGCTGGAAAAGACCGAGAATCCAATCTACAGCTTTGCAGATGACAGTACACTTATCACTTCAGTCACTTTGAACGCTCGGACATCGGTTACTTAGACGAATATCCACAGACAGCAGGAAGTCATTCAACTTAAGAAAGACCTGGAAGAAATTCTATCTTGGGGTGACAGTAACCAAGTGGAATTTAACGCTACAAAAACCCAGGCGGCAGATTTTTTTTTAAAACAGTTCACGTTGCAGAACCCGACCTAGTTATGTCGGGGCACTCCATTCC
Organism: Pachyrhynchus sulphureomaculatus; assembly: GCA_019049505.1. Classification (NCBI taxonomy): domain Eukaryota; kingdom Metazoa; phylum Arthropoda; class Insecta; order Coleoptera; family Curculionidae; genus Pachyrhynchus; species Pachyrhynchus sulphureomaculatus. Next base: position 164,403,169 of record CM032446.1, read on the forward strand.
TCTAACATCGTCACTCAATTTGTTGGGCGTTAATTTGGGAGCAAATATGTCCTGGCATGAATATGTTGCAGGCATAGCAAGGAGAGCTTTTCAAAAGTTTGGCTATTATTTCGAACCAGAAAGCTTTACACTCCACAACAACTGTTAACTCTTTACAAAGCTCAAATTCGACCAACTATAGAATACTGCTCCCGTGTTTGGAGCTCCGCTCCAAAACATGCACTGCATTTGTTGGATTCTATTCAGAGAAGAGCTGTTCGCCTGATTGGAGACCCCGAACTGACTGGCGGCCTTGATTCGCTGGAACATCGAAGAACGGTTGGCGACTTGAGCCTATTCTACAAGTATTTTCATGGAAAGTGTTCGAAGGATGTGGCCCGCTTAATTCCTCCCAGAGCGGTGCATGTTAGAAGTACACGTCGCGCTAATACTTCACATCCATATGAGGTTCAGCTTGTTACTCCTCGTACAACTCATATAGTCTTTTATATCTAGAACATCATCCCTTTGGAATAATTTGCCCGGGACTGTGTTTTCCATCGAGTACAATTTACAGCGATTCAAGAACAACGTGAATCGCTTTCTCCGCAGACGTGTCTCTCCTGTAGCGCTTTAGGGACTTCCCTGTAGCACGTGTGCTAGACCCATAAAAAAAAGCTACAATCTTCTGAAAATTACTTCTTTAAAATTCTGTCTCCTAAATCCATACCTTTACATTCCCGGTATCCTTCCAGTCAAGCAGTGACATTATTGTTCATTGCTTGGTAAGGAGTGTCCGTGAGCGTTGCGCCGGATGTTTTTATTTAATTGTTCCAGGGCACAAAGATTGTTATTGCAAACTTTAGCTTTGAGACAATGAAACAAAAAATGACTGGCAAAGATGTGTTGGAATTGTATAATGTCATCCTATCCTGTTGAAACCAAATTCTTTGGTTATAACTTACGAAATTTTATAAGGTGAGGATAAAGAAGTTTTCAACCATCTTGCGGCATCTACTGTCCTCAAATTCGCGCAATATGCTCTTATTTAAAAGATAAATGTTAGTTTATAAAATTTCTGCAGCTTCTTTTTCCAATATTTCTGAAGTCTTCATAACTAATATTTATTTATAGTGATATACCCGTGAAGATGATCTGTCGCGTAAGTAAAAGACATGAAATTTTTCGTTTATATTATTTAACATAGCCTACAGACATATATTAAATTTAATAAATTATTAAAAAATTAAAAAACTATAAATAATAAATTAAATAAATGGACTCTAAATATTACACAAATCATTTAACACCCGTTTTCTAATAACAAGGAACATTATCTGGGCTAAAATTTAAATGGTTATCTACAAAATTATTATGTCACGATAACAATAAAATTTTGTGAAATATTAAACTCGCCTTCTCCTTGACCATCGAGCTCTGCTCTAACTTTTAAATTTTTTATCAATTTTGATATCTTTCTACCAAGAATGTTATCAAATAATGCTCCACCCTGATTATAGTTTTCACCTGGTGTAATTTCTTTAAATAAATATGATATTTATTATGTATTAATCCCTTTAGCTTCGACCTATAATCTTAGATATATCTATTTGGTAACTCAGCTATAAAATAAGTATTAAAGTGACCAAGTTTTTAAGAAATCACTTTATCGATTTGTTTGGTTTCCGCACGGAATACTTATAAGATCACTTCGGTGTCTGTCACAACCGCTTTTCCCCGAAGTTATCTGACATAGATAGTTGAAATTTGTCACAAACTTAGGAATTGATTGCCCAATCAGAGCCGTATAATTTTAAAAGTTAAATTTTTACTAAAGGGGTTAGTTTTGGGGGGTGAAATTTGGGAAGTCATGGAGTGGGTTGTCAAATGAAAACTTGATAACACGAATTAAAAAATATATATCTTGTAATACTCGCATAAAATTCTCTTTATATTATTTTTAAAAAATTTGTAAAAGTTTTAAAATAATTCTAAAATATTCTTCGTAAGATGTAGATTGGGTGAAAATTAGCACCTTTAATAACACAGGTCAACATTTGATCTAAAAAAAAAAAACACTCGGAGCGGTGTGGTCCTTATGGGGTTTTTGGGGTCGCTGATTACGATGAGCGGGTTGGTTAACCTACATCACATCAGATTCAAGGTCATTTGAAGGTCAAATAGAGAAAAAATCGTAGGAAAAATCTGAAAAATTTCATGCGTATGTTTTTGAGGTCCCTGAGTCCGAATCCGTAGTTTGTTTGACCTTACGCCTTTTCCCAGAGGTCATTTGAAGGTCATTTGAAGGTCAAATAGAGAAAAAATCGTGGAAAAAATCTGAAAAAATTCATCTATTATTTTTTCAGATCATTCAGCTCAAATCCTGCATGATCTTATGCTCAAAAGATATACGGTGGTCATTTTAAGTATCTTTGTATATATATTTGGAGTTTCACTTTGACAATAAAATGCTTTTTCATTCTTCGCGAAATTATTTATTCTCTTCTTTTTATAAATTTAGCTCAGTCTCGCTTTAAACTCCAGTATTAAGGTGTAGTTGCACCCAGGGCACCTCCGCGTGGTGACGGTGGGCAACGGAGTTGTCTCACTATCCGGCGAAGTCCCTGGATTACGGCGTTTATGCCGTCATGGCAACTACTCCTAAAAAAATTACGAGACAGAGTCCTGGAAACCCAGAATCTGCGGCTGGTCAGGATGGGAAAGCGGGCCCGCAGGCGTCGTCATCATGCGACCGTAGCTCTACATTGGTGGGAAACTTGGCCTCTATAGAGTCAAATGCTACACGAAATTCGTCATGTTCCATTAAACTCGACAATTTTTGTGTTGTTTGTGGGGAGTATATTCCACAAAAGAAATTCATGTTTTCAGATTTATTAAAAGTAAAATATCACCAAATTTATCATATTGATACAAGCTCATTGGATAACTCTTACACACCAAAATCTGTATGTCATAAATGCCGCAATGTTCTATATAGAATTAACAACCAGGTATTTTCTCGGTCAATGATATGGAGACCCCCAACAGACCATACCACCGACTGTTACTTCTGCTTAACAAACTTGAAAGTGTACAACCGAAAGAATAAGGATTCTATTTCATATGCACGTGTAACATCTGTGACTTTACCAGTTCTTATTGAAACAAATTCTGATCATATCATGGAAATTAATGAATTGGGACAAGAAGTGGTAACTGATCAAGATATGCCAGATGAAACATTCGAACAGGAAGAAAGAAAAAATTTCAGCACAGAAGAATCAGATGTTAAGGAAAATTATATATCGGAAGCCGAATCAAAACGAATTAAGTGATCTGTGCAGAGACTTGGGACTCTCGAAAGATAGATCAGAGCTTTTAGCATCTAGGCTAAAAGAAAAAAATTGTCTATCCACAGGATCAAAAATTTCTGTCTATCGTTCGAGAGAACGTCCATTCAGAAAATATTTTACTAAAATTAATAATCTAGTCTATTGCCATAATATTAAAGGGTTAGTGCAAGAATACGGTATAGAATACACAGCAAGTGATTGGCGACTGTTTATAGATTCTTCAAAAAGAAGCTTAAAAGCTATCTTGTTACATAATGGAAGTATTTATGAACCTTTACCAGTCGCTGATTCTGTTGTATTAGATGAAGAATACCATAATTTTGAGTTGCTATTGCAAAAATTGAATTACGATCAAAACCAGTGGGAACTTTGTGGGGACTTAAAGATATTTACAATATTAGTGGGACAGCAATCTGGAAACACTTCTTATCCGTGCTTTATTTGTGAGTGGAATAGTCGGGCTCGAGATGAGCATTATGTGAGGAAAGACTGGCCGTTGAGACAAGAATTAATTCCAGGTGAAAAAAACATCATAGGTCCAAGTTTGATATCAACCAATAAGGTCCTACTTCCACCTTTGCATATCAAACTAGGTATTGCAAAGCAACTTGTCAAGGCCATGAGCCGAAACGAAAGTCCTGCTTTCATGCATATTTTTAAAGTGCTACCTAATCTTTCTGAAGCTAAAATAAAAGAGGGCATATTTACTGGACCACAAATGAGAGACCTCCTAAAAAATGATGCATTTGAGAGGAAAATGAATGCCAAAGAAAAAGCGGCATGGCAAAGTTTTAGAGAGGTGACGATTAAATTTCTTGGAAATCATAAAGACCCTAATTACAAAAATATTGTTGGAAATTTAGAACAAAATTATAAAGAAATGGGGTGTTTAATGAGTCTGAAACTGCATTTTCTCCATTCACACCTTGATTGGTTCCCTGAAAATCTCGGAGATTTTAGCGAAGAACATGGAGAAAGGATGCACCAAGACTTGAGTGAATTTGAAAAAAGGTATCAAGGTGTTTGGGGGATAAACATGTTGGCAGATTATTGCTGAAGCCTGAAGCGAGAATCAAATAAATCTCATAAAAGAAAAGCAAGTCGAAGATCATTTCACGAGAAACGAAAGCGTTCTCGTTTGGAGTAGTACTTCAAACATGCTTTGATAAATACTAAAGGAAGCAAACTCTTATGCTTAATTCATATTAAATACTGACTGCGCGATTCCGAAAATCTACTTGGACACTCGAGACTCTTTACGAAGTATGAGCCGAATCATTTTTAGTAGTTAACTTACGCATTGAGGTATTATATAAGACAATATGAGAGTATAAGTAGATATAAGGATTACTGTACAAGTAAGTTATTGGGTTCAAAGGTATTGAGTATTAAAGTGTCTTTGTCGACAAGGATTAAGTATTGAAGTATACAGATTAAGGGTTACTTGATAACAAGATTGTTCGACATTAGAATTATTAATTTGAAATGTATTGGGAATTGAGTTTTAAAACGAAATTTAAACATAACATAGCGCACAATGTTTCATTTATACCTCAAGAAACACAGTCGGGCTGGACTTTAAATTTACTAGATATATGGAACGAACATCGAGAGTACAAAAATTAGGTCAAATTTTTTTTTAGATTTTAAAAGTCTATTTCACAGTCACAAAACTAGTCAAAATATTTGTATAGTCTATTTTGATATGAACAATATTTTAAGTTTTACTAATAAGTACCTTTAAACAGTATTAAAACATTTGCTTGCATCAGTCTACCTGCCATTATTTAGCTTATATTTCACATATTAATTCCCTTGTAATGCATAAAACACATTGTTGATTGTGATATATTAACGTAAATGTAAAATGGTATGTATAAGATATAATCAATAAAAATGTACCGTAAATTAACCTCTGTATGCTTCGCAAAATGACCATACATATTTTTCAAATAAACATAAACTGATGATGAAATGACCTATAATGACCTCTGAAAGGCGGCTTGAGTCAAACAAACTACGGGTTCGGACTCAGGGACCTCAAAAACATACGCATGAATTTTTTCAGATTTTTTTCAAGATTTTTTCTATATTTGACCTTCAAATGACCTCTGGGAAAAGGCGTAAGGTCAAACAAACTACGGATTCGGACTCAGGGACCTTAAAAACATAAGCATAAAATTTTTCAGATTTTTCCGACGGTTTTTTTTCTCTATTTGACCTTCAAATGACCTTGAATCTGATGTGATGAAGATTAACCAACCCGCTCATCGTAATCAGCGACCCTAAAAACCCCATAAGGACCATACCGCTCCGAGCGTTTTTTTTTAGATCAAATGTTGACCTGTGTAATTTGTCCAGTATAAAAAAAAATATATTTTGCTAGACCATATGGTGAAGATTTTTTTGTTGTAAGTTGTGGGGCTAACAGCTGTGAAATATTAATACTTACACGTTTCGCGTTCGGTGAAATCAGAAATATACTCAAATAATTTTCAGTGCATTACTGCTTGAAGCATTTGGCCAATCACATATAGAATAAATTTCCATGATGACTGGTGACCAACGGATAGGTACCGAGATAAAATAATTTTATTTTATTTGTTTATAATTAAATAAATATTTAGGTATTAATTATTAATTTTAAACCTTCACTACAAAGATATTTTGCTTTTTATGTATTCCTGGTAATTTTTATATCGGAGATGCATGTGTGCATTTTATAGAGCAGTTCAGCTATCACAGTAAGGAACACTAATTACGTAAGTTCGACTTGCGCTTGGCTGATTTTTCTTAATCAGATAGTTTTGTTCTAAGCTGAAAATTCGGTCAATTCCGGACGTTGTTGTGAAGTTCAGCTGAATTTTGATTTTAGACATATCCACATCGTCAACAATTTTGCTCTTTCAAAAAAGAATATTTGCTTAAACATCCTATATATAACAGTCTACGTGTAATATTCTGCATAAAATACTTATACATTTTGTATCTCACTCAGTATTTACTGTATCTTATGAGACCCATTAGAACGTCTCATCAGAACGTTGAAAATAACATTATCTAAATATCTAGGGAAATGCACTGAAAGTAATTTTCCTTAAATGAAAATTAAAATCTACATATTAAGCATTTGCTTGCCACAAGTGTATCTGTGCGGAAAACTTTCCACTCGCTAATTCGTAAAAAAAGTAGCTGCTTTTTATACGTCTATATAAAAAGAAAGAATTTTGCAAAGTTGCAATCACTTTAAAATCAGTGTTCCTTTTAAGGTTTTTTCCTATGGTAATTTTAAGGGTTTATTTGCAAGCTCCCTCTGAGGAACTTTTTTGGATAAAAATTAAGTTACGAATTTTGGGTCAACCCTTAGGCCAGACCGGAACTGCTAAACGAACCCCGCCGAGAATTTACACACTGTAAGTTATGAAACGTTTTTTACTCGGACAACATTAGGGTGAAAATTTATAAGGGCTAAATAATGTGAATTCCGGTTCTTTTTCCAGAAAGAGAATTTAGAGATCTAGTTTATCAGTAAATAACATTTAGGGTTCCTAATTTATTATTGCTTTTTTAGGGTATGTAAGTGAAAAAGTAATGCATGTTTGGATAAAAAAGTAATTAGGTTTGTTAAAAATCGCTATTTATTAGGGTTTTATAGAAAATCCCGTATAAAATGAAAAATTTAAGTAAGGGTAAAATTTTGTACATGACTAGGTGTGTAGTAAGATCCAAAAGCTTCAACCTGTTAAAATGAGTTTGAACAGGTTTAACTCCGTCAACCCACTATTCTATGCTATGTTGCTCTTCAGTTACAATTTTGTGGCTCTACCATCAATAATACTTAGCTGTCGCCAAAAATAGAAGTTCAATTAAGTAATGTTTTAAATTCTTTAAATTTGAGTATCGGGCGGTCATTAAATATTGGACAAAAGAAGGTGAAATTCTGGCAGAAACAACGTTTAGATGATGTGTATGGCAAATCTTTCCTATCATATTCGACAGTTAAGAAATGGGCTAAGTAGTTTCAGCTAGGAATAGATTCGATGGAAGATGAGCTAGTGCCATTCACTCTAGAAATAATTACGCTAGTGCAAGTAGAAATGCCAAAAAATAGGTGACTGAAAACTAAACAGTTATTAGCAAGGTCTGAACTTTTGAAAAACTCTTCGAGTTCAACAAGGCCATTTTGGCATAAACAAAGACGATATGTGAAATACTATACTGAATTTTAGTACTGTATGAGAGAAGAAAAAGATATGCTTGAATTAATTGTGACAGGTTCGCAGGAATCTCTAGAGTGACATCATCCTGTATCCCCATGGTCAGTTTTGCTGCATAATACCAACGTTTACGCTCCCATTCCGATTGCTCATTCCACAGTTATGGAAGAGCAATATGAAAAAATGAAGCAGCTTTTGATAAAAATAAAATATGCTGATCATAACTGGAAAATTTGTGGAGATCTGAAAATTGTAACAATATTGCTTGGCTAACAGTCAGGGTTTACACTTTATCCCTGTTATAAATGTCTGTGGAATAGCAGAGACAGGGAACGTCATTATAAGAAAAAAATTTGGCCAACAAGAGAATCGTTCACTCCTGGTAAAAATAATGTATTTTTCCACCATTGGTAGATCCAGGAAAAGTTCTTATTCCCCCGCTTCACATTAAGCTTGGACTTATGAAGCAATTCACGAGAGCATTAGATACAAACGGCCCATGTTTCAAATATTTGCATAAAAATTTCCGAAATTTTCTGAAGCTAAAATTAAGGCAGGCGTATTTGACGGGCCACAAATAAGAAAATTGTTTCAAGATTCATTATTTGTTACTAAAATGAATAAAGTTGAAAAAGCTGCTTGGCTTAGTTTTAAAGAAGTCGCAACAAACTTTTTGGGAAATAATAAAAGTCCTAAGTACAAAGAAATAGTCGAGAAAATGGTAAAAAATTTTCAAACATTAGATTGCTTAATGGCTTTTGGCATAAACAAAGACGATATGTGAAATACTATACTGAATTTTAGTTCTGTATGAGAGAAGAAAAAGATATGCTTGAATTAATTGTGACAGGTTCGCAGGAATCTCTAGAGTGACATCATCCTGTATCCCCATGGTCAGTAAAAACAAAAGTCGATAGAGTAAAATACTGCAGTTAGTGGTGAAGATGATGCATCACTATTGTATTGTTATTGACAGTCGACTCGGAGAGTGAGGTTAGTGCACGATAATATGCCAGAGCTGACTACAGTTGCTGTAAAGGCTGCTCTTTAGAAATATGATCTTTAGGAATATAATTACTAACTTTACAGCCCCAATCCAGCCCCTAGCGAGTAATTTTTATTCTGTAAATTGAAGTCGGATCAGCGTAGGATAAAATTTACAAATGATGTAAACGTAATTTCATCAGGTTATTATCAGTACAAAAATTCAGATTAATTTTTAGCGGGATAAAAAATAATGTACCTGTTTGATTCTAATACCTCTTTAATACACTTAGGGCAGAAACTTTTAGAGCTGACGACGTAACAAAGAATAAGACGAATTTGAAACAAATTTTTTTATATTTTTATTTGGTTAATAAGAAAATAATGTGAGTTTTAAAACTTTAATTGTTTACATCCCACCTCGAAGTAAACCTTATTAATAGAAGTATGAACGACTACAATCAATACATTTTTGTCGCCGAGAAACGAGTTTGTTTTTTTTTTATCAGGGCTTTGGTCATTGAAAACTTATCGGGATGGGTAAAAAAATAGTGGTGGCTTTCAAAATCTTAGGTGAGTATGGCGGCGGAGGTAGACTTTCGGAGCTTAATTCTTATTCGACGTGTGCACTGGCGTTACCGAGGAGAAGAATTAGACCTCTTCTGTTGACTAATACCAGATACTGTAATTGTAATTGACAATACTTCTCTGTCGTGATGGTTTTACTCGAATTTTAAAAAGTAGTAGTGATGGATGACGACCACAATTAAACTAATAGTTACAATGGCATTTCACTGGTGTTGCCTCAATATTGAGAAGTGTTTTGGAGCTTAATCGTAGTTTAAGCTCAATGTAATATCGTCAGTGGTGGTACATAACGACGATAATTTTTTTTTTACTTTACACTTAAGTGCTCATTATGTCTTCAAATTAATATTCGCTAATCTTCCCCAACCAAACCATTTTCTTCATCTTCAAGGCTCCCATCTCTATCCCAAAATATTTTAATCAACGCTGGACCGTATGTTCACTTGCGGGTCCTAGTACAAGAATATCACTTGCAATTTTTTTTTCCATTATTAACTCTCAAAATGAAAAGAAAACAAATTAGTTACAGAAATAAAATTAATAGTATAGGGACAGTGACAGGCAGAAAGTGGGCTACATATGGAATTTTCTCTTATTATTAAATATAGAAGAAAAGTGATCTTATAAGTAGATTCTGTATCACTTGAAACCCA
>CM032446.1:164422942-164435442 GCA_019049505.1 Pachyrhynchus sulphureomaculatus
GCTTTTTTTGTACCTAGTTTCATTAAAATACGTTTTATGATACGCTGTACAATACAGTATCGGACGTCCTTGCCTGTACTATGGGAATCGTTGGTGGTGTTTTTCCTTGGAAATAAAAAATCGAAAAAAACCAAGGAGGCATATAGTCAAAGAATTACTTCTTGCCTATCTTAAAATTTCAGGATTCTTTTGCAGGTCACTAAGGCCATTTTTCAAAATTTCACTAAACTCACTATATCACCTCTTGCATAATGAAACAATACTCTTGAAGGTGTTAAGAAATCTTAATTTCTAGGGAAAAATATATCTCACTATTCCCAATATGAAGTCAAAGCGCCAGCGTATCATAAAACGTACTTAATGAAGCTAAACACCAAGAAAGCTTCTGGAGCTGACACCAAAAAATGCCCAGTTTTTTAATGACTTTTGGTCTTGTCCTACAGAAAGGAAAAATCTACTTTAACCGATACCCGAAAAAGGCAGAACTATCGACCAGATGATATTCTGACTGGTCACAAATATTTGGAACAAGGCCACTGAATATTTTAGATAATCTCGAATGATATATAGAACGCATTCGATCATGTTTGAAATTACGGATTCTTGGCTAAGCTGTGCTGTTATATCTCTGCAAGGTTTTGTCTATGACTCAGGAGATTCCTCTGACAGAGTTCTTGACGAACTCAGGATTATCCATGCGATGGTTTTTTCAGTGTATCATTAAAAAAAAATAATAGTAATAGATAATTATTAAAAGTCACATGCGTGTTGCTTATCACAGTACTTGATATCTAAAAACCTTTATTGCATCTACAAATAATTTAATAAAAGGGGTAAAAATAACAAAACAATTTATATGAAATAAATTACATGTTTTTGGAATTTTCACACCCTAATTATCACGTTAACGCTGAAAGCTTACTCTATTTGCATACATGGCTTTAATATATTCATGAAATGCTACATGATAACACATTAGATATTCAACACATACATATAAAGCCTACACCTATAATGTTATAAATTTTATGCTTAACTTATATATCTTGTTCACTAACTGTTACAGAATATAATACAATTTGTATTGAAGTAAACCCAAATTTATACAACGATATATAGTGTTGTTCGACTAGAGGTTGAATTGTATTACTTTTAAGTCAATCGCAACCTAAAAACCTGTATGTCATTTTTTGAGTTAATTTAAAAAAAAAATTAAATACTGAAGCAAAACAAAAATTGTTGGAGGTAACTATTAGGTTATTTACCCTAGAAACGTCTGTTGTAATGATACACAAAAACTGCAATTTTACATAGTAATTGCGTCAACTACAATCATTTATTCTCAACAATCGATCAAAATAACTTGACAAAATAGGAGCATCTACGTAACGTGTTTTATACATAATGTAATTTTAGCATAGAAATCTGAATACTTTTTCAAATATAATTTAATTTAAAACTAGTACACATAATCCTAATAAAATAATAATAGCTCATTGTTTTTTAACTCTATAATAAAAACAAAAGCACTTTAATAGTAACCTTCCTCATGAATCCATCATGCAGCTGCTATTGACAGTGTAGGGAAATGTCTAAAAATGGTGACAAAATAATTGAAATAAATATAAAAAATAATTCCTAAAATTTAAAAAACAAATATGTCTAAACTATCTGACCCAATTAAACGAGGTCTGTGTCAAAGGTATTCGACCAACACTAATAACTGCGTATTGGTGTTATTCTGCGGGTTTCGGGGAATGACATCCTACGAAATTTTTGACTTTTTTTTTTGACTACACAACACGTTCCCATCGGTGTATCTAAGTATTGAAATATATCTAGAAGTAGCTTGCTGGAATAGCTTTGAGTGCACTCGTCGCATTTTTTTGGATCATCTCAACATCGTCGAATCGTTTCCCTTTGTATCGTAATTTTAATTTTGGGAAGAGCCAATAGCCACTAGGAGCAATGTCAGAGCTGTATTGAGGCTGACGAAGGTGTGTTATGCTGCGATGTTTCTGTTCTACTGTCAGCAACGCAAACTATTTCCAAAACATAGGTTAAAATTTTCATAACGGTACCTTTGGAGATTCCAAGTTCACTCTTTAACTCGCGAACACGTGGAGCACAGATTTAATGCTTTCCGATTTTTTTATTCTCGGCCGGAACGAGGATCACTGTCAACAGACATGAGGCCATCTTTGAATCGCTTGTACTACTCTTTTATCTGCCCATGCATTAATCTCCGAAGGCCTTGTTCATCATCTCAATCGTTCTCGCATATGATTTTCCAAGGTTGAAACAAAACTTGATTCAAATTCTTGGTTCCATCCACTCAAACATTTAAAATGATAACAAAAATGTGACGCAAGAGAAAAAAAACCACTGTAAACAAATACAAGCTGCATGCGTACTAGAGAGCATGCTGTTTATGTAGCTGGCCGAGGACTTCTTACGGTGTAACTGGTGACTCTCGAACCCCACAGATTTCGCTTGGGTGTCATGGCGCGAAATTCTAAACACTTTTCCTACAGATCTTGTATGTGTAACACGTAGGCTGAAAAGTTTTTGTTCTAACACATAGATGTTGCCTTTTCAAAAAATCCATGTGATTTTTAGGAAGTATCAACCTTCAAACTATACATGTCAAAACTTCATGGCATTTCAACAATTAGTTTACAAGTTACAGTGGTTTCAGTGATGCTACTTTTGATATTTTCAAAACAATGGAAAAAATCGAATTTCGTGTGTTGATTAAACAATGTCTTTTGATCGGAAAAATACCGTTCGAGCAAAGCAATGGCTTGATAATTGTTATGGGAAACATTCTGGACGCCCAAATGAGGTGGTTAAACCGGAAAACATCAAAAAAATCCACAAAATTGTTTTGGATGACCGTAAAGTGAAATTGCGTGAGATAGCTGACAACTTAAAGATATCAAAAAGATGTGTTGGTCATATTTTGCATGAACTTTTGGGCATAAGAAATGTCTATTCGAAATGGATACCACGTTTGCTCACAGTAGACCAAAAACAACGTGTTGAAGATTATGAGCGCGGTTTGGACTTGCTTAAGCAATAAAAAGGATTTTTTCATGCGATATGCGACAATGGATGAAACGTAGATCCACCACTACATACCGGAATCAAATTGGTAGTCAGCTGAGTGGACAGCAGCCGGTGAAAGCCTCCCTTAGCGACCAAAGACACAACAGTCTTCTGGAAAGGTTTTGATCTCTGTATTTTGGGATGCGCATGGAATAATTTTCATCGACTATGCTGAGAAGGAAAAAACCATCAATAGCGAATATTATATGAAGTTATTGACGCGTTTGAAGGCAGAAATCGCAAAGAAACGATGATGAAAAAGAACAAGAAAAAAGTGCTCTTTCATCAAGAGAATGCACCGTGTCACAAGTCAATTGTTACGATGGCAAAATTGCAAGAATTGAAGTTCGAATTGCTTCCTTATCCACCGTATTCTCCAGAATTGGCCCCTAGCAACCATTATCTATACGCAGACCTCATAAAAATGTTTGCTGGAAAGAGATTTGGTTCCAGTGAAGAAGTTATCGCCGAAGCTGAGTCCTATTTTAAAGGCAAAGACAAGTCCTTCTACAAGAAAGGTACAGAAATGTTAGGAAAGCGATGGGCTGATTATATCATTCTTGAAGGAGACTATATTGATGAAGAAAGTCGGATTTTGCAAAAAAAAATGTGTTTTAGGGAACTAAATGAAAACTTTTCAGTCGACGTGTTATACACAGTATTTCATAGATAGCTAAGGATACAAATGAATATAAACAGATAAAAGACAAGAAAAATAAAGAAATCCGGTATGCTATGGATAAGTATTATATTTATGGGTGAAAAAACATTTACAAAATATTTATTAAGATTAGGAAAAAAGAAAAGTTGATCAGCTGTTTGTAATGTTCTGGTATTGCCAGAATAATTTTATCGAAAATTAAGGTTATACACTTTTGTTCTGTAAACTACTCTCTCCAGAAAATAGGATGGTATTTTAAAATGTAGTATCTTGCTGAAATATCAAATTGCATGTTCTATAGTGTAGTAAGTATACGGAAATTAATACTTACTCATTAAAAATCCTAATTTATGGGAAATATATTTGCTCCTACCATTACCAAAAATTAAATGCCGGCTTGAAATTTGGAACTTTTGAATCCACCCCTTATCTACTCATATCCAGGTTAGACCCGTAATTTAACGGTGATACCATCAGTTTTTTTTTGTATTAAAAAATATATGTAAGAGTATAACACTTTTAATGTTTTAACTTAGCATTTAGGTGTTCTTTGTATTTTAAGTTAAGTTACACTCCAAAATAGGCCCTACAGTTTTTACTTGAATTTTAAACGTTACAGAATTTTGGTATATTGTAATACCAATACTACCTGAAGTAATCACTAATGGCATCACAATAAAACAGAAGGCCTGTGGACTTGGATAAGTTAATTTTTAAGAAATCCAGTTGTTAATATAAGATAAGAGAAGAAGAATAAAAAGTTACAAGGATTTGAATATTGTCTGCGTACATATAACCGAAACAATGTTTTGGGCATTTTGAAAATTATGCAGTGTAAATGATCCAAACATTGGTCCGAGGATATATATATATATATATATATATATATATATATATATATATATATATATATATATATATATATATATATATATATATATATATATATACAGTTAACTTGCAAAACAGGATGATATAGAGCTTGGAGAGCTGTCACTCAAACTAGATTAATTTAAAATATATAGTAAAATTCGATTATTAACCACATAAAAACTTTCAGACAAGCCGAGCAGAATCAAAAAAGCAGCACTATTATTATCAATCCGTCTTATTGTATTATCAGCTACATAAGAAAACGCTGTAGATATCTTTTAGATATATTTTTATCTATCTTGACTTAAAACTTGAGTGGGTAGTTGTAATAACCTTATTTACGTGTGGGAAATTATGGGTCTGGTTTTCCATTATCTTTTTTTTGTTAATTTGGAAAGTGTGTATAAAATTAAAATTCGCTAAAATCAGTTGAAACTTTTGAGAATGGAATGAATTTTAAAGAAAAATAGTTTTTAATGCAACCCATATATGTTAACTTAGAAATACAAAATTTGATTTAAATACATTTGTCTAATACGTTATAACAGTATACCATAAAATTAAAAAAACAGTGCTGAACTCATTTACCAAGTAATTCCCCTACAAACAAGTAGTTCTAAAATAAGTACTAAATTTGACTTTTCAGACTGAAAAATAATTTTATTTAAGTAAATCAAATCAATATTTTAAATAATAGCTACTTCATAGCAAGATATTAATCAGAAAAAGTAGCCGTTTCTTCTATATACTATAAGAAAATTTTTGGATTTATCATTTACAAGAACCTTAAAAAGCATATTGAGCTCCTAAGTTAAACCATTTTTTAGCAGGTTAAAAAATTGTAGAAACGGCAATTATTGTTTATGTTACCAAACGTTATTTTTTACTATTTTTTAAATAATAATATAAACTCTCTATATTATAAACCTAAATTTCCCTAATTTAAATAATAACAAAATGTGTATCCATCTTTAGCATACGTTTCAAGACTAATAAAAATTGTTGAGCCAACCTTTCCATAAAAAATTGAAATATGAAACATTTTATCAAACTACACCATATAGTATAAAATTTAGGCATTCCCAAAGGATCTAAAAGCTGGAACTTCTGCCCTAAAGCTGAAAAGCTCTTGTGTATAGCGATATCCCTATCCATAAAGCTTCGCTTTCTGCGTGAAAAGTAATCCTCGAGTGCCAAACATGTAAAAATAATATTGTGTTGAAAATATTTATGGTTTATCGTACCCTAAGGAATTTTCACGGAAAGTGGCTATTCCGCTTATGTATGTATTGGAAAAATATTTTTAATTAAACGATTTGCGTACCATTATTACTATATTCAAAGTTACAGATAAATACCAAAATACTAGATTAATTTAAAAAACACGATTATTCAAAAAAAAAATACGAAGTCTATTATACTTAGGGTAAACATTTTTCACAAAAAGAAGAACTCTAACTATTAAAAGTTTTCAGAGAAAGGAAGAACCCTCAATAAAAATCGTCCTTTCTCCGAGGGAAGTAATTTCTACATCTGTAGGCACGGGGAGGGCACCTTATTTTTCTTGTGACATCTACTTCCACGATAACATTTTATATTAATTTTATTTGGTAAAAGTCAAACATGTTTACATATGCGTATAATTTACTTTCGAGATATGTTAAATTGATATTGACGTCTTTTAATTACAAAGACAGCACTGATGTAAAAGGAAAAATTGGGTGATGGTGTTCTTGAGAGTTATTCTCACGAATAAAACAAAAATTCAAAATTGTCAAAAATAGGCTTTCTAAGGCGGTAATTTTACCTTCCTAATAGAATTTCGAAAAATTACTGTTAAAATTGGAGTCAAAATTACTTGCATATATATATATATATATATATATATATATATATATATATATATATATATATATATATATATATATATATATTTATATATATATATTATATATATATATATATATATATATATATATATATATATATATATATATATATATATAAATAAATATATATATATATATATATATATATATATATATATATATATATATATAATATATATATATATATATATATATATATATATATATATATATATATATATAATATATATATATATATATATATATATATATATATATATATATATATATATATATATATATATATATATATATATATATATATATATATATATATATATATATATATATTATATATATATATATATATATATATATATATATATATATATATATATATATATTTTAGTAAATGTTCTCGACCGTTAAAATTTATAAGAAAGTGTAGAGATTTCGGGGGGAAAGCGGTCTTGAATAAAATACTTATTTGTTGTTAAAGAAAAACTCTATATTTCGCTGATATTTTTTCAGCTTCATCTGGAGTTAAAAACTAAAAAATGACAAAGCAGTCTTTTGGTAAGTTTATCATATTACAAAACGGAAAAACTCACCAACCAAAGTATTCCTCCATTGGAAGAGGTATCACAAAAAAATACATTCAATTTAAATATATATAAATAACAGAACAACGAACAGACAAGACGAAACAACATACTGTGGCTCTGGCTGCAATGACACTGTTGTTATTTATTGTGTTTATTTCTTCAGAAATCTGAACAGTGGTTCAGTATAGAAAATGTTATTTTGTACATTGTTAGTAAATAGGATATGACTATTAATTGTATGATGTTAAGTTATTTAAAATATTACAGTATATATTAGTCAAATTGTTGGTGTCTAACTTATAATTTATGGAATGTGTTTCTTTGTTAATGTGACACATCTCAAGGAACAAGCGTTTTTTATGATTGTTTTCTTGTTCCAGAATCTTTACATTCTTAAAATCCAATTGGTGTCCCGTTGATATATGATGGTTCGTTGCAGCACAATAGTTCTTTCCTATTAAGCAATCACTCCTGTGCTGTGTTACTCTCTGCTTGAGCCATTGAGATGTTTGTCCAATGTAGACACCATTACAATCTAGACAGGATATCTTGTATACTATATTGTTGTTATAAAAAAGAGGAGTTTTTTGTTTAACTTTACTGAACAGGGTCCAATTACTCAGGGTATTATATTTTGCAATCCTTAGGTGAGGAACTTTTTTAAAAATTTTTTACTATTTTATTAGTTAATTCGGGTATAAATGGTAGTTTGATATATTTAGGTTCGTGACTGTTGTCATCTAAGGGCCCATCATAAATATTGGAGTTGTAAATAATCCTTTTTAGAATGTGTTTTGGAAATCCGTTATTGAGAAAGATATTAAAAAGTTTTTTTAAGTTTGTGTGTAAAAAGCTTTCGTCACTGATGTGAGTTATTCTGTTTCTCATAGCTGTAACTGCATTAAATTTTTGGTTAGAGGGATGGTTGGAAAAGAAGTTGATAAATCTGTTTGATGCCGAGGGTTTTTGGAACCAGTCTAAAATGATTTTATTATCTGAATTTCTGATCGCTGGTCGCTCCTACGACTGAACCACTGTTCAGATTTCTGAAGAAATAAACACAATAAATAACAACAGTGTCATTGCAGCCAGAGCCACAGTATGTTGTTTCGTCTTGTCTGTTCGTTGTTCTGTTAGTTATATATATTTAAATTGAATGTATTTTTTTGTGATACCTCTTCCAATGGAGGAATACTTTGGTTGGTGAGTTTTTCCGTTTTGTAATATGATAAACTTACCAAAAGACTGCTTTGTCATTTTTTAGTTTTTAACTCCAGATGAAGCTGAAAAAATATCAGCGAAATATAGAGTTTTTCTTTAACAACAAATAAGTATTTTATTCAAGACCGCTTTCCCGAAATCTCTACACTTTCTTATATATATATATATATATATATATATATATATATATATATATATATATATATATATATATATGTATATATATATATATATATATATATAGATATATATATATATATATATATATATATATATATATATATATATATATATATATATATATATATATATATATTATATTATATATATATATATATATATATATATATATATATATATATATATATTATATTATATATATATATATATATATATATATATATATATATATATATATATATATTTATAGGTGAATGATTGCATAACTGCAATTTCTAAAAACAAATACGAAAACGTCCAAATTGCTTTTAATAATTACTACGAAAAAATATAATTTATTATTGAAACAGAAAATAATAATAAACTTTTTAGATTTAACATTACGTTATAAAAGGAACACCATAGAGGCGGAATGGCACACCAAACCCACATGTTTGGGTAGATATTTAAATTATTACTCACAACACCATCTAACTCAGAAAAGGTCAGTAATAATTAGATTAGCAGATAGAGCGTTAAAACTAAGTGATGATCCATATAGACCTAAGGCTATTCAGAAAGCTAAAAACATATGACTTAAAAAACAGCTACCCAAAAAAACTAAATAACAACTTTTCAATTCACGCAAACAAAAATTGGACACAAAATAACCACTACCACAAACAAAGAACAATACAAATGACACATACTTACCACTATCATATATACAAGGGCTAATCGAAAAATTTCAAAACTATTTCAAATCTCACAACATCTCAATAAGTCATAGAGTATATAACCTTCTCAAATAGCATTTCAGTGTATTGAAAAGTAAAATGCCCAAAAATCAGAAAACGTACATAATAAATGAAATGCCTGGCAACATATATTGGACAAACATCAGGCTTATAAAACAGACTCAGTGGACATAAATATGACGAACAAGACAGCTCTAACGAAACACGAGGTACAGGAAAAGCATAATTTTGAAGAAACCAAAATCATTCGAACTGACCATAACCAACAAAAACGAGAATTGTTAGAAATGATCCACATAAAGAAAAATTCACAAGCAATAAATAATAAAACTGACAGAAAGGGTCTAAGTAAAATCTATTATAATCTAATTTAACTAATTAATTGAAAAATGCCAACACCATAAAGTTTATTTTAAATATACACAAAAAACATATTCACAATAACAATCGAAGCTTGATATCTTGATAAATATTTCTCTCAATGAAATTATTGTTGTTACGATTTCTGTACGGCTAGGTCCATATCCTGCAGAAAATAAATATAGTTTTTAAACTGAATTTAGTGAGAAAAATATGAATATATTTGTAGAGTGCTTGTCGTTTCATGTATCTAATGGTTTTTAGTTTTGATGAAATCTTCTCTTTTTGGGTGTTTTGAGAAATAACTGAATGTAACATGGTTCATAGCATTTTCAATGTAATAAAATAATTTATATAATGTGATTGTTTGTAGGATAAATAAAAAATAATACTGATGAAGACCAAATGAGGTCGAAACGTTTATGATAATAACAAACACCAATTGGACAGAAAATATAATTTTATCATTATCAATTTTTGCTTTAATTAAATCAAAAGCCACATTCCCAAGAAATAATATAATAAACTTGCGTGCATAGAAATCGGCCCATTGTAAACTTTTGACTTTAACTATATTTTTTTAAAAAAATTATTCATCGGATCAAAAAAAGAAATATGCTGTTTGAAAGACAATTTAATATGCTTTAATGTGAGTATAAATTTACGAAAACTTATTTCGACTTCCTATGTTTAACATAGTGAAATTAATGCATTAAGCAAATTAAGCTTTTTTATTATTAACATAAATAGGGTTATTGACAATTTAAAACTTAAAACTTAATTTTTTAATAATGGGTATGACCTCCTCTTACCCTAATAACATCTCTCATACGATTAGGCAAAGATCTAATCAAGTTTGCTATTGTTTCTTGAGGGATGTTAAACCACTCTTCTTCTACTGCAACAATAAGCTCTGCGTTCGAGTTTGGGGTATGAAGTCTAGCTCGAATTCTTCGTTTTAACGAATCCCATAAATGTTCGATCGGATTTAGATCAGGACTGTATGCTGGCCACTCCATAACCCGAAAAACCGACTTCTGCAATGTAATCTTGCACGATTCTTGCGGTGTGCGGCCTTGCATTGTCATGCATAAAGGTAAATTCGTCTCCAATGTAGTCGACGTAAGGTACCACATAAATTGCTAAAATCTCCTCGATATATCTAGCAGCCGTTAAACCTCTTCTTCCGTGAACACGGTCGCTCCTACGAATGAACTCAGGGTCGGTTCGTGCTCCTATAGAAATTGCACCCCAGATCATACAGGAACCACCTCCATAAGCACTTCGCTCTTCAAAGCAGCAATCTGCAAATCGCTCTCTTGGTCTTCGGTACACTTTCCTTCTTCGGTCGCTACCATGGAGGCATATTCTGGTCTCATCTGAGAACAGAACAGATCCCCATTGTTCCAACGTCCAATTCAGATGATCCCGTGCAAAACGCAGGCGGGCTTGCCGATGAGCTGAAGTAAGTTTTGGACCAATCGCAGGTGTTTTTTAGGGGTCAGGTTATTTTCCTGCAGTCTTCGTCTTACTGTCCACTGACTAATAGCCACTCCTCGCACCTCACGGAGCTGTCGTTGCACTTGAACGGCATTAAGGTGACGATTTCTTAATGTTGTTGACACAACAAAGCGGTCATCACGAGCGGTTGTAAATCGCCTGCTGCCTGTTTCAGGTCGCCTATGAAAGGATCCAGTCTCCTCATAACGTTTGCACACTCTTCGGACCGCTGCGCGTGTCATATTCAATTGTCTAGCAACAGCTCGCTGACTAAGTCCATTTTCGATTAAAGCAAAAACTTGGGCGGCTTTTTGTGGTGTGTAGTATGCATTAAACTAACACACTTAAACACTACTGAGATTATGAAAAACGAATTAATATGCAAATTTCAGTTGCAAACGCAATAATTTTAATATTTGACAAATTTGTTATTTTCGTTACAATCACCACATAAACACGTTTCATTTGTTTACCGGTTGCTACGCATATAAACGATAAGCCTTCTTGATAAATTTATACTCACATTAAATTGTCTTTCAAACAGCATATTTCTTTTTTTGATCTGATGAATAATTTAAAAAAAAAATATAGTTAAAGTCAAAAGTTTACAGTGGGCCGATTTCTATGCACGTTAGTGTATAATATAATATAATATATATATATATATATATATATATATATATATATATATATATATATATATATATATATATATATATATATATATATATATATATATATATATATATATATATATATATATATGTATATATATATATATATATATATATATATATATATATATATATATATATATATATATATATATATATATATGTATATATATATATACATATATATATATATACATATATATATATATATATATATATATATATATATATATATATATAAATATGTACGTAGCAACATACAATGTTCAGACCCAGACAACGGAAGAAAAACTGGCAGAACTAAAAACCCTACTTGAAGAAATTAAATAGCATATTTTGGGCATTGGCGAAATGAGACGCATGGGAGAAGGAATTATGAAACTTAGGTCGGGTCACACGCTATATCACTGCGGCAACAACTAATCGAACACTAATGGAGTAGAATCATGCATCTCTCAACAAGGAAGATCATGAAAATCATACAGATGTATGTGCCCACGAGTGAACACTAGGAGGAATTCTACAAAGACATAGCGAGTTGTATTAGATCAAACCCAGCGAATTACACCATAATAATGCGAGATCGTAATGCAAAAATAGGTAAACAACAGAATGGAGAAACAACTATAGGGAAGTTTGAACTCGGGAACAGAAACGAAAGAGGCAACCTTCTAATCAATTTTACGGATTTTATATAATGAATTCGTTCTTTA
>CM032446.1:164440442-164477942 GCA_019049505.1 Pachyrhynchus sulphureomaculatus
TTTGGAAATTTTATTAAAGAGTTATCAGTGAAAAGAAGTTATTTTTATTTAATAAATAAAAATTGATATAACTAAAACTTACAAACATATAAATAAAAAATATTAAATAATATAAGAAAATACAAGAGCCAGAAAAATTGCAAAAAATCAAACATCAATCGAATGCATAATAAATACTACCATTCGCATAATATTAAAAGTATTGATATCATTTCACATGAGTGAGTTACCTCACTTATAAGTCTTTAGGAAACAGATTAACAAGGATATTAAAGGTATAAGAGGCAAAACGTAAGTCGCGAATATTGATTCTTTTGGAAATTTTATTAAAGAGTTATCAGTGAAAAGAAGTTATTTTTATTTAATAAATAAAAATTGATATAACTAAAACTTACAAACATATAAATAAAAAATATTAAATAATATAAGAAAATACAAGAGCGAGAAAAACTGCAAAAAATCAAACATCAATCGAATGCATAATAAATACTACCATTCGCCTAATATTAAAAGTATTGATATCATTTCACATGAGTGAGTTACCTCGCCCTGTTTCATAAAGAAGCAAGTCTTGTCGATAACAATCGTAAGAATAAAGTAGTTGTAATTACAAATTATTTTAAGAAACTGTTTCATAAAACTATGGTATACAGAAAGGGAATATTTCCGTCCTGCTGGAAATGTGTCACGGTTCAGCCGATACCTAAAAAAGGCAAGAAGACCTTGCCAAATAACTACCGACCAGTCGCACTGCTTTCAATAATATCGAAAGTCATGGAAAAGGTTATCAATCAGCATCTTCTAAAATATCTTGAACGATTCAATATTATTAGCGATCACCAATATGGATTTCGTAAACATAGATTAACAGGAGATTTTCTGACTTATGTAACACATGTTTGGAACAACGCAATTGAACACTTTGGAGAATCTCGAGCGGTTGCTCTAGATATATCCAAGGCATTCGGCCGTGTTTGGCACGATGGACTGTTGGCTAAGCTACGCTCTTGTGGTGTGTCTGAAAAGTTCTGTTTGTGGCTTTCATGTTTCTTCAAAGAGCGTTCTTTACAAGTGGCGGTCGACGGATTTCTTTCTAACACCTTCACTAACAATGCCGGTGTGCCCCAAGGCTCCATATTGTCTCCTACTTTCTTTCTCATTTAGATTAACGATCTGCTGGAAAAGACCGGAAATCCAATCTACAGCTTTGCAGATGACAGTACGCTTGTCTCTTCATTTACTTTGAATGCTCGGATATCGACTGCTCAGGCGAATATCCGCGGACAACAGGAGGTCGTTCAACTTAACAAAGACCTGGAAGAAAATCTATCTTGGGGTGACAGTAACCAAGTCGAATTTAACGCTACAAAAACCCAGGCGGCAGTTTTTTCTGTCGGAGTACTCCATTCCCCTAGCATCGTCGCTCAATTTGTTGGGCGTTAGTTTGGGAGCAAATATGTCCTGGCATGAACATGTTGCAGGTATAGCAAGGAGAGCTTCTCAAAAGTTGGGAACATTATTTCGAACCAGAAAGCTTTACACTCCACAACAACTGTTACTTCTTTACAAAGCTCAAATTCGACCAACTATGGAATACTGCTTCCATGTTTGGGGATCCGCTCCCGAACATACACTGCATTTGTTGGATTCTATTCAGAGAAGAGCTGTTCGTCTGATTGGAGACCCCGAACTGACCGGCGGCCTTGATTCGCTAGAACATCGAAGAACGGTTGGCGACTTGAGTCTGTTCTACAAATATTTTCATGGCAAGTGCTCGAAGGATGTAGCCCGCTTATTTCCTCCCAAAGCGGAGCATGTTAGAAATACACGTCGCGCTGGTGCTTCACATCCGTATGAGGTTCAGCTTGTAACTCCTCGTACAACGCTTTTTAAGCAGTCTTTTATATGAAGAACATCATCCCTTTAGAATAATTTGCCCAGCGCTGTGTTTCCCACCGAGTACAACTTACAGCGATTCAAGAACAACGTGGATCGCTTTTTCCGCACACATGCCGCTCTTGGAGTGCTTTAGGGACTTCCCTGCAGCACGTGTGCTAGACCCATAAAAAAAAATTCTCCGTTGCACTTGTAAACTTTTAACCTGTTTTTCAAGTGAGATAGAAAGTAATTAGTAAAGATTTACTTGTAGACTTGTAAAAATTTATTTGTTGTTATAATTGTACTTGAATAAAATACCAACAACTCAAAATTTTGCTAAATTTATAAAAAAGAATTACTTTTTACTTAAAACCTTGTAGCCTTGTGAAATCGCCCA
Source organism: Pachyrhynchus sulphureomaculatus (assembly GCA_019049505.1). Lineage (NCBI taxonomy): Eukaryota > Metazoa > Arthropoda > Insecta > Coleoptera > Curculionidae > Pachyrhynchus > Pachyrhynchus sulphureomaculatus. Next base: position 164,442,718 of record CM032446.1, read on the forward strand.
TTGAATTACTGAGTTTAACCAAAAAACTGCGTTTTTTGAAATGTTATTGAAATGCGAACAGAACAGAGTATCTCAAATGTTGCTTTTCAAGAGACCTCGCGTCTACAATGATTAGGTTATGTTTATAATATAATAAAGTAATATATCTCGTTTGAAAGTTTAAGTATTGTACTTTAAAATAACCATATCGCCGAAAAATAATTCAATTTAAATTCGTTCTTGAGTTGACAAAAGTAAGGGGCCGATAAATAATTTGCACACCTAATAAAATACTGTTAAGCAATAAGCCACAATATCTGTTCAGTAAAATAAAATCCCACGTAGACATGCACAATCTTAATATTAGAAGGGCTAACCTACTAACCTTTCGTCACCATCGTCAAGTCAGATTTACTTGGTATGTAAATATTTAAATTCACTATGAAAAAAATACTCAGGGTAACGTTATTTAATTGAGATATGTTTATTGTAGTTTTTTATTTAATTTTTGGGTATTTTAGGAACTAGAACATATGTATATTGTATTGTCAAATAAGTACGTTGAGCATTATATTGTTGCTTGCATTGTTAATTAAATTACCCTTAATTTGTTAATATCTCATTCTTAATACGATATAGAAGATTAACACGCCAGTGCCACTGTCTTTCTTTTTTCTACTTTACTAACCTTTACAAGATATTAGGTGTTATAATAAAAAAATATATATAAAAATAACTAATCCCTATATATATATGTAATGCAAATTTGGACAAAAAGGTGATTATTTATTGGTTACTTTATGTTCATTCCTAAAAATATACTAAAATATTTCCCTTGTTCAACTATATGATAAAATTCGAACTGGATGTGTAAATGATTGGTCTATATTTATTAATATTGAGAATGATAAAAAAAAATTAGAAATTGTAGAAACCTTACAAAATTTATAACAATAAGGACTATCGAGACTAATGACCGAGTTTTTCTTACCGATCACAATTCTGGAATAATAGACATGAATGAAATGAATAAAATAGACAAAGTTCTTTTTATTCTTAAAATATATATCTTAATTAGTATTAGAAGTAGTAACGGTTGAGGTCCTTATATCTGAGAAACACTGCGAATCCCATGTAACGTCTGCGTAATGGCTGCCAAACAAAATCAAGCTTAACTGCGATCCGAACTACATAATCCAGCCGTTTTTACAGTCTTTTACTGCACTTTCCATTTAACACGAACTTCAACAAGAAAGAGTCTTCAATCGGTGAACGTCTTTGCGGCTTTGAGGACAAACATGTTTATGCTGATAACGCCCCCGATCTGTCCAGTTCATCTTGTATGTATCCCACCCGATAACCACGAAGACATTGTTGCCATTATCCGTATTTTCCAGTTTGAGTGATTTCTCACCAATAGTATTGCGTCGGCGGATGCCATCTAGGTCAGCTCTCATTCTTTCTGGGTTCAACTCCAGATGTGCTTTCCACGTATGCGAAGAAGACGTTATCTTCAACATTAGATTTTTCCGATCTGTTCACTTTTCACTAACAGGTTACTTTTTACAACAATGTCTGCTTTGAGAGTTTACCGATGTGTCTCGCATGTTAAAGCATGAGGTGGTATGTAGTCTAGTAGTCGAATTAAATATACTTAAAGAAAAAAGTGTATCGATATATCGGGGACCGAATTAAGCATACATACATGAAGCCGAAAATATATCGTTTAATCAGGGCTCTCATTTACTGTATGTAACTGTTTAACTTGTATAAAATATTGATTTTTTCTACTTTAAGAAATAAAGAATATATTCGATTTTAATATACTAATAGACCACCTTATACACAAAAAAATAATTTAAATTGCCAATATTTATCTTCATAATTCTGGAATTATGCTCGAAGAAAGATGACCAATTTTTTTTATGGTAAAACTAAATAAATGTGCTGAAAATAGTCTGTGCTCTCCTTAAAACAATTTTCTTTGGTAAATATAGGTCATAGCGCTTAATCTTAATTATAAAGCAAGAAATGTTTTCTGTTCCAGAAATAATATTATTTTGTAATTGCATTATTTTGTCTTTGTGGGAAGAGCTTTTTTTATTATCCTTAATTTTGTTTCGTTTTTTGAGACCTTGAATTCCTGGAAAAAAAAAACCTGCAAATAAAGCGAACCAAAGGCAAAACCTAATTACCCTAAATTAACAGTTCACAAAGACAAAAAAAGAATAATTTTGATCTTAATATGCAGAATTATACCTAAAGACGGTTTGGTTTGACAATTAAAAATATACGACCCACGGCACTTTTCCTTGTTTTTTTTAATGTAGCACTAAAAAATACAACTTGATTAATAGCCGACTTTATCAAAATATTTAGAGCCCGATTCAGTAAAAATATCTAAAACTATGAAATTTAAAACCTCGACTCTCAAAGTTGATTCTTATTTTTAAAGTAGATAACTATGGTATTGTTAATAGCAACAAAAAGACTTTTTATCGGGAATCCTAGTAAAAACGGAAAATAGAAATCTTTAATTAAGTAGAAAAATTCATAATTTTTAGAATTTCAACCCAAATTTTTCTTTGTTTTAGTAATAGATACTGGTGGCTTTTTTTTATCAATTTTAACACCAGTTTGTTAAGTTAAACCAACTCTGATGTTAATCCTTGAATTAGACTTTTCTGACTGATTTACGTACTTACAATATTAAACTTTAAAATTGGTAGCTAAGGATATAGATTGATAAGTTTAGTAATACGATAAGGCGAGTAGTAGTCTATAACTAGAAAATTCATTTCGATATATTATTAGATCGGTAGAAATGAAAAAGTATTTTTCTCTTATTTTTATTTTAAATGCTCTTACAGAAACGTTTTCTTAAGTGTTAGTTATTATATGAAATTTAGCAGTATCAAATAGAAAAAGCAACTGTATTACAACTAGATTTGGTTTAGTTTTAAGACGTGTAGTCTTATATTTTCGAACTTCCCTTGGATGGACGTTTGTTTTCGATCCGACAACCCATCTGACTGCGCCAAGGAGGTCTCTTATGTTATTTTGGCTGGTATGGAAGCTTATATCCCTTTTTCGAAAAAATGCCCCTCCAACAGCAAGTCTTGGTTTGGCCGAAAATGCAAAGAAGCTGTTGCTTCTAAACATCTTGCCTACCGACAATGGCGTGAAAATCCTAACACCATAAATCGTAACACCTTTGTTCGTGCCCGGAATAGATGCAAAGGAATTATCGACGAAACCAAGGAGGCACATAATCAACGAATTAGAAACAAACTTCTCGCTTGTCCCAAAAATTCCAGGTCCTGTTGGGCAGTCGCTAAGGCAGTTAGTCAAAATTTCACCAAATACACCATACACGGTCAGATAATTCCATTGCAACGACACCTGTTGAGAAAGCGAACTTGTTGGCTGAACTCTTTGCTTTACATTCTACTGTCGATTTCCAAGGAAAAACACCACCTACTATTCCCATATTGCAGTCAAGGATGCCCGATGTTGTCTTCAGACAGCGTATCATAAAGAGTATTTTAATGAAGCTAGACCCCAAAAAAGCATTTGGCGCTGACGGAATACCTGCTATAGTTCTCAAAAACTGCGCAAGGGAACTAACACCAGTTTTCTGTAGACTTTTCAACCTATCCTACAGGAAGGGAATATTTCCTTCCTGCTGGAAATATGCCACAGTTCAGCCGATACCTAAAAAAGGCAAGAAGAACTTGCCAAACAATTACCGACCAGTCGCACTGCTTTTAATAATATCGAAAGTCATGGAAAAGGCTGACAATCAGCATCTTCTAAAATATCTTGAACGATTCAACATTATTAGCGATCCCCAATATGGCTTTCGCAAACATAGATCAACAGGAGATCTTCTGACTTATGTAAGAAATGTTTGGAACACGCAATTGAACACTTTGGAGAATCCCGAGCGGTTGCTCTTGACATATCCAAGGCATTCGACCGTGTTTGGCACGATGGACTGTTGGCTAAGCTACGCTCTTGTGGTATGTCTGAAAAGTTCTGTTGGTGGCTCTCATGTTTCCTCAGAGAGAGCTCTTTACGAGTGGCAGTCGACAGATTTTTTTCTAATACCTTTACTATCAACGCCGGTGTACTTCAAGGCTCCATACTGTCTCCTACTCTCTTTCTCATTATATTAACGATCTGCTAGAAAAGACCGGGAATCCAATCTATAGCTTTGTAGATGACCGTACGCTTATCTCTTTATTCACTTTGAAAGCTCGGAGATCGGCTACTCAGGCGAATATTCGCAGACAGCAGGTAGTCGTTCAACTTAACAAAGACCTGGAAGAAATTCTATCTTGGGGTGACAGTAACCAAGTGAAATTTAACGCTACAAAAACCCAGGCGGCAGTTTTTTCTAAAAAATTAACGTTGCTGAACCCGACATAGTCATGTCGGAGTTGGGAATATTATTTCGAACCAGAAAGCTTTACACTTCACAACAACTGTTAATTCTTTACAAAGCTCAAATTCTACTATGGAATACTGCTCCCATGTTTGGGGCTCCGCTCCCAAACATACACTGCATTTGTTGGATTCTGTTCAGAGAAGAGCTGTTAGTCTGATTGGAGACCCGAAACTGACCAGCGGCCTTGATTCGCTGGAACATCGAAGAACGGTTGGCGACTTGAGTCTGTTCTACAAGTACTTTCTTGGAAAGTGTTCGCAGGATGTAACCCGTTTAATTCCTCCCAGAGCGGTGCATGTTAGAAATACATGTCGCGCTAATACTTTACATCCTTATGAGGTTCAGCTTGTTACTCCGCGTACAACGCTTTTCAAGTAGTCTTTTATATGGAGAACATCATCCCTTTGGAATAATTTGCCCAGGGCTGTGTTTCCCACCGAGTACAATGTACAGCGATTCAAGAACAACGTGAATCGCTTTTTCTGCGCACATGCCGCCCCTGGACTTATCTGCAGCACGTGTGCTAGATCCATAAAAAAATACATCTTTAGCAAATTTAGCTGTTAAATATTACCTAATTAATAAATTTTTATAATTCTAGTTACACTGAGTTTATATTGCCAATTTTAAATGTGAAATATTGGCGTAAAAATAGCTATAATCTTATACTTTGGTATATTATATACTGTTTCCATGTTTTATCTAAAAAAATGTTTTTAACCAGATTGCACCAAAGCTTTCTTTTAACAAAAAATATAAATTATTTTTGATTTCTTACTAAACCTCGTGTGAGAAAGTGTGCTTTTCTAACTGAGACTTGATCGTAGCACGCCCCTGTAAGCTAACTCATCTTCGTTTTTCTCCTTTGTATACGCATAATTGCCTCTTCGCCGTCTTGCCGTCTTCGCTTATTGTATGTTGGGTAGGTTGTGACCTCAACCTCTTGGTCTGTCCTCGTTTGGTTTATAATTTTAAAAGATATTAGGTTTCCTACTGCAAGATCTTGTTTCTCGATAATCGCTTTAATTTTTTTCTAAAACATTTCTGTGCTAATATTTACTATGTGACATATAATAATAACAAAAATGAATCTCCATTCGGAAATGATATTCAATGAAGCACTCACTGGTACCATTGAAGAAATCAACATCAACGGCGCTAACATAAATAACATCAGATACGCCGATGATATATTAATTATCACTAATAACGGAAAATATCTACAAAATCTTATGAATAAAATAACTTACACTTGTACACAGTTTGGTTTAAGACTCAATGCAAATAAAAGAAAATATATGAATATAAGCAAAGAATCTGAATTGGAGGTATTACAGTCAATGGCACAAAGATGGAGAGAGTAGATAAATTGATATATCTTGGTAGCAACATCAACTGAAACCCCACTATGGAAGTAAACATTCGAACAGAGCAGGCCCGAGCCGTATTTATTAAGAACAAACAAATCTTAACTAGTCACGACCTATTATTGAAACTACGGATGAAAATAGTAGACTGCAATCTCGTTCCGGCTCTCTTGTACGACATGGAAGCGTGGACCATAACTGAAGCAATGCTTAAACGTCTGGAGGCATTCGAGATGTGGGTGTATCGACAACTGCTGAAAATCAGATGAATGTACACAATTAATAACAACAGCGTTCTCACTCGCATGGACAAGGACTTGGAGGTGGTAACGATCATCAAGCGATGAAAATTAGAATATTTTCGCCACATTATGAGACATTCAGAAAAATACGAAATCTTGCATCTGATTATAGAGGGAAAGATTCCAGGCAGACGTGGTCCAGGGAGAAGGAGAACATCGTGGTTAAAAAATTTGAGGCAGTGGTACGGAAAGTCTACGTTCAAGCCTTTTTGAGCGGCTGTAAATAAAACGGTCATCATCAACATGGTAGCCAACATAATAACCAACGATCCTTGAACGGTAATGGTACCCGAAGAAAAAAGAGAAAAATGAACGCCAACTCGAGCACTAAAAATTTTAAATTTAATAGCATGGTACATTTAAGTTTTGGCTTCGTTTAGTAAATGTGGCTATTAATGTTTTAAGTGCATTCCTTATGTTAAATTTTATATTTTTTGTTATCTGAACATGTACGTACCACTGTTCTTTTTTGTAAGTGATTTTTCTGACGTTTAGCCTCTAGGATAATAGACCAAAATATAAATGCTAATATTTAAAACAAATCTATGAAAGGAAGATAGACTTATACTTTCTCTTACATTATTCCTAAAATAAAGTGCTTGTTAGGAGAGGTATTTACTCTTTGAATTGTAAGGTTTTTGAGAATTATCATTATTTTTTGATTCTTCGAGGGAATTTTACATAGAGTTACTCTGATATCAATTTACTTCAAATAAAGTTAAAGGACAACGGTAATTTTTTTGTTTTCGTTCTCACTTTTCATTGCTTTTGTTGTCATTTTCTAAAATTCTTCACCTGGTACAGCAGGGAAGATCAAGGAGTTACATTGACGTTTTTATTTATAAGAAATATATAATCTACTCATAACTTCGTTCTCAATTCCTAGGAATTTGAAAATGGTATTGGACCAGAAAATTAAGGTACATTTTACTACCATTTATTATACATATAAAGTATTTTATTATTTATTCCGATCCCCTTGTGTGAAAGTAATTATAATTTAATTTTAAAGATATCCTCAGTACCCTATTCATTCATTTATGGATTCTGTTTTTTTTTTATTTTTATGATAATCATACTTTTCTGGACTAAGAGTAAATAAGCATGGATCATTTATTACAGTATGTCAAGTAAAAACTTGACCTTGAACTTGAAAAAATCTGTTACGTTAGTAAGTTGTCAATCGCCTCCTGCATCTTTGAGGCATGCTATCGACGAGATTTTCTGCATACTCGCGAGGCAATGATCTCCAAATTTTTCGAATCTCGCGAGTCAAAGTCCTCAGAGTCTTTCCCTTTACAAGGGACCAAACGGGTTGACGTCCGGCGATTGTGAAAGCCATTCTAGTATCTTATGGTACGCCCAAGTCAGTCGCTTCGCGACGTGATTTTCTCCCAGCAAAGGTTCCTTCAATGTGCTTCGGAATTTGACATCACGAGCACGAAAATGTTGTCGAAAGGTCTCATGGGACACATTCAAACCCTTTTTCTTAATTTTGCCTCTTTTTGACACAGTGTCAATTTCGAGTTCCGTGAAAACAAAGACACGATTCGTTTTTCAACTCTCGGAGTGACTTTGCCTACAGAGCCACGTTTTGACAAGTCGTCGACATGTTTCGCTAAAATGATTTCTCCACTTCTTTATAAATGACACCGACTTTTAATATATTTAGCGGCAGCTGGACGTGTCATTTTAGACCCCTTTTGGATGGGAACAAAGAAAGAGTGCCTCCAACTGATGCGCAAACAAGTGACTCATTTTGGATTTTACGTGATTTCGACGAAAGTTCGGAATCGCTGATACTTTTACAAAAATGCGACGTAGACAAAGGTTCCCTCCACCAATTTTTTGTTGAATCGCTAGAATCGAGTCTACCAAAAATGAATTATCGCGGACACGTTCTTACTTGTAGCGTTAAAACATGTTTAATAAAATAAATTTGAAACACCAACTAGAAAATTTCTTATTTCTTTTCCGATCTCAACTTGTAGATAAAAATTTAATTGTCTGTTTTATTGTACAAAGTTTTCTCTTTAGTTATTGGCAAACAAATTTTAAAGCTAAGCCGCTTTCATTTATTAGCTAAGCCATTTGCTTGTGTCAAATAGTATTCGCTTTTACATAGAGGTTAATTTTTTTTTTTGTAAATAAAAGATGTCTTTTGAAATTGAGTCTTATACTTTATATATATATATATATATATATATATATATATATATATATATATATATATATAAGCCGCCATTATTAGCTAAGCCATTTGCTTGTGTCAAATAGTATCTCGCTTTTACGTAGAGGTAATAATTTTTTTTTTTGTAAATAAAAGATGTCTTTTGAAATTGAGTCTTATACTTTTTTATATATATATATATATATATATATATATATATATATATATATATATATATATATATATATATATATATAATATTAAATGTTGTATTAAAAGTAAATACTAGAAAACAAATTATACAACATTTTCTAGAGCTTACAAAAAATTGCAACAATGTCAAATGGCGAAACAAAATAGTATTATCATCATAGCAGTTCTTAATTATGACAAGGGCACAGTTGCAAATAATGAACAATTTACGATAAACAACCATAAGACGTGAGAAGACAGTGAAAGTTTCAGCTTTTAAGATGTTTGTAAAAGTTTGATCCATAATATGATTTCCTTCTCTGTAAAAAAAACATAGACTGGAATTTATTACAACTTTAAAAAGACAATGTTTGTCGTAATATGCTTCAAAATTCCCAAAGAAAAATTAAAGTAATTTAAATGGTAATATTTAAAAATATTTTAAACTTTTTTTATGATAACATTTTTAAAATATTCCAAATATTTGATTTTAATCAAGACGTATATTAAATTAACTTCACGATAGCCTGTCCAAACTAACAAAAACAAACTTGCAAAATGATCTGACATTATCGAACATGGGTTATTCCTAAAACGTCCGGCAATATATTGTTCCTGACAAGTTCAGATATTAGGGATACCATTGTTCAATTTGTCATCGTTTAAGAAGAAAGCATGTGGTTTGTGGAGTACTCAAAGTTTTTCTAAATAAATAGACCGGAAATTTAATTTTAGCAAATACATCAGTTACGCCACAAAAAGATACAACAAAGAATATCAAAGGCAATATATCCTTTCAGGATTTTCGGATTTAAAAGAAAAAAGAGGCTGAAAATAAAGGTTTATGAAATATAAAAAATATATCCTATTAGTGACAAAAATAAGGGTTTCTTTAGGCCTGTCTTAAGATAATTTAATATGTTCTTTTTAGCCTATGTACTCAAAAAATATATATAAAAGGAAAATAATTATTTCGAAAATAAAAATCAATTTAAATAATTAGGTTATTAAAGAGACAATATCGTGTTTTAATCGAGAGAGTTTACAACATTACAGTTTTTTACCGTGTTGAAGACATGGCATGGATCTTATACAAGTATTCCATGAAAAAGTGTTATTTTAAATTATTTATTGTATAAAAACAAAATTTAAATTTTTTTTATTGAATTTCAAACTAAAATCCTTGAAAAATTATTATTATTCCTTAAAAATAATGTTATCTGAAAGCAAAATGTTACGCTCCTCATACTCTTGTAAGCAAGCTCAAATTTTTCATTAATTTCGCGTTAAGGAATTTTTTACAAGAAGACAGAGAGAACATTATGTTAGAGAAAGACGCGAAATAATTTGGTTTTCAAAGTATAATGAGTGTGGCAACGTAGCTTCTCGTTTGCTTCCCGCCTTACGCAATCATGTGTTATTGCATTGCCTATATTAGTCCGGTAGCTCAGTAATAAAATGCTTAGTCTCTCCAGGTAGTTTAAAGCATCAACTCTGGTTCCTGTTCCTGGAAATACGCGTTAAAGCTACAAGAAAAAGTTGGTGGACGAACCCAACGCTGAGTGGCAGATATTTTGGGTATAACATCATTTCTATGAAATATGACTGAAAAATGAATATCTGTCGTGGATATTGGGTCAATCCAAAGTTATAATGGTCCAAAATTGCAGAAAAATGGACCCACCTGAAGCCATAGAGGAGCGAATGTAATTTGTTTTAATATGTTCGTTGAGATATTTACAGGTTTTTTGTTTGATATACTGGACAAATTTTAAGCATATTATTTTTAGTAAAATTTATAAGGAGTTCAAGGGCAGGGCCGGAGGTTAATGGTGTTGCTTGTTATATATGATATTATAGGTCTTTTTTGGGATTTGTGGAGTCGAGGAAGTTCAAAATTACGTTATTTTTTCATTAATTTAAATTTTAATCTGGGAAGGGGGTGAAAGAGGTTTGGTGGTCACATATTGTATAGTTTCAATAATATTATGGAAATTTTTCCAGATTTTTCATTGCGATGATGAACAAATTTTAAGCATAATTATTTATTTATAATTATGCAACCTATAAGAGGTGAAGAAGGGAGTTACAAGGGTTATTTTGTACGTATTGTACTACAGGTATTATTCAGAGTTCCTTGAGTTAAGGGAACAAAATGTTACATTATTTTTTTACTATTTGTAATATTAACAGGAGAAGGGAAAGGGGTGAAAGTCATTAAATATTGTATAGTTTTAATAGAATTATAAGAATCTTGCTTGGTGTTGGGTTTTTTTTATGGGTCTAGCACACGTGCTACAGGGAAGTCCCTAAAGCGCTCCAGGAGCGGCACGTGTGCGGATAAAGCGATTCACGCTGTTCTTAAATCACTGTAAATTCTACTCGGTGGGAAACACAGCCCTGGACAAATTATTTCAAAGGGATGATGTTCTCCATGTAAAAGACAGCTTGAAAAGCGTTGTACGCGAAGTAACAAGCTGAACCTCATACGGATGTAAAGTATTAGCGCGACATGTATTTCTAACATGCACCACTCTGGGAGAAATTAAGCGGACTACATCCTTCGAACACTTTCTATGAAAATACTTGTAGAACAGGCTCAAGTCGCCAACCGTTCTTCGATGTTCCAGCGAATCAAGGCCGCCGGTCAGTTCCGGGTCTTCAATCAGACGAACAGCTCTTCTCTGTACAGAATCTAACAAATGCAATGTGTGTTTGGGAGTAGAGCACCAAACATGGGAGCAGTATGCCATAGTTGGTCGAATTTGAGCTTTGTAAAGAACTAATAGTTGTTGTGGAGTTTAAAGCTTTCTGGTTCGAAACAATATTCCCAACTTTTGAGAAGCTCTCCTTGCTATGCCTGCAACATGTTCATGCCAGGACATATTTGCTCTCAAATTAACGCCCAACAAATTGAGTGACGATGCTAGGGGAATGGAGTGCCCTGACATGACTATGTCGGGTTTAGCAACGTTAACTTTTTTAGAAAAAACTGCTGCCTGGGTTTTTGTAGCGTTAAATTCCACTTGGTTACTGTCACCCCAAGATAGAATTTCTTTCAGGTCTTTGTTAAGTTGAACGACGTCCTGCTGTCTGCAGATATTCGTCTGAGTAGCCGATGTTCGTGCGTCCAAAGTGAATGAAGAGATAAGCATGCTATCATCTATAAAGCTGTAGATTGGATTTCCGGTCTTTTCCAGTAGATCGTTAATGTAAATGAGAAAGAGAGTAGGAGACAGTATGGAGCCTTGGGACACACCGACACTGATAGTGAAAGTGTTAGAAAGAAATCTGTCGACCGCCACTCGTAAAGAAAGCTCTCTGAGGAAACATGAGAGCTAAAAACAGAACTTTTCAGACACGCCATAAGAGCGTAGCTTAGCCAACAGTCCATCGTGCCAAACACGGTCGAATGCCTTGAATATGTCGAAAGCAACCGCTCGAGATTTTCTAAAGTGTTCAATTGCGTTGTTCCAAACATGTGTTAATAAGTCAGAAGATCTCCTGTTTATTTATGTTTACGAAAGCCATATTGGTGATCGCTAATAATGTTTAATCCTTTAAGATATTTTAGGAGATACTGATTGATAACCTTTTCCATGACTTTCGATATTATTGAAAGCAGGCGACTGGTCGGTAGTTATTTGGCAAGGTCTTCTTGCTTTTTTTAGGTATCGGCTGAACTGTGGCACATTTACAGCAGGAAGGAAATATTCCCTTTCTGTAGGATGGGTCGAAAAGTCTACAGAAAACTGGTGTTAGTTCCCTCGCACAGTTTTTGAGAACTATGGCAGGTATTCCGTCAGCATCAGAAGCCTTTTTGGTGTCCACCTTCATTAAAATACGCATTATGATACGCTGTCTGAAGACAACATCGGGCGTCCTTGACTGCAATATGGGAATAGTAGATGGTGTTTTTCCTTGGAAATCAATAGTAGAATGTGAAGTAAAGAGTTCAGCCAATAAGTTACGCGCTCTCAACGGGTGTCGTTGCAATTATGATATTTTGGAAAATTTTAACTAGCCATTTATAGTAAAAGGTATATAAGGTGAAAGGAATGGGGTAGAGGGTTAGAAGGGTGGTTGCGCATATATCATAATCTACCTTTATTTCAGTGTTCTTGCTTTTTCGTCATTTCCAGCTTTAACAGAAATATATAGTAGAAGGGATTAATATCTGATTCGGAGAGAGAAAAAAATGTTAAGCTGATTATAAATAAAGTTTCAGAAAAACAGTTAAATTGGCTTACCTCTTCGCGCAGTGATCTTGTAGTGCGTGTAGTTTCAGCAGTATTATAAGATTTTTTTTTCAAGATTTTTGGGGGGGAAATGGGGATAATTATCTTCAATAAAACATATAAGGTATATTTAATATATGTATATATATATATATATATATATATATATATATATATATACATATATATATATATATATATATATATATATATATATATATATATATATATATATATATATATATATATATATATATATATATATATATATATATATATATATATATATATATATATATATATATATATATATATATATATATATATATATATATATATATATACATATATATATATATATATATATATATATATATATATATATGTATATATATACACTCCTGGACAAAATTAACGCAACAATATATTAAATCATACAAATCCCTATAATGAATTAATTTTAATAATTTTTAATGAACATTGGTTATACTAAAAGTTAGAAAAAAACTTATTCGGATACTTTAAAAGTGAATTAGCTACCAAATTTCTCTATAAGATTCGAATTAAAATTATTCTTAAGACCTAATAACAAAATCGTTGAAATTATGTAATAATGAAAAAAATAAACTGGGCCACTAGTAGCAAAATTAATGGTGTAACTGGGACACTAGTAGCGTGTGTTGCCTCCTCTACTTCGGATGACAGCGTTTATGCGCCTAGGCATGCTTCTAATTAAATTTTGGATAAAATCTTGAGAAATTTGCTCCCATTCTGTGATAACTGCATTTTCAAGTTCCCTCAAGTTTCTAGGTGCAGGTATATAACGTTTCGCATTTTCGTTAAGGTGATCCCATACATGTTCTATCGGATTCAGATCCGGGCTTTTTGGTGGCCATTGCATAATCGGTATATCAACTTGATTAAGATAATCGAGTACCTCTCTAGCCACGTGAGGTCGAGCGTTGTCTTGCATGGATAGGAAATTGGGCCCCACAAAATGACCGAAAGGCATCACATGTTCTATTACAATATTCTCAAGATAGTAGTCAGCATTCATGGATCTCGTACGGACAGGAACTAACTCTGTTCGGGCATCAAAGCAGATGCCACCCTAGAACATAACAGAGCCACCGCCGAATAGAATTCTTGCAGAGATATTGCAAGGAGCAAACCTCTCTCCTGGTCTTCGCCATACTCGCTTACGACCATCTGGATGTTTTAGACTAACCTTAGTTTCATCTGTGAAGAAAACTTGTTTCCAGTCATCCACAGATCAGTTTTCGTGATTTCGAGCAAAATGTAACCTGGCAACTCTGTTCTCTCTAGTAAGCAAGGGCGCAGTGGTGGCGTTATGACATTGTGAACAGCTTCGAGTTCGTTTTCTTATTATAGAACTAGTGACAGTCCTGTTTCTTAAAGCATATTGTCTTATAAAACGTTCATCTAGGTCGCTAGTGCATCGTTTTCGTCCTTGCCCTAGCCTTCTAGAATAAGTTCCTACTTCATTCAAGCGTCTTACCATACGACTTATTGTGGAACGATGTTTGCCTAACAAACTGGCAACATAACTCTGGCAATATCCCTCGTCCAATAAAACTGAGGCTCGCACTACCTCGTGTTCAGTTAAATTCCTTGTTCGGTTCATCTTTCTAATTCTTCGGGGTCAAAAATAAAACAGTCCACCACAAAAACGTATTACTTTGAAAAAGGGAACAATTTATAAGCTTACTTTTAAAGAAAATCTATCGCATTATTACAGAAAATTGTTTATCTTCTAAAAAATTCTTTAAAACTGTAAATCTAAACGAATTGTTTTGATTTCTGTCATGAACAACGAAACAAAATATGCATAGCCTACTATTTAAATACTCGATAAACTTTAAAACTGACATAAGAAAAAGATAAATTAATTTTCAGATTGTTGCGTTAATTTTGTCCAGGAGTGTATATATATATATATATATATATATATATATATAATATATATATATATATATATATATATATATATATAAAACTTTATTTCAATTCAAAACTGTGAAGGCATACTCACTAAATCTGAATTCGTGACCACCTTTATAGACATAACATGCATATTAATCAAAAATAACATATATTGCCTGACAAGAGGAGAAACCATATATTTTTGATAAATTTGTAACATTTACATTTATCTAAAATTAATTATCCCAGAAAAATAACTTCTAAAAGCTAAATATAAATGAAAATTACAAAGAAAACAACAAATTGTATCCCAATACCGTTTTAAAATATAAAAAAAAGTATACAACAGATAGGTTATGTTTTTTGTAAACAAGTAAACTAAATTTGACCTACATTTTAAAATGTAACTAATTATATAAATGAACGTGACATAAGTTTATATCAAAAATAACTTAAAGAAATTATAAAATTATGATATTACCTAAGTGACCAAAATATTTAATTTTTTATTATTTTCAATTAACTTATTTTATTTTAATTAATCTTACCTATAACAACATAACGGTTCACCACTCGATGCAACATTTTTAAAAAATAATTTTCCAAAGATTCTAGTTTGATATACAGTCACGATTTTCCTCATTATTAGTTTGTTTTTAGTGTTCCGTACGGAACAGTTATAAGATCATTTCGGTGTCCGTCCGTCTATCAGTCTATCTGTCACACCTTCTCCTAAACTATTTGACTTAGGAAGTTAAAATTTGGCAGGAATTGGAATTGATGACCTCATCAAAACCATGCAGTTTTGACTTTAGGGGTTAGTTTTGGGGGCAAAATCGAAAGTGAAAAAAAAATTACTAGGTCATCGAATGAGGTGCCAAATGAAAGCTTGTAAACACATGAGTTCAAAAGTATATATAATATAATAATTGCGCATACTTCTCTTCGTATTATTTTTAAAAAAGAGCGAAAAATCGCTGTCTCCCCCTTATCTCGAAAAGTACTGATTAAAAAATTTTGAAAAAATTCTGAAATATTCTCTACAAGGTATAGATTGAACGAAAATTATCACGAGTGCATTGCCTTTAATAATTTATTTGGCACATAAAAAAAAAACAAATTTTCAAAGTCATCAGTTTTTAGTAAAGATCGGAAAATAAACTTTTTTTGGGATGTATTTTGTGAAGTCACCAATCATTTTATTCTTCCGTAACAAAAATTTTTATTTTAAAAGCAATCAACGTACGGAACACTAATTGCGCAAGTCAAACTTGCACTTGACTGGTTATTTTTACAAAAAAAATGACTCATATTGGAAAAAATACTTCAAAACACCGTCTATGGAAGACTTCTAAAAAAGTGTTTTAAAATCGATCAAAATAAACTGTCAGTTACGGTTTAAAATCAGCTGAAAAAAATTATCGCCTACTTCAACAGTTACAAATTGTATTTGTAAAGCAATTTTCTTTTTTTGCTTGTGCTTATCAACTTGTTTGCGAAAAGTACGGAGTAATATTTAAAGTAGTTTTATTAATTCTTATTTTAATAATTTATTATTTGACTGACAGTAAATTTTTGACCATCAATTCTATGTTCTTATCAACGTTTAAGAGATAAAAGGGATGTTAGCAGAAGAGAATTTCTTAATAGTTATGTAGCGGTCTTAGGGAAATAAATAACCAGATTTTTATCAGACTACATCATTAGTCTTCATGTGCCTTTTAGTCATCCCCAAAGTAACTTAAATCCCTAGAAAATATGTTTTTCCTTCATAAACTCGAAAACACATTTGTGGTAAATTGCGCACATAATGAAAGTACGTACATTTAAAGGAATACGTCTTTAGTGGAGCTGTTTGTTTATATAGGGTATTTATTCTTAATGTTTTAGCTTATAAAAGTTAACCTAAAAAGTGTAGATTATTTTGTTTTATTGTGGTTAGAAAAATAAACAAAAATTCTTTTTTTTTTGCCTTTAATCTTGATAAGCATACAGAATATTAGATACTTTTTCCTGACCATAAAAAAATAACAATGTTTGCAGATTAATGCATGTGACATTGTTTTTCATTGGCAATTTTTTTTACTGTAACCATAATACCAGGTTCGAAATATTTTGCGCCCTAGTTAACAAGTAGGTTGAAAAGTGTTTGATCTGACACATAGATGTCGCCCTTCTCAAAAAATTCATAGAATTTTTAGGAGGTACCAACCTTCAAACGAAACGTGTCAGAATTTCATGACATTTTGACGATTAGTTTACAAATTACAGTAATTTTAGTAACGCTTTTGATATTTTCAAAACAATGGAAAAAATAGAATTTCATGTGTTGATTAAACACTGTTTTTTGATAAGAAAACATACCGTTCAAGCAAAACAATGGCTTGATAAGTATTACCAGGACTCTGCTCCTGCAAATCACTCATCATTTACTGTTATGCTGAATTTAAACGCGGTCATTGTCATATTTTGCATGAACATATGGGCATGAGAAAGCTCTGTTGGAAATGGGTAACGCGGTTGCTCACAGTGGACTAAAAACAACAACGTGTTATGATTCTGAACGTTGTTTGGACTTGTTTAAGCGCAATAAAAAAGATTTTTTCATGCGATATGTGACAATGGATGAAACATGGATCCACCACTACACACCGAAATCAAATAGGCATTTAACTGAGTGGACAGCAGCCCGTGAAAGCTGCTTGAAGCGAGTAAAGACACAACAGTCGGGTGGGAAAATTTTGGCCTCTGTATCTGTATATTATCTATTCGCAGACTTCAAAAAAATGCTCGCGGGAAAGAGATTTGCCTCCCTTGAAGAAGTTATCGCCGAAACTGAGGCTTTTTTGAAGGCAAATACAAATCCTTCTACAGGAAAGATATAGAATGTTAGAACAGCGTTAGACTGATTGTATCGCTCTTGAGGGAGACTATATTGATAAATAAAGTCGAACTTTGCAAAAAAAAAAAAATGTTTTAATTAGCTGGACCAAAAACTGTGCCTACGTGATATTTAGCATATATCAGCAAAACTAAATCACTAATTTCTTCAGTTTTTATTTTTAAAATGGAACATTAACCCAACAAATTCATAAAAAATAATATTGTTTACAATTTTATCATCAACTGTACAGACATTTTTTTAAGTGTCCCGCCTAATTTACTATTTCCCTTTTTTACATACCAAGAAAATTCTTTCACTACTAAATTTAGTTTTTTATTAAGAAGCTAAATATGATAACACAAAATTTGTTACTTGTTAATTTTGAAAATTTACAAAGCCAACTACATATGAGTACGCCATTGAATATCATTTTTCAGTCCGTTTAGAAAAATACATAATACTTGATATTTATTTTTAGTCGTTACCGATAGAAAGGGTATTCCTAACCTAAACCGAATTTTACCTTTTAAGTGGCTCACTCAATTTATTTTTTTTATTTATTTATTTATATCTTGAATGCCCTTGATATCGGTAATGGCTTAAATAAAATGTAAACGCACTGAAAAATGCTATTTAATGGTGTAGTCATATGTAGAGGGTATCATTTAAAAACAAAATCCTAATTGGCTTAGAAATCTATCAAATTTGACAAGTGACAAATTTTTTTGTCATATTTAGCTTTCTCGTAAAAAAATAAGTTTAGCAATTTAAATAATTTTTTAATATGCCAAATAGGAAAATAGTAAAACGGGTGAGCCACCTAAAAGTTAAAATTTGGTTTAATAAGATGAATTATCGGTAATGACTGAAAATCAGTAACAAGTGTTATGTATTTTTCCAAAAGGACTGAAAAATGCTATTTAAAAGTGACAATTTTTCGGTTATCATCCTCACAAAAACTATGTTTATTGGTAAAAGACTTTTTTGATAAGTCAAATACGAAAAGAATAAATCGAGTGAGCCACTTAAAAGTTAAAGTTTGATTCAACAACAGGAATGCTTTCCATATCGGTAAACGACTTAAAATGAATATCAAGAGTTATAATTTTTTTTAAATGAACCGGAAAATGATATTTATTGGTATGCTCATATGTAGAGAATGCTATGTAAGAAAATGCTAGTTGGCTTTGTAAACTGACAAATTTGACAACTGAGAAATTTTTTTTTTATTTTATTTGGCTTGCTTACAACAAACTCACTTAAAAGTTAAAGGTCGGCTTAATAACTTGAATGCCCTATATACTGGTAACGACTGAAAATAAATATTAAGTATCATATATCTTTGTAAATGGACTGAAAAATAATAGTTAATGGTTTACCCATAAGTAAAGGCTGTCATTTTGGTTGGCTTTGTAAACTGTAGAATTTGACAAGTTTATGGTCAATACTGTAAAATATTTTCTTGGCATGTAGAATAAGAAAATAGTAAATTAGATGAGATAATTAAAAATATCCCTGTACGTCATATGAATCAAAAATTATTCCTATTATTTTTTCAGCAGAGAAAATTTAGCACTTCACAATAGATAATAATTTCGTGTTGATAGTTAGTTCGGTGAGGTAATAGAAATTTATTTGAAATTTTAATTTTGTTGAAACATTCACATATCCTACAGCAACAGTGTAAGGTTTTCTTTCTTTTTGGCACCTCAAATCAGATATTCTTCATTGGCAAGAAGTGTGGATAACTTTTCTCGAACCTCAGCTTGATGTAATCTAATTTGGAAACTATAAAATTACTTGTTGTACGTTCCTGATAAAACCCTTCAAAAATGGCGTCATTAATTGTATATATATACATATATATATATATATATATATATATATATATATATATATATATATATATATATATATATATATGTATAAATATATATATATATATATATATATATATATATATATATATATATATATATATATATATATATGTACATATATATATATATATATATATATATATATATATATATATATATATATATACATATTTATAATTTACGTGTTCTTGAAATTAGATCATTAAAACTATTCTTGGATCTGTTATATATTTATTGAGGTTTCGACCTTCGGAAGAGGTCTTCTTCAAAATTTGCTCTAAAAGATGACAGAAGAGTTAAATATAGATAGGTAATTAATCAGTTTGTCGTGTATTTCGGGGTTAAAATATTTGTAGCTTTTCGTAGTTTTTAATTTAAGACACTTAACCGTATACATTAATGAGGGCCTTACCTTAGAAAGTAGTTCATTGTATGGGGTGTTAATTTTAAATCACTGTCAAAAACACATTTTTACGTTCTACCAACAAACCACTTAACTTGAAGGACTTTATATGACTGGTAGGTAGATACGGTTTAGGTTATTTACATCTGTTTTTTCCTTTATTGGAGTGGGCGTCATCTGAATGTGCATGGATTCGAGTATTTCTCTCTTTTTTTTGTATTTATTTCGGTGTTGATAATTTTGATGTTTTTGAAATCAATAGTATGACTTTTATTCATTTCATGATTTGTAAGAGCTGTACTGTTTTTTTTGTCGTATTTATGGCCTTTGATTATATTTTCTAGATATTGGCTTGTTTGCCCGACGTATATTCCTTCGCAGTTATTGCATTTGATTTCGTAGACTATGCTACTTTTTTTTATTATTGTGGGGTTTTATATATATTATTTGGAGTTATATATAAATATATATATATATATATATATATATATATATATATATATATATATATATATACAGACACACACAAGACACCGACCAGTGATCAACGCTTTGAAAAGAATGGATGAGATTCCATCGAAACGTCAGCGAAACCGTCCATCAAGGGACTTCAAGCTAACACGGGATACCCGAAAAAACCATTACTACATATATATGTATATATATATATATATATATATATATATATATATATATATATATATATATATTTATATATATATAATTTATATATATATATATATATATATATATATATATATATATATATATATATATATATATGTGTGTATATATATATAACCCCAAATAATAAAAAAAGTAACATAGTCTACGAAATCAAATATAATAACTGCGAAGGAATATATATATATATATATATATATATATATATATATATATATATGTATATATATATATATATATATATATATATATATATATATAATTAATGGCGCCACTTTTGTAGTGTTTGGCAGGAACGTAAAAAATTTTGGCAAAAACCTTTCTCTAGAATTTTTATGTACTAATATAATTGCCTAGACCTGCATTTGCATGCTATAAGATTTCTACACAGATTAATGGCAATTTATGTTTATGGTTATATGGTTTAAAGAAAATTTAACTACAAGTTGAAGAGATAAACATAATTACAAAGTAAACTTGGTTAATTAACTGATAAGTAAATTATCCTAAGAAAATTGTGGCGTAGAGTAGCGGGTGACATAAATATTTACCTTTGATTTAATGTTGAATCATTAACGGTAATAAATTTTATCTCTCACAGACAGGAAACATTAAGACATAAAATTTCCAAATATACGGCAACAAAACAGAGCTGTCAGGTTGCGGTTTCATCTGATTGATAAATCTCCCGTGTACTCAAGAAATGTTACAATGTGGAAAATCTAGATCATTTATCGTAGTTTTGTAGTCAGCCAATATTCAAGAAACTCATTAAGGATGAATCAGGTGTTACAGATAAATTAAAGGGGTGGCGTCTAATTTTCCAGTGTTTTAGTTACCTTATATTACAAATAATAAATCTGATACAGTACACTTAACGTAATAATAAAGGTAAAACTTTTATTAAATAACTTATTTGATCTGTTTAGGATTTTTAAATTGATTTTTACAAATAATTTTATCATTATGATTCTGACACATTATCGGTAATACTTTTACTTATTTTGGTTCTTATTTTTTTTTTTAGTATATGTTAAAAATTTAAGAAGATTCACAATCGCACGGCTAAAGGTCACCGAAGAAAAGACTCTCAAATTCTTAAATTATGATTGCTGTCACCATATAATTTGTTTTAGATAAATACGCGTATAAGAAGAGTATAAAATGGAAGCCTCAACATCAGATTACGCTTAAATTATCAAGAAAGAAAATGTTTCAGGAGAGCTGGTAAAATTATCGGTAGTTTGCGATTTTCCCAAATTTTGGTAATTTGCCAAGAATATTTGCATCTTACATTTCTCTTATTCTATTAACCTAGATCTCTTATTTACTTGAGTTTTGTATGGATGCATTATTACTACAATGTATCATTAATAAAGATACGTGCTCTAATTATATTGTTCGAAGCAATGAATTCTATTTTAGAAATTAAGAAACTGTTAGTCCTTTAGATGTGCAATTTGCTACTGTACTGAAAGCTAGCTATTCGTCGTTTCGCGTTTTTTCTGTTACTGCCACAGGATGCCACAGTGGGGGTTCGCTGACATTGTACGACGTCATAAAATATAAAGCTTCAATGTTGCTGTATCATCGCTGTAAAATTCATGGCTCTAAAACGATTATACTCTCTGACCTACGGCTATCTGATTAATTGGAATAAAACCATTCCCAGATTAGTATTTCTCTAGTAAGCGCTCTCGGAAAGGTTCATTATTTTTGGCGTCCTTGTACTCTTAACAGAGTAAAAAAAGTAACTAACCACTGTGAAACTGAGCTACTAAATTTGTCAACCCTTTAGCAAGAATCAGACTGGGAAAACTGTCATTTGCAAGAGTAGAGGTTATAGATTTTATCTAAAAAGATAGCGATTCATTCCGAAAATACATAATATTATATTATTAACATTTCTTATATTTTAGTGTTCCATACGGAACACTTAAGAGATCACTCCGGTGTCCGTCTGTCCGTCTGTCACCACCGATTTTCTCCGAAACTGTTTGACATAGACAGTTAAAATTTAGTTTTTTGATAGTTAAATTTTTACTTAATAGAATCGTTTTGGGGGGGGGGGTGAGATCGGAAGTAAAATTTTTTTTTACCTGGTCACTGAGTAGGGTGTCAAGAGAAAGCTTGCGAAAACACGGGTTCAAAAATATGTATGATATAATACTTGGGCACCCTTTTCTTTGAATTACTTTAAAAAAATAACCAAAAATCGCTGCTCTCCGCCGAATCTCGAAAACCACTGATCAAAAAATTTTTAATAAATTCTGGAATAGTCTCCATAGCGAAATTATCATGAGTGTATTACGTTTCATAAATTATCTAATATAAAAAAAAAACTATAAAAACTATGTTGCTTGACAATATGGTTGACGTTTTTTCAGTACCCTACTGATACCGTGTAGCGCATCCCTTCTATACCGAGACAGCCGAGGTGATAATTTTATTATATTTGTTTTTAATTAAACAAATATTTAGGTTATAAATATTTATTTTACACTTTTATTATCAGATTCTAAATTGAGCTAGATTGATTTATTGGCTATTAGGCAGCTAACATACTATAAATATTATATACTGTTAACTAAGAAAAAAACGTGAAAATAAGTTGTTAGGGACCTAATTAACTTAGCCTACATAAGCATTTTATTTCTTTTAAAAGAAATAACAGTACGGAACACTAGTAACGCAAGTCCAACTTGCACTTGACCGTTTTTTTTTTGATAAAATCGTCAAGCAACTATGTAAGAAAAAATACGCTGGACTAGTAGTCTTTCCTGTGTTGTTATTTTATACAATTGGTAGCAGAAATAACGCCAATTACAAAATTTCTTCTTGCACAATCAATTAGCGTCTTTTATTTACATTTGGGTGTAAATTTTTGTGCATTTGTAAAATATATATATAACGCAAATTTTGACAAATAAATGGTTACATATTATGTTATTAGTTAATGCAATACACAAAAAATGTACGTGTGATGTTTGGAAAATTGTAGTGCTCAAAATCTTTCAGAGCCGCGCCTTTCTTGTGATGGTGTAAAACATTCTTACATATATTGCGAACTACAAGTTTTCAAAATATAAAAATATTTTAACTTTCGCTATTGACAGCTAATGAAAAACACACATTATATTATTGAAAAACACTAACTACTGAAATGGATGGTAATTTTTTTTTTGAATTCTTAATCTAGCAAAGGGTACAGAAGTTAAAAAAAAACTGTGAATCACCAATAAATATAAAGCTATCTGGAGTTGGAGTTGGAAGGGTATTAAATTTTTATTTTATTTGTTTATTATTGGTTTTAAAGGGCGTTAGAAGAATATTTAGTTTTTCCTTTGAAAGTACTAGTAGCAAATGAAGAATTCTTTCCTGTTGACTTATGACACTAAACATCAGAACATTCTCAAGAAGTATGACTTGCTTATTGTAGCAAAATTATATTACTATACTCTTTTAGTACTTACGAGTACCACACTTTTGACACATTCGATAGACGAGTTAGACTTAACTTAGACATTATGTGTATGTATAAATTACTATAGATTGGATACTTTTGTAAATTATATAATATATAACATGAATTATTCCGGAATTAATATTTAGCATGAATTACTTCCATGAAAGCACTACCGCGTTGTCTGAGAGGTGCCATGAAGTATAAAACCGGCCAAGTGCAAGTCGAACTTGCGCAAATATTGTTTCGTACTTGTACCTTACCTAGGCTAAGTCCCTAACATGTATACATCTTAAGCTCCAGTATGTATTTTCACATTTTTTTTTAATCAATAATGTTAAATAGTTATAGCATCTTCGCTACCTAATAGCCAATAAATCAATCTAGCTCAATCTAGAATTTAGTAATAAAAGTGTAAAACAAATATTTACTACCTAAATATTTGTTTAATTATAAACAAATAAATGAAAATTATTTTCTGCGGGTACCCATCCATATATGCATTGAAAAGTGTATTAAGACCACTTCCACGATATTGTCAAGGAACATAGATTTCATAGTTTTTTTTTTATACCAGAAAATTATGCATTCGTGATCATTTTCGCAGCATTTTTTCCACATTTTTTGATAAGTACTTTTTGAGATAGGAGGGGGGATAGAGATTTTTAGCCATTTTTTAAAAATAATACAAAGAAAAGTGTAGGCAAGTATTCCATCTATATATTTTTAAATCCATGTTTTTACAAGTTTTCCTTTAACACCCTACTCAATGACCTGGTCATTTTTTTTTCCACTTCCGATTTAACCCCCCAAACTAACCCCTTAAATCAAAACTTAACTTTTAAAACTATACGGCTCTAATTGGGCCATCAATTCCTATATTTGTGCTAAATTTCAATTTTCTGTGTCAAATAGTTTCGGAGAAAATCGGGTGTGATACTGAAGTGAACCCATAAGTGCTCCGTACGGAACACTAAAAATATACTGTCCTAAGCAAAACAGCTCAGTTGGGAGATCGTCGGACTGAAGCTTTAAACGCTCCTGGTTCAATTTCTATTATTAAACAGGTTGTTTTAGTATTATTTTTTCCTGTGACATCAAAATTATAATTGTTAATAATTAAAAAAGTAAACAACTAGTGCTAAAATTAAGTCGAAAAAATAAAGGACACTATTAATAATAATTCAAGGAGATGCCATAAATTATTCTAAATTTTAATTGTAAACACCAGGCTGCAGAAGCATTAGCTTGTATCAGCAGAAAATGAGTACAATGCCAAGTTTACTATATTTTTCTAATTTGGATTACATATTTTGTAAATTTTTTGAGAATAATTAGGTATTTTTGAGATTAAATTGAATTGGTTCGATCCCAGGTTTTGGCAAAATATTTTTTACACATCCATTTTATCGAGTTTTTTGCAGTGAATCATTCTAAATGTTGATATTTTTTTTAAACACGCTACGTATGAAGCGACCTTCTTTCACCTTCTCCATACCTGCTCCTATAGGTTTGAATATAAATAATTATATTTCATATTTGTTCTTTCTATCAGCGAAAACACTGGAAATAATTCCCACAATTTTAATAAAATTATATAAAGAGCCTTTACCTCCTTACCCTAATTGTTCAAAAACTGTGGCTCACTTTCAAAGTGACAGAAATAAAGTTAGATTCGACATCTTGATTCATTTCGGAGTTGTCGTGGCCACTGGCGAAAATTGGAAAAAGATCTGAAACGTGAAGAAATGCAATTAGCAAGGGAAGTTATAATAACCTTACCTAAAAATATCCCAAAATTAAATTCTCATTACATTAAATATAGAGTAATAAATCTGCCATGCCAACAGAAATTCCATTATATCTTGTTAGAATGCGAACTTAAGTATCTGGTAAATGCCATATTAGTAAAGATTACATTACTGCATTTGATAAATATATCCATGTTTCAATCCAAACATGTCATAGTTGTTTACTTGAATAAGCTATACAAATTACAATGATAACTGTAACTGTTATATTTTGAATGCAAAGGCATTTCCTGGAATGTTGATTTTAATTGAGTTGTTTATTGCTTGTAAATTTCTCAAACCTTAGTACATATATATGTCCTAATTAAGGTATCTGATAGAGATTTTATTCGCTTTTACGTTTAAAAAGATATTTTTTTGGGATTTTCTTGCTAAATTAAATTTTGTTATAGAAGGACAAGATTACCCTCTCCGCCAAGAAAGTCAACCGATTTCTCAGCAAGCTCTACCCTCTACTTAAGTCCAGCAAATTGTAAACTCGCAACAAGTTGACAACCTATAAAATAATCATCTGAGCCAGATTGACCTACTCCAGTCCAGCACCGTGCCAGTTGTCACGCACCTGCAGATCCATCCTCCAGATCATCCAAAACAAGGCCTTACATATCATCGTCAGAGCCTCATGCCTTATTTGCAATACCTAACTCCACCTAGATCTCCAGATGCCCACAATCCGTAAACTCATCAACAAAACCCAGACCATATTTCTCGACAAAACCACCCACCACCCCAACTTCACAATCAGGACCGCCTACTGTCTCCCTACAGGCCATGCCGCCGCCGTCTGCCAAGACCTAGACCCCCAGCCTCCGGATTGGCTTAAGTTAACCTTAATTAATATTAAGTTCAATTTTAAGTTTATGTTCGTAAAATATCTTAAGTTGAAATATCTTAAGTTCTCCCAATATACTTATATAAATCCCTCACCTAGGTTAAGTTAATTAGGTCCCTGCCATGTATGTATATATCTCAAGATCTAAGTTGTTAATCATGTTCTATCACATCATTGTATAATAGTTATAGTTACAGACTAGCTAATTGCCAACAAATCTGAAATGTGGGATAATTTTCTTGTGTTTAGTTGTATAATGAACACAATTATTTATACTGTAACATATACAAACGGATGAGAAAGGGTAGGGTTGTTTCTTTTAGGAAATCTTGGAATCGAGGAATCTTAAAAGGAATATCTTTTTCATTGTTTCTATTATTAAAATACATAGTATGATTCCCTAGTATTAAAAAAAAAACAAATATATACTATTATTTGAATTTCTTCTTGACTTTGAGGAGAAAGGTAGAAATAATGTGTAGAGTAAAATGTTAGCGTATATATAATATTTGAGAAGAACAATATCTCATAATAAAGTACATCTCATTTAAAATATCGAGTTGGAATATACAAGATTCAAACTCAGATTTACATTCTAACTGTCTAATTGTTAAGGAAGTATTAAATAAAAACCTTTACAATTTTTTTTAGTTACTTTTTAAAATTGGTTTAAAACTTATTACGTAAAACCATATATGGGATATTATAAAAATAGTTGAATATATTGAAATAAGTGGTAAATGAACAAAAGGACTTATAGTTTTAAACGTGTACCTTTAATGGGTTATAACTCCTTTTTAAA
Organism: Pachyrhynchus sulphureomaculatus; assembly: GCA_019049505.1. Taxonomy (NCBI): domain Eukaryota; kingdom Metazoa; phylum Arthropoda; class Insecta; order Coleoptera; family Curculionidae; genus Pachyrhynchus; species Pachyrhynchus sulphureomaculatus. The sequence continues at coordinate 164,470,119 of CM032446.1, forward strand.
GGAACATCTGAGGAGACGAGAACTGAAATTAACCTAAGCCAGTTTGACAAAAGCTGTACAGTAAATTAGAAAATATCCCGAGAATGGCTTCATTTTTGAGTAGCTGACTGGTATACAAGTGTTAGAGTATTCACACGATGAGAAAGATTACGTTTTTCTTGTCTTGTTAGCGTCAAGAAAGTTTTTGATAGAACGACTTTTAGTTATCTATAAGGAATCATATATCTTATCAATTGTAGTGACTTTCCGACTTTGACAGTTGCACTAGGTATATTCAGGAATCTTTATTTTTGGAGATCAGATTATTCAAATCCTGAAAGTCAAAGATGCTTGACAATATTTTATGCAATCTTATACCAAACGCACTTAAGACACTTCAATTTAAAGCGATATAAAACTCAAAATCACAATTATATCTAGTTTCATCAATCTCTTTCAGTAAATTATTTCCAATTGATTAAAAATACAGCAGAAATGAAAATAACATATCATAAATGTTTAATACTGGAGAAAAGTAATAGTTATTGAAATCTAAAGTAAAATAATACATAGATAAAAAAAAATCCTGTATTAATTTAGATCATGCAGGCCTATTAGCAACATATTTATATATTATTATTACACAATCTTGGTGGATAATTTCAAATTATCTGACTTTTAGTATTTTATTATAACTCAATTGATTGAGAAATAACTGTTCGAAGAAAATAATAAAATTTTTTATAAAAAAATTACATTAAAATTCATTTCTTTTATTATAATTTCAGTCAATATCACGGCGAATTGCATCTTTAATAAAAATTTCTTCATCAATCTGTGGCTTTCACGGCATTTGAAAGTAAGCTATAAGCTCTCACTATTTCTGAAAATATCGGCCAGAGGTACAAATTCTTATACCTAACTTTTATATTTTGTGTGTGCGGAGAAAAGTACTGATTTTTGCTCCCCTTATTGTCGATATTAGTATGGGTGATGAATTCTAATACGGTAAACGAGAATCCCTAAATGATTCGACACATAGGAAGCAATAAATAATTGCCGAAAAATGAATAATTTTACTTATCGTTTATTTTTATTTTTGGTGATCGAGAATTACTGACTCATATGTCGTGCTTCCTGGCGATTATTTTAGTAATTTTGACTATGTAATAAGTTTTCACTTAAAATGTAGGTTTCGTTCAATTTCGGTAGTTAATAAATGTGATTATTTTTCTCATTTTTTTTTATAAAATTTCAGGGGGCTCAAATATGAATAAAACATTCTGCAGATCTTACATTATCCAACCAAATACTAATGATTAAAAAAACTTAATATTGTCGAAATATATATCAAAAAGAAAATAAAAAAAAATGAGGAGTGTTCTTCGTAACACAGTTATTAGTACATAACCAATTAAATGCGCATGAATAAGTTACAAGTGCAAAGAACATAAACTAGATTGTTTACATCTTCAGTGAAGACGTACATCAGGTCTTCCAATTAACACTGAAAAATAAAATTAAAGAATGAATAGTAGTGAATACCATGACTAAGAATGGCGGCAACGTACAGCTCAAATTTAATTGCACTATTCAGGTTGATAGTAAGAAGGAAAATTTAAAAATTACTAATTTGCTTAGAGAGTCTTGTAGTTTGTCAACCAACTTCAAAACAGGAGGTTCTCGATCCAATAATTGTGTATATGTTATTTTTCAAACTTAATATTTATGCATTTAAGTCTGGGCTTTCGATCCGACAAACCAAATTTTGCAATTTATGTCTGTATTCATATTTTTCGTTTATCTTTAAAACTATTGGATGAGCTGTAATGAAATTTTTATATTCGATCAAATATTTTCAACTTAGGTACCAGTAAAATAATCTTTCAAATCATAGTAAATAGGGAGAGGTGATTCTAAATTTAAAAAAAAAGAAATAAAACCAAAAAAACCATTGCCAAAAATGAAAAACAGTACAAAATAATATTACTACCTACCAGCTTAAAAAAAGAAAAACATAATACGCGATAGAAATCTTCGCTGTTATCACTCTAAATGAAAATCGTAAGTAATGTAACAATACATAATTAGTATTCAATATACAAAATATAATACGACCAGACAAAGCGCATAAATTACAGGATTTATTTGTAAATTCGCAGAATCAAGAACTAAATAACAATTAGCGCGGCAGTCTAAGTAAACTTTTATGCACCGCAGAAGCATGGGATAGACAGGGTGCAAGTGTAGCGTTACGTCAGTAGGATAGGGTTTTGTTTCTCGACCTCAGTCGTGCGTTGATAGGCGAGCATGACTTGTACTGGTTCGAAAAATTTTGCTTAATTTTGTATGTTCTCGTATTATATTTTGTGTATTAAATATTAATTATATATTGCTTACATTTCCTACGTTTTTTTATTTAGTATAATAATAGCAGAGATGTCTTTTGCTAATCATACGTTTTTTTGAGTAGGTAAGTACTATCATTTTAGGATTAAGAGACGATACTATTTTGTACTTCTCAACATTCTTTTAGTCGGCTTATTTAATACTATGTTTTTAAGTTTTAGTTTCTTTACTTTGACTTTTCTTACACAATTTATTTGATGACATTTGCAATACATGACTGGATGAATTCCGTAAACAAAGTACGATTAGTCAACTAAAAGTTGTATGTTCCATTTTTTTTTTACTGAATACTTTAACTGTAACTAGTGCTATGTTGGGAATATGGAATTTTTGACACAATGACACTACTCAGTATGTACCACCACTACACCAAACACGTTTATTTTTGCACTTGACGCGCATTTCGCTAACCATGTTAGCTTCATCGGGGACGATGACTGACTGAGTCATCATCGCTCTTGATAAAGCTAACATGGTTAGCGAAACGCGAGTCAGGTGCGAAAATAAAGTATTTGGTGTAGTGGTGATATATATTGAGTAATAACTAGTGTTATTTACTAAGTTGGGAATGTGGAATCTTTGGCACAATGATACTACTCAGTATATATCACCACTACACCAAACACTTATTTTTGCACTCGACGCACGTTTCGCTAACCATGTTAGCTTCATCAGGAGCGATGATTGACTAAAGCTAAACTACCAAATCTACCCTATTTATACTTAGCCTAACCCTTGAATTACTCAAGCGGAACTAATGACATAGGCAAGGCTATCAGTTCCGGTCAAGTAACCAGTAGAGGGGACTATAAGGAATAGGCCCTCTGTCTTTGTTTAAACTACTTTTACATTTTATGATTTCCATACTTTCGTATGCGTTTAACAATCTCCTATCAGATACATTTTTTATTAATCTTAGATTATCTAATGTTACAGTATGATCAGCTTCAAGAGCATGTTCGGCAATGCTAGACTTTTCTGTTCTGTTGTATTTTAAGTGTGCTAAATGTTCTTTAAATCGTGTTCTAATTGACCTTTTAGTTTGCCCAACATACTTTTTGTCACAATCATTACAACTAATTTCATAAATTCCACTTTTCTCACAATTAGGAACCTTATCTTTGGGATTTCCTAAGATATTCCTCAGATTGTCTGATGACTTATAGACTAAGGTGAGGCCTACCTTATTAAATACCTTATTGAGTCCCTTGCTATATTTCGGATTATATGGTATGGATACATACTTGGTGTTATTTTCTTCGCGTGTAAAAAAGGTGGAATTCTGAATATTAAACCTAAACTTACGCCTAATGATTTAGCTTATTTACTAAGTCATCGTCATAACCATTAACTCTAGTTATATTTCTAATACGATTCCTTTCTTTATTAAAGTTTACTCTATTCAGAGGAAAAGTGACCAAACGATGAACTAAAAAATGTAATGAGGCTAATTTATGTTGTTTGCAATGAAATGAATCATTAGGAATATATCTATCTGTTACTGTGTCCTTCCTATAGATATCAAATTCTAATCTATTATTATTATTAATAATTAAAATATCTAGAAAAGGCAATTGTCCTTTGTTCTCAACTTCGTAAGTGAATTAAATGGAATCATACCGGCTATTTAATTTGGAAACAAAATCATCAATATTTGCTTTCTTTGTATCAAAAATCGCGAAAATATCATCCACATACCTATACCATACCCTTGGGAAATATTCGAATCCTTGACTGGCTTCGATTTCAAACTTACTCATGAATAAATATAAAGCTAATAAGCTAATCAATAGGCGTAAGTTTAGGTTTAATATTCAGAATTCCACCTTTTTTACACGCGAAGAAAATAACACCAAGTATGTCTCCATACCATATAATCCGAAATATAGCAAGGGACTCAATAAGGTATTTAATAAGGTAGGCCTCACCTTAGTCTATAAGTCATCAGACAATCTGAGGAATATCTTAGGAAATCCCAAAGATAAGGTTCCTAATTGTGAGAAAAGTGGAATTTATGAAATTAGTTGTAATGATTGTGACAAAAAGTATGTTGGGCAAACTAAAAGGTCAATTAGAACACGATTTAAAGAACATTTAGCACACTTAAAATACAACAGAACAGAAAAGTCTAGCATTGCCGAACATGCTCTTGAAGCTGATCATACTGTAACATTAGATAATCTAAGATTAATAAAAAATGCATCTGATAGGAGATTGTTAAAAGCATACGAAAGTATGGAAATCATAAAATGTAAAAGTAGTTTAAACAAAGACAGAGGGCCTATTCCTTATAGTCCCCTCTACCGGTTACTTGACCGGAACTGATAGCCTTGCCTATGTCATTAGTTCCGCTTGAGTAATTCAAGGGTTAGGCTAAGTATAAATAGGGTAGATTTGGTAGTTTTAGCTTTAGTCAATCATCGCTCCTGATGAAGCTAACATGGTTAGCGAAACGTGCGTCGAGTGCAAAAATAAAGTGTTTGGTGTAGTGGTGATATATACTGAGTAGTAGTGTTATTTACTTAAAATTGAAAAGAAACTGGTGTATTTCAGCTATTATGAGTTTGGATAGACAAAATCACTAAAGTTATAATGCTTTGTTAAAATTCTTAACACTACTAAATTTCTTTATTGTTGCAAGGTCCTAACTGAAAAATCTAATACTTGAGATTTTTTTCTTGACATTTATTTTACAAAATATAATAATAGCAAAAAACGAGAGTAAACTGAGAACTCAGGCGGATAAGTTATTCAAACCCTTTCGATGAAAGTAATTGTAAAATAAAAATTCGCGAATTCTCTTGTGTGTGTGTGTGTGTGTGTGTGTGTGTGTGCGTGCGTGCGTGCGTGCGTGCGTGCGTGCGTGCGTGCGTGCGTGCGTGCGTGCGTGCGTGCGTGCGTGCGTGTGTGTGTGTGTGTGTGCGCGCGCGTGTGTGTGTGCGCGTGTGTGTGTGCGCGTGTGTGTGTGCGCGTGTGCGTGTGCGTGTGCGTGTGCGTGTGCGTGTGCGTGTGCGTGTGCGTGTGCGTGTGCGTGTGCGTGTGTGTGTGTGTATGTGTATGTATGTGTCGGTTATTTTCACTTCACCCACACATATACAGTTGTTCATTTGTTTGGCTTTGATCTTAATTATTATAAAGGAGAAAGTAAATAAGAGACAATATCGAACTGGAAAACACTAGCGTTGATAGTGAAGGTCTCTCTATCAACTAATTGGCAAAAGGGAGGGAAGAAAACTGGAGCACCATAAATAAATCTATCATCATAAGAGCACAGCTTTATGAACAGTCCTTCCTACCAAATATGGTCGAATACATTGGACAAATCATGTGCAACAACCCGAGATTCTCCATAAGGTTCAATTGAGTTTGAGTTACATTAAATATGTGTGATATAAGTAAGCTGATCTCATGTTGTGTGGTCAAGGATGCCCGACATTGTCTTCAGATAAATTGTCATAGAACGCATTTTAATGCAACTAGACATCAAAAAACTTCTGGCACTTATGGAATACCTGCCATAGTACTAAAAAACTACGCGAAAGAACTCATACTAGATTTCTGTGGAATTTTCAACCTATCCTACGGAATGGGAATATTTCTTTCATGCTGGAAATACGCCACAGTTCAGCCGATATCCAACAAAGGCAAGATGATCTTGCCAAATAACTACCAACCAGAAGCACTGCTTTCAATTATGTCGAAAGTTATGGAAAAGGCTATCAATTAGCATCTTCTAAAATATCTAGAAGGATTCAATATTATTGGCGACTATCAATGGCTTTCTCAAGCAAAGATCGACAGGAGATCATGTAACTTATCTCACACGTTTAGAGAATCTCGAACGGTTGCACTTGAAATATCAAACTCATTCGACAGTGTTTAGCATCACAGATTGTTGGCTAAACTATACTGTTTTGGCAAGTTTGAAAAATTTTGTTTATGGATTTCACGTCTTTTTAGAGAGCGTTGTTTACGAGTGGCAGTTTACGGATTTTTTCTAATATCTACTACCAAGGCTGGTGTGTCCCATGGCTCATTACTGTCTCCTACTATCTTTTTCTTTTACATTAATGATGTGTTGGAAAAGATAAGGAATCGATTATATAGCTTTGCATATGACAGTACGCTTACTTCTTCATGTACTTTGTACGCTCGAACATCGTATACTCATGCAAATATTCGCCGATAGCAGGAAGTGGTTCAACTTAGCAAAGACCTGGAAGATATTCCATTTGGAGTGACAGTAACCAAGTAGAATTTAATTCTACAAAATCCCTAGCGGCAATTTTTTTAAAGGGTCATCGTTGCAGAAATATAATTATGTCAGGACTCTCAATTTCTTTAGCACCGTCTCTACTCGGCGTTAACTTGGATGTAAATATGTCTAGAAATGAACATGTTGCATGCATAGGAAAGAGAGATTCTCAAAAGCTGGGAATACTTGACTAGAACGCAACAACTACGAAGCTCGAATTTAACCAGTAATCGAATACTGCTTCCATGTTTAGAGCTCTATTTCCAAGCACACACTATATTTGTTGAATTCTATTGATTGTAGGCTTAGAACTCACTAGTAGCCTTAATGTCTTGGGACATCGAAGAACTGTTGCAATTTGAGTCTATTCTACAAAGTACTTTCATGGAAAGTCTTCAGTGGATATACCCCGCTGAATTCCTCCTAAAGCGGTGCATACTATTAACATACGTTGCACTAGTACATCATATCCATATGAATTTCAGCTTGCCACTTGTCGCACAACCATTTCCAAGCAGTTTTTCTTTACGTAGAACCTTATACCACTGGAAGAATTTGCCCAGGACTATGTTTCTATATTTTACAGCGATTCTAGCCCAACGTGAATCGCTTTTTCTGCACACGTGTCGCTTTTTTCCTCCAGGACATATGCTATGCCCATAACAAAAATTTCATCCTAATTCTCTAAAAATATTTAAGTGTCAAACTGATCTAATTTAATAATTTATGGTTTATTTTAAGAAACGCCAATTAAAATATTGTCAACGTCAATTCAATAACTTCCTAAATATCTTACAAATGTCTATTGTATTGTTACATTTGGTATATATATTCATGTATTACATGCCATAAATGTTCGCTTGCATAACCTTTACGAATTACTAACGACTGTTCATTATTGTGATAAGCAGAATACAACACAGTTTATTGCAATCTCAATAAGTGATAAATTTGTAGGTTTCAACTGATTTGTCTGTACACATTATATGTCCTGAACGATATATTTTCAAGGTAGAAGGGCTCGTTTTTTCTTTCCGTATAGGTTAGTGTTCTATATACTGCTAGACTTTAAATATATATATTTATGTGTCAAATATATCTAGCAACAGTTAAAATTATTGAAGCTACTATCAAATAAGCTGGTTTTAGTGAAACTGGTTGGCAGCGATTTTATAACTGAT
>CM032446.1:164482942-164535120 GCA_019049505.1 Pachyrhynchus sulphureomaculatus
TTCTTAAAAAAGAGAACACTAAAGGAGGGGCTATTTATAAAGGGGGGCAAGGAGCGTTAATGATTGGGGGGAGCCAAACGAAAACAAGGAGCAAAAAGTCATCTTGCACTTGAACTTTGAATGCTTAGACCCCTTCCAACACAATAAACCGAAAATTGATGACTGAGTAGGAAGGACCTTTCACATATAAAATAACTTTTCTACTGTGACATCGCTTTTAATAATCATTGACCCTGGAAAGAAAGGGAGCGATTTTTCACAAAAAAGAATCCATGCCGAATGTGGAACTCTAAAGTCTTACACCCAATTTAAAAATATGACCAGAGGGACATATTTCAATCTAATAGAACCCCTCATAAAAAAAAATATTTCTAAGATGCGTAGTTTATATATCCATAGCCTTCTTGGCTAAGTCACAGCTAATTATCTACTGAAACACAGACTCAAAAATTAACAACTTTAATAAATATAATGTTTACTCAAAATAAAATTCTAAACTAATGGAGAACTAACACTACAATTTTTCTGTTCAAAAAAGAAGATGGAAAGCAAACTACAGAGGAATAAACCTCCAAGCTAGAACTCGAAGACTAACAACAAACATAATAGCCATCAAATTCAACGAGTAGAACGGACTTGCACGAATGCAGCTTTCATTATAAGCCAAATTACTGAAAAATGATAGACTACAATAAGTCTTAATATTTCATTGTCTTGAAAAGCGTCTTCTTTTAAATATAACTTTAGAAATACCTTCTATTAAGTACATCAAATGGCACAGTACCGAAAATAGATTTCTAGCTCACAGAGTTAATACTGGTTGAAATAGTAATTCGTGTAGTGGAGACCTTTAGCTTACTACTTTTCCATAGATGAAATATTAAACTTAGTTATTGTAGAATGTGTGCTAAAGAAATGAAATTACTATGCTGACGACGTTGTGCTGACAGCAAAGAATATTGAGTTGTGGTGATATCAATGCGGAAATAATAAACAAAGCAGAAAAGACTATAAAATCAGCGTCATACCTAAAATTGAAACAAAAATTCGAATTTAGAAGAACGTAATACTATACCGACCTAAATAGTTGAAGCAAGGCCAAAAAAAAAGAATAGTTAAAATCTCAAAAATTAAGAGACCAGTAAGATAGAGTAGCAGACTCCGAAAGCGTTATCAAATGTATAATAAAAGACTGTTTTTAGTGAATTTCTACTTGTTTATTTAAATTGTGATGACGCGTTTCGCTGTCGATGCAGCTTCTTCAGATCTACATTTTACACTGTCAAGTGTTTAATGTTTACAATTTTATATAATTTCTTAATTATAATATTACACCTAATTAAATTACATTGATAGTATTGGAAAACCCACACAGACATGGAATTAGGAGAATAAATTCAATAAAGGTGAATTGTTTAAATCTACCTGGTCGTTAAGTAAAGTACCTGTAGTCCTTAATCGACTTATTTGCATTGTCTCTAAAAGGTTTAGTTTTAAACCTTTTTGTTGGGTATGTAAAATTTTGAAATTCTTATTAAAGGTGTGATTTTCTGTTAAAAGATGATTAGCATATGTTGAATTAGACTTTCTATGGATGAAACTTTTTTCGTGTTCTGTAATTCTTTGTATAAATGTACGTCCAGTTTGTCCTATGTATGTTTTAGGACATGACCCACATGTTAATTGATAAACACCTGATTTATTATCTTTATTCATTTGTGGTTTGTAGTTTTTGAGATATTTCCCTATAGTATTATTAGTCTTGAAAGCTATGTTGATACTTTTTTGATTTAAAAATTTTCCTAGTTTTTCTCTTGGTTTGCGGAAATAGGTTAAGCATTTAAATATGGTTTTTCTGTTCTTAAAACGTGGATATATTTCTGAGATTGCCTTGCTCCTAAGTTTTTTCCTAACGATGTTATCGATTAAAGTAACCCAATAACCGTTGTTAACGGCTACTTGTTTTATGTAGTTTAATTCTTTAGTAAAATTGTTCTCTGATAAGGGGATATTAGTTAGTCTATGTATAAAGCTATGATAAGCCGCGAGGTTATGATAGTTAGGGTGGTGAGAACTATTGTGAATTGTGGTATCTGTATGACAAGGTTTGTGATATATTGCAAATTCATGTTTTTTCATGGTTTTTACTGATCGTTAAGTCTAGGAAGTTGATTTTCCCTTCGACTTCTTCTTCCATTGTAAAACTGATATTTCTATGTAAAGAATTATTGTAAAAAGTGAGTTAATTGCCTGTCCGTACCTGTAAAGCATACAATTATATCATCTACGTATCGATGCCAGTATGGACAATTATTACTATTGTTATTATGTTTGTTAAATATCGTTGTTTCAATACTGTCCATGAAAATTTCGGCATGCAATGGGCTTAATGAACTCCCCATAATTAACCCTTCCTTACTAATATAGAATTTATTGTTAAATGAAAAATAATTTTGTCTTAGGCAAGTTCTTAATAAATTAATTATATCCATTTTTATGACTTCATTTACTTTGTTTCTTGTTAATAGGTTTTCTATTAAAATTATTGTTTCGTCTGGGGGAACACTTGGAAATAAGTTTTTGACATCGAAAGAAACTAATTTAGAATTATCTGGCATTGTTATATTCTTAACTTTATCCACGAGTTCGTATGAGTTTTTGATACTGTATTGAGGTTCAAATTTGCTATGGTATTTGATTAAATCAGTTAAAAAGGATGACGTCTTATATGCTGGAGCAGACATATAGGAAACAATTGGTCTGATTGGGTGGTCAAGTTTGTGTAGTTTTATGAGTGAATAAAGTTGTGGGATTTGGGGATTCATATTTATCAATTTAAATTTATCTTTATCGTGAATGATACCTTTAACCTGTTCAATTTGTTGTTTTATTTCTTTTTGAAATTTGAAAAAAAAAATTGTTGGATCTTTATTTTAAAATTTCATACTTTCCTGTTTTGAAAAAATCTAACGTTTTATTAATGTAGTGATTTTGTCTATTGCTATTACTGTGTTACCTTTATCTGCTTTGGTAAAGATTACATAATTTTGTTTTGCTTTACTCTGAATGGTTTTTATTGTCCTTAAGTCTTGGTTGATGATGTTATTATTAGACATGAATTCTTTTTTAATAATTTAGGCTGTTTGAAATTTTGATAATATGTTGTTAGGACTATATGTCAAGGTTATCTCAGTATCAATAGCTAATGTCTTCGATTCTTTGATATTGAAGTTAGTTTGAATATTGTGTTTGAAATCTTTTGTTAGAAGATTTTTTCCCAGTCGGTGTGTTAGAAATGTTAATAAATCGACTAAAGAATTGATGATCGGTAATTTTTTTTTTTTTTTATTTTGTATTGTTATACGTTTTTGTTGAAAGAGACACACTGTAGTTTATCGTATTATTTTAAATATTTTTTATGTATTATTGTTTTTTTTTTTACCTTTTCACGTGTGTTTGAATCTAAGGCCATAAATAATAATTTTGTGTGGATTACCTTGAGATACATGTACTCTGTATATATCGATTTTCTTTTGGCGAGTATAACTGCTTCTTTGACTACTTTGCTGCTGTCAAATATCATAGAAAATTTGAACCTAAATACAGTATCAAAAACTCATACGAACTCCTGGATAAAGTTAAGAATATAACAATACCAGATAATTCTAAATTAGTTTGTTTAAAAAACTTATTTCCAAGTGTTCCCCCTGACGAAACAATAATTTTAATAGAGAACCTATTAACAAACAGCAAATTAAATGAAGTTATAAAAATTTACATAATTAATTTATTAAGAACTTGTCTAAGACAAAATTATTTTTCATTTAATAATAAATTCTACAATAGTAAGGAAGGGTTAACTATGAGGAGTCTATTAAGTCCATTACTTGAAGAAATTTTCAAGGACTGTATTGAAACAATGATATTTACCATAATAATAATAGTAATAATTGTCTATACTGGTATTGATACGTTGACGATATAGTTGTATGCTTTACAAGTACGGACAGGCAATTAACTAACTTTTTACATTAATTCTTTACATAGAAATATCAGTTTTACAATGGAAGAAGGAGTCGAAGGGAAAATCAACTTCCTATACTTAACGATCAGTAAAACCATGAAAAAAAAACATGAATTTGTAATATATCACAAACCTTGTCATACAGATATCACAAATCACAATATTTCTCGTTACCCTAACCATCATAAACTCGCGGCTTATCTTGGCTTTATACATAGACTAACTAATATCCCCTTACCAGAGGACAATTTTACTGAAGAATTAAACTACATAAAACAGGTAGGCGTTAACAACGGTTATTCGGTTACGTTAATCGATAACATTGTTAAGAAAAAGTTAGAAACAAAGCAATCTCAGAAATATACCCACGTTTTAAGGACAGAAAAATCCACATTTAAATGCTTAACCTATTTCGACAAACCAACAGGAAAGATGGGAAAATTTTTAAATCAAAAAATATCAACATAGCTTACAAGACTAACAATTACTAATTAATTAAACTTTTAGAGACAATGCAAAGAAATCGATCAAGGACTACAGGTACTTTACCCAACGAACAGGCAGATTTAAACAATTAACCATTATTGAATTTATTCTCCTAATTCCATGTCTGTGTGGGTTTTCCAATACTATCAACATAATTTAAATAGGTATTATATTATAATTAAGAAATTATATGAAATTGTAAACATTAAACCTAACTTGACAGTGTAAAATGTAGATCCGAAAAAGCTGTATTGGCAGCGAAACGCGTCATCACAATTTAAATAAACCAGTGAAAAATTGTTAAAAACAGTCTTTTATTACATATTTATAATGAATTTCCATCAAGTAAAAGTTACAACCATCCAAAATTCGTTATAAAATGTACTTCGAAAGTAAAGTAATCACTGAAACAAATATTTAATTAGAACAATTGAATCTCAGAATTAAATTCATGAAACTGACTGAAAAAAATATCTAGTTTTGCTTTAAGGATATTTTAGTTCTCGTTGAATTTTTCAAATTCTTTATATTCTATAATTTACATGCTCTATATCAGTTCAATATTCACTCAACCAATTAAATGTAACATGCTGCTTTAAATGAAATATCCAATATATTTTACTTTCTTTTTTGTTCGTCGTAAAATTTATTGCAAATTTTCTATGACACCTCTTTCGCATAACGTGGGTAGTTTTGGATATATTACGGTCATTACTCTGTATTATTTACTTTATCCAAAAATTAAATTTTCCGGAAATATGATTTGGTTCTAAGGGAACTTAAATTTAATCCTGAAATCCTGTTTTTATCTCATAAAATCCGTTTCGCCTAAAAACATCTGAATTAATAAAAAATGTTAATATTATAGGATAATATCTCTAATTTTTAGTTTTTACTTTGGTGAATATTCATAATATGACAAGATATCGCCTACAATAAAATTTTCGATTTTGATGGTTCAAATATGTATGTTATAAATTAAAAGATCTACTAAAGATTCCGTAAAAAAAATCAAGCAAAGGATTGTCAAAATATATATCTTTTGTCTTTGTTGATTCTATTGTATGTCATAAGTTTTTCATTCTTTTGAGAATATTAATAAATCCTACCAGATATTTTATTAGATGCTGATTCAATAACTTTTGATATTACAGAAAGCCATGAGACTGGTTTCGTAAGATCTTTTTGTCTTTGTTGGGTATCAGTTGAACTCTAGCGATTTTCAAGTAGGATGAAAATATTTCTTTTTGTAGGATAGGTTAATAATTCTAAAAAAATAGCATTGCTTCGCTTGCACCTTTTTGCAGTTGTGGCTAGCTCCATTAACAGATGTTGTATGATACGTTGTCCGAACACAATATTTTCTGTTTTTCCTTTTCCCTGGAAATCAAGAGTAGAGTGTGAAGCAAGAAGATCTAGAATTATTGGAACAGGCAAGAAGTTTGTTTTTGGTTCTTTGATTTGACTCCTTATTTATTAGCATCTTTTTAAGGCATGTTACGATTTATAATTTTAGGGAATTCACGTCTATACCGGTAGGCAACGTGTCTAGAAACAGCAATTCCATTGCATTTTTTGAGCTAAACTAACTGCCTTTGGTAGGGTTGTAAGCTTCTATACCACTCAATATGACATCGGAAACCTTTTTAGCTCAGTTAGATGGGTCATAGGATTTCAAAAAAAAAGTCAAATCAAGTAAGCTCGAAATATCCAATGAGTTATTTGCATTTGGCAGATTTTTAGTGCCAAATTTTTTGCAGCTTAGGAGCTACTGTGTCACTAATTGGTAGAATATTCGACATCAAAAGCAGTTTATGGTCATAAGACCATAACAGTGAATTTACATTCAAACTGCTAAACTCTAGATTAACTGTTAAAAACAGTTCTAAAAGATTGATTGCAAAATATTCTCCTTCACGGTTCATTGGTGGTATTTAAATAATGAAACAACTTTATGTTAAGGACATTAAAGCCACCCAGGCGGCACTGGGATAATTGATCTGTAAATAGTCGATAAGGGCTGTAAGAGAAACTGTAAGTATTGTAAAGTTATTGTCACTTAAGAAATAAAACAATATTTTTGGAGTTTTTTTTTTAATGAAAACTCTCAGCTTAGCTGAGATAAACTCTGCATCTTTGCATGGTTAAACAAAGCAAATTTATTAATACTTCCAACACTGGAAATACAATGCATGGAGGAAATATAATCTTCAATTAATCCAAAAGTAGTATAGAAACACACTTTAGAAATAATCACAAAATAATACAACACAATAACAAAAACTCAAAGTGAACGTCAAAATGGGCAAAACGTGCCAACAGAACTGTGTCATTATGACCTTCTTGTTAGCAAAGCTCATTTATTTTCATGTCGCAAGTAGATCCCAAGAACAAACCTGTTTGATTAAGATCTTTAACTGTTATCTCAGTTGTGGATGATATTTTGTAACTTGCTCCTGTATTATTTTATTATATCTTAACTACTAACCTGATATTTTCCAACTTAGTTTAACCGTTTTGATGAAAAAAGCAACAATATTTTATTTAAAGTGAATATAATGTAGTATCTACAAAAATACCACCAATATTTTAAGATAAAATTTCCCTTTCATAAATCAACATTGACGATGGCTGAGACTTTATTAATGACATACATGACAATGGAACTAATAATGTATGAAATTAATAAATTGAATTACATTAGGAATAGGTAAAATATAATATTTTAACGGAAAGAAATAAAACACTTATTATGTATTATTACCACTATATTGCACAAGTTTTGCGACTGCAGTTTCGACCTATGCGGTCATTATCAAGCTTACGTACTAAACTGAATTAAATAGACAAGTCATACTAAAATTAAAGTTAGGTGGTAGGTATAAAATATTATTATAAAACATTATTATTTAATTCTAGGGTTAATACAATTGATCTTAAGTGGTGGGTAGTAATTTTATGGTTTTATGACGGTAAATAGCGGTGAATAGAAAAGGTCTAGTTGGTCGTTTAACAGATTACAGTTTTGGTTTTTCCGATGTTTATAAATTTCCAATGATTCTAAGATATTAATTTGAAACCTTTCTCCGCATAATGTAGAATTTCTGTATTATGTAAATCGGGAAAGGGGTGTTGGTTTTCTGTACAGTGGTTTGCAAATGAGGAATCTGTTTTTTGTAGTCTATATGATCTAAAATGTTCTGTATATCTGGTTTTAATGTGTTTTTTTCCGCTTTGTCCAATATATGCTGTTACAGTCCGAGAATTTTAACTTATAAACTCCACATTTTTGAAATTTGTCCGTCTTATCTTTGGCATTGTAAAGGATATTTGATAGGGTATTTTGCGATTTGAACGCAATTTTCAGATTATGTTTTGAAAAAATATTGGCTAATTTTTCGGATAGCGTGCCATGGTAGGGTATTGTAATGTATGTATGTTGTTCCGTGGATTTTATTTTAGGGTATATTAAGCGAAAAGTTTTGCTTTTGTTTTTTGTTAATTAGTTTTTCAACCCACTCTCGAGAGAAGTTATTTTTTGTGGCAATGTTTTTAATAGTATTTAGTTCGTCTTCTAGGTCAGCTTTGGATAACGGGAGTGAAAGGGCTCTATGTATCATTGAGTTGAATACTGCCATTTTATGTTGGTTTGGGTGGAATGAGTCTTTTGGGATCGTTATACCTGTGAATGTGGGTTTTAGTTATTCTATGTAAATGCTTAGATCTAGAAAGTTAATTTTGTTATCTGCTTCCTGTTCTAGAGTAAACTGAATTTTTGGGTGGATGCTATTAATGAAATTTAAGAGATTGTCTAGTTGTCTTGAGGAGCCTTTGAAACAAGCGAGGATGTCGTCAACATATCTGTACCAAAAATGAATGTGGTTTTTGCCATGATTAGAGTTAAGAATTTCTCTTTCTATATGTGTGATGAAAATGTCTGCTAAGAGAGGACTAAGTGGTGATCCCATTGGTAAACCTGAGTTTTGAAGGTAGAATTTGTGATTGAATTGGAAATATGTTTGAGAGAGGCATGTTTCAAAAGCAGATAATATTTCGGAGGAGATCACAGGGTTTATATTAGATTTGTTCAGTATTTTATGGATTACTGGTATGCATTCTTCAGCTGGAATGTTGGAGAACATATTCTTTATATCAAAGGAGACCAAAAAGGAGTTTGTCGGGGTTCTTTGGTCTTTTAGTTTTTGAACGAGTTCAAGTGAGTTCGTTACACTAGTTTCTGATGTGAATTTTGTTAAATCTTTAAAAATTGAATTCAGTTTTATACTTAGGTCTCTAGTTGGGCTATCGATATATGAGACGACAGGTCTGATGGGGTTCCCTGGTTTGTGATTCTTAATAAGGCCATATAATTTCGGGGCAGTTGGATTCATGTTGACTATTCTCCTTCTCTCGTATTCTGAGAAAATTACATTGATTTCGGAGAGTGTAAATTTTAATTTATTTTGAAAATGCTTAGTAGGGTCACTTTTTATCTCGGTTATGTCTTCTGACTGGATAAACTGATCTATTTTGTTGCTGTAATCACCTCTTGTTAGGATAGCGGTTGCGTTTGACTTATCTGTCCTGGTTATTACTAGATCATGTCCGCTTATTTTATGTTTTATAGAATTAATAGTGCATAGGGTCTGTTTGATTTGATTTGGGTTTTACTGAGTCTAATTGTTTTTTAATTTTTGCTATAGACATTTCGGTATTCTCTGTTTTTCTATTTTGTTAAATGCTAATATACTTTCAGTTACTAGAACGTCTACAGTGTTTTTTATTATTTAATTCCGGTGAAAATTTAGGACCTTTTGACAGAAGACTAAGTTCAGTGTCATTAAATTGCACATTTGTCAAATTAAGAACTCTTTCGCTGAAGTTTTGTTCTGGTTTTTCAGTTTTTGCTTTTGAAACATGCCTCTCTCAAACATATTTCCAATTCAATCACAAATTCTACCTTCAAAACTCAGGTTTACCAATGGGATCACCACTTAGTCCTCTCTTAGCAGACATTTTCATCACACATATAGAAAGACAAATTCTTAACTCTAATCATGGCAAAAACCACATTCATTTTTGGTACAGATATGTTGACGACATCCTCGCTTGTTTCAAAGGCTCCTCAAGACAACTAGACAATCTCTTAAATTTCATTAATAGCATCCACCCAAAAATTCAGTTTACTCTAGAACAGGAAGCAGATAACAAAATTAACTTTCTAGATCTAAGCATCTTACATACGAATAACAGTTGCACATTTAAAGTATACAGAAAACCCACATTCACAGGTATAACGATCCCAAAAAACTCATTCCACCCAAACCAACATAAAATGGCAGCATTCAACTCAATGATACATAGAGCCCTTTCACTCCCGTTATCCAAAGCTGACCTAGAAGACGAACTAAATACTATTAAAAATATTGCCACAAAAAATAACTTCTCTCGAGAGTGGGTTGAAAAACTAATTAACAAAAAACAAAAGCAACTTACTTTTCGCTTAATATACCCTAAAATAAAATCCACGGAACAACATACATACATTACAATACCCTACCATGGCATTCTATCCGAAAAATTAGCCAATATTTTTTCAAAACATAATCTGAAAATTGCGTTCAAATCGCAAAATACCCTATCAAATATCCTTTACAATGCCAAAGATAAGACGGACAAATTGCAAAAATGTGGAGTTTATAAGTTAAAATGCTCGGACTATAACAGCATATATATTGGACAAAGCGGAAGAAACATTAAAACCATATATACAGAACATTTTAGATCATATAGACTACAAAAAACAGATTCCTCATTTGCAAACCACTGTACAGAAAACCAACACCCCTTTCCCGATTTACATAATACAGAAATTCTACATTATGCGGAGAATGGTTTCAAATTAAATATCTTAGAATCATTGGAAATTTATAAACATCGGAAAAACCAAAACTGTAATCTGTTAAACGACCAACTAGACCTTTTCTATTCACCGCTATTTACCGTCATAAAATCATAAAATTACTACCTACCACTTAAGATCAATTGTATTAACCCTAGAATTAAATAATAATGTTTTATAATAATATTTTATACCTACCACCTAACTTTAATTTTAGTATGACTTGTCTATTTAATTCAGTTTAGTACGTAAGCTTGAAAATGACCGCATAGGTCGAAACTGCAGTCGCAAAACTTGTGCAATATAGTGGTAATAATACATAATAAGTGTTTTATTTCTTTCCGTTAAAATGATAAATTACCACATAGTAACGGCCACGATGATCAACTATTTGAAAATATAATATATAAAATATACACAAATAGACATAATAAGAAATAAAGTTAACAAACAAATATTGTAAAAAAGATAAAATATAAATATAAAATATCACATATTGATGCTGATGAACTCAATCGAGTGCTATTAGTGTGGCCTCCAGGAAGTCGTCTCAGTCTCTCAGATTTATTTGCAGCGGATATTCTGTAACAATGTGTTGAAGAGTCTGTCGAAGTGCGCCGCAGTCACATGACGGTGACTGAAGAAGATTCTACCTATAAAAGGAGTCTCCACTTCTTACGTGGTTTCTTCGGATTCTATTTAACTTTATCCAGCTGAAGCGCAAAATCTCTAAGGCATCAGAGCTCCTCCAGAAAATGCTCGTTGTAAATGAGGTTTCGCGTATTTATTCCATAGATTTTGCCCTGAGGTTAAAGTTGTTCCTGAATCCTTAAAGTTATATAACAAAAAATCCTTTAATTTCGACAAATTCTCGTTTATTGGACATTTTATGCTGAATTGGAGGCTCATTGACTTCTACTTGATCTTGAGCTACCTTCTTATTCTTCTTTCTCCTGGCAATACAAAAATGTAATTACTAGATAACTAAATTTGTTTTGAACTTGTCCAGATGCCGTGCACTGAGGATGGGTGGAGAAAGGTAGCACATTGTGTTGGAGCTTGTGACGGGAAACGTATAGTCATGCAAAACCGAAAAAACAGTGGCAGTATGTTTTTCAATTATAAGGGACTTTCAGCATTGTTTTAATAACCATTGCTGACGCAAACCATAATTTCATATATGGTAAGCTAATATTGGCTGTCAAGGTAGAATTTCTGACGGAGATGTTTTTCGAGAAACGTCATTTTATAATAAATTGGCAAATGGAAACCTAAAATTACCTACAACCACTTCCTGTCCCTCTACATCATGAAAACTTTTAGCGGTTACCACGACAAAGGCTCTTGTCAGAGACAATATAATTATAGACATTCACGCTCTCGCAGAGTAGAAATTACTTTTGAGTTGCTAGCATCTGTGTTTCATGTATTTAGAAAAACCACTAGTGATTAATGTGAGAAACGCTGAAATCATCACAACAACATGCATTTATCTTCATAACTTTTTGAGAAGGAGTAAAACATCGCGATCACTATACTCTCCTAAAGTATTTTTTGACAAAGAAACACAAGTTGGAAATATTATTCCTGGATCATGGAGAGCAGTTATCCAAGGCGATACTGCTCTGCAGGATTTGCAACATAGAGCACGGAGGCCAATTCTTGAAGCTAAAGAAGTGAGGAAGGAATTTATGAGATATTTTCAATCAGATGAAAGACGTATGCCTTGGCAGGACCTTTATGCCTAACTTTTATATTATGTACTATTAAAACATATACTAATTATTCAAATTAACGCAATTAAGTTATATCCTTATTTAAAAAAAACTAACCTCAATGTCCTCCTCATCAGTGACAGCAGTTGACAATGATCATCTAGGCCAGGGGTGCTCAAACTTGAACTGCTGGCGATCTACCTCAATATTATTAGACTACGATTGTCGTCTAGGTAGGGTGTATCGTGGCATAGATATTAGTTTTCCGCACAATATGCATTTTTTTAGTCAAGGTAAGTGTAGGTCTGCTCTAAAATGTCAATGAAAAAACTCATAATTATTCAAAATTGCGAGTTTACTGGTTCTTACAAAAACAAACGAGTTCTAGTGTCTAAACTTAACTAAAGAGTGACTTTGGATGTTGAAGCGTGGCACTGCATGTCCTCAGCATACTTTTCATAAGATGGTAATTACCGAGTGCTAATCGCAAGCATGATGACATATGTTCGTCAGTTAGTCGATTGCGATATTTTGACTTAATTATCTTCATTTCGGAAAATGCAGACTCGCACAAGTTGACCCAAACATTGCCGTCAGTTGAAGGGCGATTTGCCTTAGATTCGGATATTTATCTTCAGATATAAAACACCAGAATTTTGTATCAGATGCTGTGGCTTTGAGATGTATATCTGATATAATCTGCACTAACTCATTTTCAACAGAACATGAGTCCATGTTAAACTTACTTGCTATTTCAGTAGCTAATTCCTCAATGTTTTTACACGAAAAAGGATAACTCATAAATGATGCGATATTTGCCAATTTACTGAAATCATAAAAACGTATTTCGAATTGGCCCAAAATATTTGATAATTCTGCCTCATAAATATCATAATTCAACTGAGGAATCCTTGCTTTCAAAGACGGAAAATTTTTCAGATCCTTTCTTTTCAGTTGATCTATCATAAGTTGCAATTTACTTTTGAATGCGTTTATTGCGCTAATCATCTCAATAATAGTTTTTCCTTTACCTTGAAGCTCCAAATTATTGGTGTTTAAATGCATTGTGATGTCTGTCAAAAATGCCAAATCAGTCAGCCATTTTCCGTTTTTCAGCATCTGAGTGTCATCACCTCTTTCGTCCAGAAAAGCTGTTATTTCGGGCAATAATTCTTGAAACCTTTATAGGAATTTTCCGCGACTCAACCACCTGACGTCCGTGTGAAGAACTAAATCAGTGTGTTCAGCCGACTCACTATCTTCCAACTGCAATTTAAAGAACCGTCGTTGCAAGCTACGTGCACGGATATAATTCACAATTTTTATTGCAATGCCCATAATCTCCTCCATGTTTAGAACTTTTGAACACAAAACTTGTTGATGTATAATGCAATGGAAGGAGAAAAATGAAGGGAAATCATCATTAGCTCGACACAATGCCACAAAATCGTTTTGTTTCCAGTCCTTACTGGTGCTCCATCGGTTGTAATGCACACTAGTTTATATATTGGTAGCTTGTAGTTTGTTACAAAATTGAAGAAAACGTCATATATATCGTCGCCACGGGTCTTTCCTTTCAGAGGAATCATTGTCAAAAACTCTTCCTTAGCTGACATGTCATTGAATACCCTTCGAATAAAAATACACAGCTGGGCAGTGTCTGTCATATCGGTGGATTCGTCGAACTGTAAAGAAAAGTATGTACATTCCATGATATCATGTTTTAGTTTATCTGCCATGTCCTGACTTATGACTTCAACACGCCTTGTGACAGTCGGACGAGATAACTGAAGTTCTCTAATAGCAGACATAATCTCTGTTTTATTTTTAAAATCTCCAAATAAAGTCTCACCCGCTTCAATAAATGCTTCCTTCACAACCAATCCATCATCAAATGGTTTCTTGTGTTTCGCCAATATATGAGATATTTTAAGTGACGCGATCGTTGCAGCTTTTGATTGTTCGGCTGGTCTTGTGAACATGGTTTGTTCTTTTTTAAACAAATTATCAAATCACGTACTTTTCGTTTTCTTAATTCACTCTGTGACGGAAAATCCTTTTCATAGTTTTTATGAACCGTTTTATGATGCCTCTCTAAGTTCCCACGCTTAGGTATTGCAACTGACGCACGGCAAATGAGACAAATGCACTTATCCTTTACCATACAAAGAAAAATTCTTCCTCCCAATCGTTATTAAAATGATAAGTTTTACTTTTCTTCGCCGCACTTATTTTGGACTATTTATTAATAAACTTTGTATCGAGGTATCGCCTTCAAGTTACAACTCAGACTGACTCCTATTCCTGCAGGCGCAACATTTATATCGGCGCGAACGAAGTCTCGAATGTTCCCGTCAAACACGCCGCCCGAAGTTTTTAGAAAAATCGGCGGGAATCAAAAACGCGGCTTTTCTTTGACAAGTACCGCGCGTTCCTTTGATAAAGCCGCCTTTTGCCGCTAACAGGGGGTTATTACGCTAAAAGAAAGTGATGAGGGGGTTATTCTGGCCTAATTGGGATCGAATAAATTTTAGTAGTTTATTCATTACATTTTGTTTTAGTTACCTAAAAAAAAATCTGTGAATAGTTCTATATCGGAATTTTTTTCTCGAGATCGACTCAAAAAGCACTCACGATCGACCATTTGAGCACCCCTGATCTAGGCAGATTGACCTCCAAAAAACTTAAAAAGTCAAAACGCAGGAGATGATCCACTATTTTTTGATTTTACTTTTTTTCGCTCACGATGGAAAGCTAAATGCAAATTCTTGATTTTTTTTTTAAAATTAAGTACAGTGCAATCATACCTACTAGCAAACTGCTTCAGCTTGGCATTTTTTACCCTGTTATCTTTATAATCACTAATTTTAATAGTCCATAACTCCGGTAAGTTATGATAATCTTAAATAAAAAAGTAGCTTTTTCAATATTCCACTTCATGTCGCAAAATACAAGCCGCACTATCCACTAACTGTTGGATAAAGACGACATTGTTCGACACGTTAAAAAATGTCGAGAGGTGACGCATGCGTCCCGGCAACAACATTCAACATGTAGTATGCGGCAAAGATACTTAGTTCTTGTCGATTCGTGTTGCTTTGATTGAAAGACTGTGTGTGGCATGCGTCAAGGCCGCATGCTGCATGTTGCCTCAGTGGAATTGCGCTTTTATATTAAGTACACGTATTACAAATACATCAGTTGTGTTGTTCATATAGTGACTTTATATTTTATCAGATTCATGAAATAACAATGAGTTACAATCACAATTATTAATATTAACTAAATAGAGTGTATCAGTAATTTGACCATAAGTAATTACGATAATAGTACCTAAAATTAAATATGAATTATTATGCTGATGTTTACATATTTGCGAATTAATTAAACACTTTTAATTATCCCCCTATATAAACGGACAAAATTGTAATAATTCTGTAATTAATGAAAAGTCTAATAAAGTATAAAGTCTATTGTGTTTCTGTGGCAATGGCCATTGGAAGTTTAATATTACTATTGTTAACAGTTGTACTTTCGCTTACATCTCATCATCACATCACATCTCTTTTCTTTTACAACAAAGAATTAAAGTTCCGTTACAATGTAAAAGTTGTACCAATATATATTTCAAATTGAATACTCAATTTTAATTTCTTGCAACGAAGAATCGTTACTATATGATTCATTCACATATATATGTATCTGAAAATAGTTTTACCCATAGTTACATATTTTTCTATCCAAAAATAAGTAAAAGCTCTAATAATAGTACCGCTTTTGTTAAAAAATAAATAAAAGCTGAATTTGACTTATATCAAAAAATAACTTAATCCACACATTTAAACTAATAAGAATTTGTTGAGTGATATTATTTATAAAAACAGTTGAATAAAGGAAGAGCATTAAAGATATTTAGAACTAAAATCTGTCACTACCTTGTGCAATTTCGCTTAAACTTGATAATGAAAAACAACACATTTTTTAAAATTCGTCAAAGTATAACACCCGATATATGAAAAAACCCCTCTACCACCCATCTCTTTAACGCTTTATAGGTCTGACTATAAAAAATTTAAAAAATTGAAAAATAATAAAATTATTTGATATCAAGAGCATCGAGACGAGCGTTACATGATATTTACAAAGCAACCCCACTATCTTCCTTCCTCACCCTTTTAGCTTTTCATACAACTGACTATACATATTTGAAAATAAAAAACAAGTAGAACAATTTTCATATTCCTCTACTCTAAGAACCTCATAAAGGATGTGAACTAAGACATACGAAGGATCCTCTTAAACCCCCTCCAACATCCGTTGAATTCTTAACTACAAAAAGTTAGGATTAAAATACGTATATTTTATCAGAACTAAATACCAGGCGAAACGAGTGTTGAATATATGTAAAAAAATTCTTTACTCCTACTACCCTTCACCAAGCGATACTTTTCCAAAACCATAAGTTTCATTGCTTCTCTAAGTTATATAAGTGTACTAAAGTTGAAATCATTACAACGTTTAATTCGTAAGGTATCGTGCCAACAGACAGAGGGACAGACGGATCGATGCATTAGGAGAAACATAAAAAAGTGAAAAAATTTCTGAGGGTATATTTTTCCCGATTACAATAGCTAGCGAAAATTTACCCGTTTTTACTTCCCTTACTAAGGGAAGTATTCTGTACGCTTAAATAATCACATTCGAAGATTTTTGCATTTTTTCGAGTTTTAGGTTTCCTAGATCACGAATAACATAGTCCTCAGTTTTTGTATATCTGCCGATCTTCTGGCCCATTGCTGGCAGGATAATTGTCGAATCAAACAAATTTTATTTAAAAGTTGGTACACATATGTTACTTAAAGTAGGAACAAAACGAATTTCTGACTTATATCGTTGCAGGAAAAGGGCTGAAAATCGATAAATTTGAAGAGTTTCGATAATTTTATGGACATTCTCGATTATTGATAGGAAGGATGAACAAACGGAAAACAGTATTGTATATAGTCAACCCTACAAAGAATTAAAGTTGTAAAAGATAAAGTGAGAGAGATTGCGATGAATTTATTCCTTATCCTTTTCTTGATTCTGAAATTCACAAAAACTAAAAATTATGGTATTTTTCTTTAACTTCAATGTTGCCAATAATGGTGTATAAAGAGCTTTTACTGACCTCCAACAAAAATTTTTTGCCTATACAATATGTATCTGTAACGGAAATATACGAAAAATCATTTTACCAATTTTTTGTACAAGGAAATAAATAATATTCATACATTAGAGCACAAATTTGAGATATAAAAATATCATCACCCCGTTACTGGGAAGTTCAGTAGAAATGGCTCTCTAGATTCCAAATTTTTAATGCCTCTGTACTTTGGCTAACATTGAAGTACACTATTACCTCCGAAAGCTGCAGTTATTTTTATATTTACAATTATTTATTTAGCAGTTATCGCCCTTTAATTACTACAATAAGAAATACCGATTCATAAATTTATCTGCATTGTTTGTGGTTAATTAATGGCATTTTCAAGCACAGACTAAAACCTCTGAGATTTTGCGGTCTACAACATTTCTCAATTAACAGGTGAGAGGTTAATTTGCCCCTAGATAATAATAATAAATGTTTATCTTTTGTAAGACAAACTTCTTTAAGTATTCGTCGTATTTTTTCGGTAGCAGAAAAATTATATATTTTGTCTCAGGATAAATAGAAATTTATTTGTAAAATAAATAATTATAATTAATAAATGTTAATAATATATTCAACTAAATAATTATTAGTTATTTGATGAGATTTAAGAATTTTGTCCTCTTCATAGGAAAATTACTATAGATTAGGCCCTCTATCACCCGGCAATCTTCTGATTTAAGTATTTTTCAGGACTTAATATAGCTATAATTTTGTACATATATATATATATATACATATATATATATATATATATATATATATATATATATATATATATATATATATATATATATATATATACATATTAGAGTGGCTCGAAAATTTTTTTTTTAAAAGTTACCCTCCTGAAAAATTTTCATCTTTTGTGAATAACAATTGGTCCAAATTTTATTGAATTTGAGCTACATCTGTGACTCGAACCCTAACGGCAAATAGATTTATTCTTTAATTATCTACTTAATTACAATATAAATATTATTAAAAATTCTTACAGACCTAGACTTGAAACTGTAAACTCGTAAAACTCAGCTTAAAAAGATTAAAATTGAAGAACGTACATTACACATATTAAATAATTTTTTACTCGTGAGTTCTTCATTTTCAATCTCTTTAGGTTAGGTTTTACAAGTGTTTAGTTTCAAGTCTAGGTCCGTAAGAATTTTTTATAATATTTTTATCTTAATTAAGTAGAATTTTTTATTTTCTTAAATTTTTCTTGAATATTTAAAGGATCAATCCATTTGAGGTTAGGGTTCTAGCCATACGTGTCGCTCAAATTCAATAAAATTTGGACCAGTTGTTATTCACAAAAAATTTTGTATTTATATATATATATATATATATATATATATATATATATATATATATATCTATATTTATATATCCATATATATCCATATATATATATATATATATATATATATATATATATATATATATATATATATATATATATATATATATATACATTTACTTTATTTAATACTTTAAAATTAAATAACCAATCAAGTGCAAGATTTGCGTAATTATTGTTCCGTTCGTTGATTGCTTTTAAAATAAAAGTTGTTGTTACGGAAGTATAAAATGTTTAGTGACTTTATAAAACACACCACAAATATGTTTTCAATAAAGTTTTTTTCCGAACTTTACTGAAAATGATGATCTTCAAATTTTAGTTTTTTTTTTATATACCAGATAAATTATTAAAGGTAATGCACTCGTGATTATTTTCGTTTAATCGATACCCTGTGAAAATATTCCAGAATTTTTTCAAAATTTTTTAATCAGCCCTTTTTGAAATAAGCAGGGCAGCGATTTTTCGCGATTTTTTAAAAATAGGAAAAAAATGTGTGCACAAGTATTATCAAATCCTATATTAATACTAAATTTCAACTTTCTATGTCAAATAGTTTCAGAGAAAATCGGGTGTGACAGGCAGACTGACGGACAGATAGATAAGCTGACAGACGGACAGACTTCGAAGTGATCATATAGATGTTCCTTACAGAAGACTAAAAAGCTCTAATAACTCTATTTATACGTTATGAATACTGCTTAATGGGGGGCGAATAAATAACATTCGTTATGCCAACATACAGCGGTTTATATATATATATATATATATATATATATATATATATATATATATATATATATATATATATATATATATATAGTACTATTTTGCTTTATTTGGATAAAACTTGAAAATATATTTTTGTTTCTAAACGTCAAATAAATAAAGTTATAAGCCAAACAACCCACATATACAAGAACAAACAAAACTTTTCCCGACAAATAGAAACAAGTCGATCAATGAAGGAAAAAAGGCAACAGAGTCAGTTGCTTCAATTTGAATTTTTGGCATTATCAAACAAAACTTTTCTATTCCGGATATCTCGGATGTTCTTGTGATGTATATTAAAACAAAATTATAAAAATCACTGTTCATTCAGCATTTCTGTTTTCCTCAAAACAGAATCCTTAGATCACAAAAAAAAATACCTTCCCGTTTCCTTCGCTCTGCCTATCTCTTGGCTTGATTTCAAATTTGGTATACATATTATACTTCTAGTATGAAAGAATCGATACCCTGTGGAAAATATTCCAGAATTATTTCAAAATTTTTTAATTAGCCCTTTTTGAAATAAGGAGGGCAGCGATTTTTCGCGATTTTTTAAAAATAGGAAAAAAAAGTGTGCACAAGTATTACATTATATATATTTTTGAACTCGTGTTTTTTCAAGCTTTTATTTGACACCCCACTCGATGATCTGGTAATTTTTTTTTTTCACTTCCAATTTCACCTCCCAAGACTAACCCATTAATTCAAAATTTAACTCTTAAAACTACACGGCTCTAATGGGCCCATCAAATCCTATATTAGTACTAAATTTCAACTTCCTATGTCAAATAGTTTCAGAGAAAATCGGGGTGTGACAGGCAGACTGACGGACAGACAGATAGGCTGACAGACGGACAGACTTCGAAGTGATCATATAGATGTTCCATACAGAACACTAAAAAGCTTTATTAACTCTATTTATACGTTATGAATACTGCTTAATGGGGAGCGAATAAATAACATTCGTTATGCTAACAGTACAGCGGTTATATATATATATATATATATATATATATATATATATATATATATTATATATATATATATATATATATATATATATATGTTATGTTATATATATATATATATATATGTATATATATATATATATATATATATATATATATATATATATATATATATATATGTTATTATATATATATATATATATATATATATATATATATATATATATAAACATATATATACATATATATATATATATATATATATATATATATATATATATATATATATATATATATAGTACTATTTTGCTTTATTTGGATAAAACTTGAAAATATGTTTTTGTTTCTAAACGTTAAATAAATAAAGTTATAAGCCAAACAACCCACATATACAAGAACAAACAAAACTTTTCCCGACAAATAGAAACAAGTCGATCAATGAAGGAAAAAAGGGAACAGAGTCAGTTGCTTCAATTTGAACTTTTGGCATTATCAAACAAAACTTTTCTATTCCGGATATCTCGGATGTTCTTGTGATGTATATTAAAACAAAATTATAAAAAAAATTATAAAAATCACTGTTCATTCAGCATTTCTGCTTTCCTCAAAACAGAACCCTTAGATCACAAAAAAAATACCTTCCCGTTTCCTTCGCTCTGCCTATCTCTTGGCTTGATTTCAAAGTTGGTATACATATTATACTTCTAGTATGAAAGGAACCAATGTTTTTAGGGTGAGATCGCTTATAGGTAAGGGAATAAAAGAAGTGGGAGGCAATAAAATTTGACAATAGTGTCCAAAAAATTTTCCTTTGTTTTTAGTCAAATTAATAGACAAATTTTAAGCATATTTATTTATAGATTAACAGATATTTGGTTAAAGAAGTAAAGGATCGAATTCGCACTATATTCCCCACCATGATTCTTGGTGTCTGGGATACTGAAAACTACTTGCCATTTTTTTTATTGCTGTCAAATTGACCAGAAATATTATGTAGGGGAAAACATTAAGCTTTAGTTATAAATAGCTCCATCTGATGTTACCTGCCTAGTGAAAACAAATACTCTTAAGATTTAAATAAAATCGCTAATCATAATAATCAAACTGCCAAGCTTAAAAAGGGTTTGCTTGCATTTACACATCAACAGGTTTTTCATTGTATCCCTGATTATTTTTTAGTGTTCCGTACGGAACAATTATGGGAAGGGTGTCTGCCCGTTTGTCCGTCTGTCAGCCACACCCGATTTTCTCCGAAACTATTTGCCATAGAAAGCTGAAAGTTCGCTCAAATATAGGAACTACTAGCCTAATTAGGGCCTTGTAGTTTTGAAAGTTAAATATTGACTTAAGGAGTTAATTTTGGACGGTGAAATCGGAAGTGAAAAAAAAAATTACCAGGTCATCGTGTGGCGTGTCAAATGAAAGCTTGTGAAAATACGAGTTCAAAAATACAGGGTGCCCTATATGTGTGAAATAATGATTCCACAGTGTATTAAAAAAATGTTTAAATAAATGTTTTAGAGTGTTATACGGAGCATATGCCGACGTTAACAATAAAATGTTTTGAACGAAGAAGTTACGCCATCTTAAATTTTTAGTGTTCCTTACGGAACACTTATAAGATATTTTCGGGGTCCGTCCGTCCGTCTGTCACATCCGATTTTCTCCGAAACTATATGACATAAAAAGTTGACATTTGGTACTAATATAGAAATCGATGGCCTCATCGGGGCCGTGTAGTCTTGAAAGTTAAATTTTGACTTAAGGGGTTAGTTTTGGGGAATGAAATCGGAAGTAAAAAAAAAAAAGATTTTTTACTAAGTCATCGAGTGGGGTGTCAAATAAAAGCTTGTAAAAACACGAATTCAAAAATATATATAATCTAATACTTCCGCACACTTTTCTTTGTATTATTTTTAAAAAATCGCGGAAAATCGCTGACCCCCTCCCTTATCTCGAAAAGCACTGATTAAAAAATTTTGAAAAAATTCTGAAATATTTCCTACGGGGTGTAGATTGAACGAAAATTATCACGATAATATATCTGGTATATAAAAAAACAAAAATTTCAGAGTCAGGGTTCAAAGTCATCAGTTTTCAGCAAAGATCGGAAACAAACTCTGTTGAAAACTCATTTGGAGTCTGTTTTGTGAAGTCATTGATCATTTTATACCTCCGTAACAAAAATTTTTATTTTAAAAGCAATCAACGTACGGAACACTAATTACGCAAGTTCAACTTGAGTCCTACTAAAAATTCTAGATATTATTTTTCTAACACACCATATGTCTAAATTGAACTGTTTTGGAATTATTTATATTTGAAACTAAGGAGATCAAATTAAAAAAAAAATTAAGCTGTCTTGTTTCAAACATTTACGGTCAGGCAACGACTTAACGCGTCAAAAAATGATTTATTGATGAAAACGTTTATTGCTGCGTATTGTGAAACTGCAATTTGAGCGTAATGTCATAATGGTACATTTTACAGAATCTGAAAGAATCACTTTGTTAATGATGGTTGGTTACGGAGATCGTAGGATAACACAACAGGAGGTGCGTGATCTTTTTAAGACAGAATATCCGAATCGAGAACCTATTACCCAGTCGTTCTAAATCTGGATCTCCAAAAGTTAAAACAAGTGATGATAAGAAGTGGTTTATTGGAAATAACCGAAAATCTCCATACGCTTTGCTTTGACGACAGCATAAGTAAAGGTACCTTAAGTTCTATACTGAATGAAGAACAATTACATCCATACAAACCTATTCTATTGCAAGGATGATCTTTAGATGACGCGTTGAATTTTGCGAGGTCCTGATGGAACGAATCAATAATGATCCTAATCTAATTCATAATATTGTTTTTTCTGACGGGGCCACATTTTGTCTTAACGGAGAGTTAACAAACCTAACTGCCGGTAGTGGTCTACTGAGAATCCCCACTGGATAAACGACAGACCACAAAAAAGAAACGTGTGGGTAGAGATTTGTAACGTCATATCATTGGTCCCGTTTTTATCGATGGAAATCTTACAGGAGAGCAGTATTTACAGTTACTCCAAGAGCAAGTTATTCCAACTTGCAGGTCTTATTCCCGATGAAAATAATTTGGATACCCCTAACAGGACTCTGTGGTATCAACAGGACGGAGCACCTCCTCACTATGAAATCAATGTTCGTAGATATTTGGATGCGATTTTTCCTAATCGATGGATAGGTAGAAGAGGGGCTATTAAAAGACCTGCAAGGAGTCCTTACGCCACTCGATTTTTTTTATGGGGTCATTTGAAAACCAAAGTTTACCGAAGTCGATCTGAAGATTTACAATAAAAAATTCAGTATAAAGTAGCACAGATCACCCCGGATTCTCTGCAAAACTCTGTTCAGGCTGTTTATGCCAGATTGAGTCTTTGCCTCGCATTAACGGTAGGCATATTGAGCAATTGTTACTTTAGAAATAGAGTATTTATTAATAATTTTTTTTGTCTTTTTTTTATTTTAAATTTCAACTCCAAAACAGCTCAATTTAGACATATGGTATGTTAGACAAATAATATATAGAATTTTTAGTAGGATTCAAAAATAAAATAATATACAGGGCTTTCTATTGAAAAAAAAATCAAGATGGCGTAATTTATCATTATTCCAAACATATGAGTCACCTTATATATATGATGTAATACTTGCGCACTTTTTCTTCGTATTTAAAAAAAAAAATGGAAAAAAAACGCCCCTGTCCACCCACCTTATCTCTACTGATCAAAAAATTTTGTCTTCATAGAGTTTAGATTGAGCAAATATTAGTACGAATGCTTTAGGTTTGATAATTTATCTGCTAAAAAAATCCTTAAAGATACCGAGAACTAGGGAAATCAGCACAAAATGGTGAAGGTGAATTATTTTCCTTACATCACGGCACGTCGACAAAATAAGTTTATTTCATTTGTTTATAATTAAATATTTAAGTAGTAAATATTTGTTTTCCACTTTTACTGCTAAATTCTAAACTGATTTTTTGGCTATTAGGTAGTTAACATACTACAACTAATATACATTATTAACTAAGAAAAAACGTGACAATACATATTTGATCTTAAAATGTTAAGCCTAATTAGCCTAAGTAAAGATTTTATTTTATTTTAAAAGCAGTCGCGGTCCAACTCGCACTTGACTGTTTTTTTTATTAATATAATCAATATTCATTAAATATATTCTTAACGTTTTATTTCGGTATCAGTTTTAGCCAGATAATTGTGGTTTAATATTTATTCATAATTATGGATGTAGGGTTTTAAATTAGAATTATATTTGACGTACATTTTGAATTATATTAAAATAGCCGTTTATATCTTTCAACATACCTCTGGGAAATATAATTTTTTATATTTAAATCGTTAAGTATTTAATATTTGATAGTTTAATTCCAAAAAATATGGTATATTGAAATACGTATTTGTTGTTTATAAATATACCATTAGTCTCTTATTGGAAACAGTTTTTTCTGAAGAAAGTTGTGTTTTTTGAAAGGATTTTTTTTTCATAATATATATATTTATTTATATTTCTCCAGTTATTTGTGAAAATTTCAATGTATTACATATTGATTGATGAAACGATAACATTTTTGATTTTTTTTTAATGAGGAGGAGCATTTTCTAAATATATATTTCTTCTGTTATTGGCTTACCTAAGCCAAAGTAATTATAGTATATACAGCTATTCCGCGAACAACATTTAAAAAAAAACTTTGATTTCTTAGTTGAACCGATTTTGCAGTCCTCATATCGTTAATTCTTTTTGGTTTTCCTATCCAAAAGCTACACTCCTAATTATATTTCAATGAACAAGTCTATATATTTTTGCCTCCGTAAATCCGCCGTTACATTCTTCCGACCATAAACTGCTTTCGACATCGATTATCCTACCGATTAGTGGCAGAGAGGAACCTTAATCGCCTAATATTGGGCACTAGAAATCTGCTAAACGGGAAGAACCCATAAAATATTTTCGAACTTTTCTTTACGTTTATTTTAGATCCGACGACATATATGACTGCGCTAAAAAAGTTTCCGAAGTAATTATGGCTGATATGGAAACTTACATCCCTTTTTCGAAGAAATGCCCTTCCAACGGCAAGCTATGGTTCGACCGAAAATGCACAAAAGCTATTGCTTCTAAACGTCTTGCCTACCCATAATAGCGTGAACAAACTTTTTGCCTGCCCCAACAATTCCAGGTAATTTTGGTCAGTCGCTAAGGCGCTGTCATATTTCACCAAATCCACTATACCACCACTCGCATGGCCAGATAATCCTATTGCAACAACTGCTGCGACAATCAACTTGTTGGCTAAAATCCTTGCTTCATATTCTGCTGTTGATTTCCATAGGAAAAACACCACTTAATGTTTCCATAGTGCAGCCAAGGATGTCCGATTTTGTCTTTAGAGATCGTATCCTTAAACATATTTTAGTGAAGCTGAACACCAAAAAAAGATTCTGACGCTTAAAAAATACCTGCCATAGTACTGAAAAACTGCGCAAGCAAACCAACTCGAGTTTTCTGTAGACTTTTCAATATGTCCTACAAAAAGGGAATATTTCCGTCCTGTAGGAAATGCGCTACAATTCAGCCAATACCCAAAAATGACAAAAATACCTTACCAAAAACCTACCGACCAGTAGCATTGCTTTCAATAATATCGAAAGTTATAGAAAAGGTTATCGACTAGCATTTTTTAAAATATCTAGAAGAATTTAACATTATTAGCGATCATCAAT
This sequence comes from Pachyrhynchus sulphureomaculatus, assembly GCA_019049505.1. Lineage (NCBI taxonomy): Eukaryota > Metazoa > Arthropoda > Insecta > Coleoptera > Curculionidae > Pachyrhynchus > Pachyrhynchus sulphureomaculatus. Next base: position 164,509,139 of record CM032446.1, read on the forward strand.
ATGTGGGCTAGGTAACGCCCTTATGGTATGTTTGAAAGATTTTATTTATACATCTCGGATTTCCTCATAGAGTGTTCTTTATGAGTGGCAGGGCACTAATACCTTCACTATCAACGCCGGCGTGACCTAAAGCTCCAAACTGCGTCTTCTTTTCTATTTACATTAACGATCTGCTTGAAATGATGTAATGATAAATGAATAAATTCAATCTACAGCTTTACAAAGGACAGTGTACTTATTTCTTCATTTACTTTGAACGCTCGAACGTCGACCACTTATGCAAATGTGCGCAGGCAGCAGGAAGTCGTTCAACTTAACAAAGTAATTCTATCTTGAGGTAACAGTAACTAAGTAGAATTTAGCGCTACAAAAATCCATGCGGTAGTTTTTTCTAAAAAGTTAACGCTGCGGAACTCGACATGTCGGGGTTCTGGTCCCAAACATAACCTGCATTTGTCGAATTCTATTCAGAAGAGAGCTGTTCGCAAGATTGAAGATTTACTAAAAACCCTGACACCCGGTTGATGAGTTGAGTTTACTCCACAGGGAAAGTGTTCGATGAACGAAGTTCGCTTGATTTCTTCCAGAGCCGTACCAGTTGTTAATATACGTCGCGCTAATACATCACATTCGTAGGAAGTTATTCCTCGTACAACAATTTTCGAACAACCTTTAATATGAAAAACATCCCTTTGGAATGATTTGCTCAGGACTCTGTTTCCTGCCTATTATAACTTACAGGGATTTAAGACCAACGTCAATCGCTTTTTTTCTGCACAAGTGTCGATTCTGTAGCATTTTAGATATTTCCCTGCAGCACGTGTGCTACGCCCATAAAGAAATATATATTTTATAGTCCGTTTGTTTTGGAGTTGATAGAACACAACATGGGTTATAAACATTAAAATGTCATAAACCCTCAGAAATTTCTCTACCAATTATTTGCATTTTTAGTTTTAATCACTTTTCTATCTCTATACAATAGTGTTTTCTTTTTCTAAAAAAATATTTTATTATTATTACATACCTTCTAAACTTTACAATAAGCTATATAAATCAACGCTTTTCAGAGTTTATTTTAATTAGTAAATGATGAAACTAAAAATCTTATTTGTCTGATAAAGGCCTAAACAAGTACAATTAACAATTCTTAAGAACTAGAAATCGACAGTGTTATAAAGCTTAATGATAATAGGTACAATGAAATTATTTGAGATTTTAGCAGTTATTGGAATATAATTTACTAAAGTACTTCTCCGTAGGTAGGTGCCTAAGTACCTAAGTATGCAATAAAAATATTCTGTGTAAGTATAAAAATAAAGCAAAATCCTATAATATGCTTAGTTCAAATCAGAACAGCGATGCCCCGGTCAAACTTCGTGGAGTCTGTAAATCTGCATTTTCCCTCCGAGAAAAAACAATACTACTTAACGTTTACGATGCCCTAGTGCAACAACAGCCAATAAGCCAAGTCCGTGGAATTGTGGAAACTTGTGTCAACATGACGAGAGTTAGATTTCTAAAAAAAAGAAAACGCGGTCTTTGCAACGAACCTCAGAATCACAAAGGAAAGGAGCCCTTAGAGGTCGTTGAAGACTTTAAAAACGCAATAAAAAGAAAATTACACTTACCAGATTTTAAAAAATGGAAATTATAGAAAATCTTTCATAACCTGAATTTTCGTTGGGAAAAACACAAAAGAAAATTTGTTCTTATCGATAAAACAGAAATAATTTGTTGGAGAAGAGAATATCCATGAGCAATCAGAAATTTTCGAGCCGAAGAAAGAAATATTTTTCATTTAGATGAGACTTGGATTAATGGGGGCACGCAGTGAAAAAATTCTGGATTGACAAATACATTAAGAGTGGCAGGCTAATTATAGCACATATTGGTAAAGAAAACGGATTTCTCGACGGTGGATTGTTGGAATTTGAATCAAAGTCAACTAAAGATTATCATCAGGAGATGACGGCCGATGTTTTTGAGGAGTACCTCTAACAAATGATTGAATGTATACTAGCAGAATCAGATATAGTACTAGACAATGCTCCATACCATATTATTAGAACGACTCCCGACGATTATGGAAAAAAAGAACGGAAAAGATAAAAGACAAAAATCTCAAACATGAAGATAGTATGTTAAAAGCGGAACTTCTCAAAATTGCGAAACAAAATAAAGCACAGTTCAAGAAATACACAGTCAATGAGATGGCAAAGGACCGGAATATCACAGTGCTTAGATTACTTCCATATTATTGCGAATTGTATCCCATAGAGTTAATTTGGGCACAAATGAAAGGTTTCGTTGCAAGTTCAAGGCGTAAGGCAATTATTACTCGCCAGAATAGAAAGGATCAAAGAAGATAGTTGGAAAAATGCCATTCGACATGTTATAGAAGAAGAAAATAAAATGTGGAAACTTGACGAATACATCGAAGAAACTGTGGAAAGAGAACCCTTAATTATCAATTTAAGAGAAGTCGAGTCTTCAGATTTTCAAGGTGATGATCGTTTTTGATTGTAATTAAAGATTATATAGTGAATTGTGAATTCGTATATATAATTTTATTTATTAAACACTAAAAGCACGAAAAAAACGAGTACAATTTACAGTGATTCAAGAACAACGTGAATCGCTTTTTCCGCACAAATGCCGCTCCTGGAGCGCTTTAGGGACTTCCCTGCAGTACGTGTGCTAGACCCATAAAAAAAAACAGGTTACGCTCGGACGGTTATGCTACCGATGAACCCTCATTTACATTTTATGCCTCTATTGTATAGCAGAGGTTTTCTGCCTAAAATAGGGTGAACTCATAAAAATAATTCAAAACAGGTAGCAAAATCCAATAAAATTCGGAAATAAATACATTTTGGGTGCACCCCAACATGCATTTGCATCTACGATGAGAGAGTTCTGCTATCAACTCCAAATAAATACACTTTACTTCGTTGGATGATGCTTTCCTATGAAAAAGAAAACACAATATTTAAATAACTTATTTACTTTGTTAACTGACAACAAAATAAATTATCTTATTGTTAAAATGTACTGTCACAAAGTAATGGACCAATAAATCCACTCTTTAAAATATTTATAGTTTCATAGGTCTAGCTGTAACGACTCTACTAGAGGGACAATTATATTACACGGTAAACTAATTTCTACAGAAAGCGCTATTCTTATGGCGCAGTTTCTAATTAGGTAAATTAAAATCGGATATTCTTCCTTTACTTGATATTGTTAAATTCTTATTAACAAATCTATTTACTAAAATAAAATACACGGTTACAATTTAAAATAACTGAGAAGATGTGGGGATGATTTCAAAACCATCTTCAACATGCATATTACAAAATGCTGCAACCTTTTAGACACACGCTATTTTCTGTACTCTGAATTAGCCACTTTTATTTGGTCTTGTGTGATGCACAATTCTGATAAGATTATTCAGACAGCGGCCCTAATATTATTTATTTTTCAACTAATACTGAACCTCCACGTATAGAAAATTTAATCCAAATAAATAAAAAATTATTTGTAAATTATATATATACAAGAAGTACATTCTCATTAGCAGGCATTGTGTCAGAACTCGGCCTCTAGTAATAGTATCTGGAAATGCAGGGTAATAAATCTTAGTGCGTTGTAACCGACTACAGTTCCTGGGAGGTTTTCAGGTATGAACTACATATACATTTCTCAATTATTAAGAAGTGGTTTAATTTGATGCCAGGCAGTAATTATTTTTTGCAGTCCTAAATATTTTTAACCCCTCAGGGGCTAGAGAGGGAATATTCTTCTCTTGTACGGGGAGTGACGTCCCCGAGGGTCCCGAGTCTCGTTGCGCAATCTCAAGCTGTGAGAAACCGTGGTGAGGAGATGGATGGCCCAGCACTTAGATGGGTCTCTAACGGTTCCCTCGGATACCGGGCGACCTCCGTTGTAATTAGACTAGAATATTTCTCAGGTTACTCGTGGGAACTATTATGTTTCTCAACTCTAATCCTAATAATTATCCCCCCCTAACTACCGGCTCTAAGAGACCGAGAATTGATTCAAGCCCTAACTCTCCATTACCATATGTTTATGACAGATTTTTTAAGATTTCCAGAGAGAATGGTTCCTTTACGGAAACTTCTCCCTTTTTTTACATAAGGCTTTGCAAGCAATCTTTGGCACTTTAAAGGATACCAGAAAGATGGCTGATGGGACCTTATTAATAGAAGTCGCAAATGAAAAGCAATCTGATATAGCCAGAAATCTCATCAAACTCCATGACTTTGCAGTCTCTTCTGCTGCCCATAAAACCCTTAATATCATCAAAGGTGTCATTACGTGTCGTAACCTCCAGCATTGTACCAATGAGGAAATTCTGGAGAATTTGGAGGATCAGGGAGTGGTTGACATCTTCCGCATTCCGCAGAGAAAGGAAATAAACAAACCTTCCTTTAATTTCATCTTAACCTTTAAACTGCATCAATTGCCTCCCAGGATTTATGCTGGCTGGTATTCAATCCGCGTCAGACCTTACTTTCCTCCACCAATGCGGTGCTTTGCATGTCAGAGGTTCGGCCACACGGCTGCTAAATGTACTTTTGATCCTTTATGTTCCTCTTGTGGACATAAACCTCACCCTGAAGCCCAATGCCCCATACCCTCCAAGTGTGTTAATTGTGATGAATCTCACTCACCCAGGTACAAGGGATGTACTAAATATAAGATAGAATTCGAAATTGCGAAAATTAAAACCATAGAAAAGATCAATTATTTCGAAGCTAAACGCAAATATTTAATTCAACACTGTCCTCTTTATTTAGCTCTATAACTAAAGGTCTAAGACCTAAAATGGTGTCCGCTTCCACTCAGTGTGATCTAGTCAGTCACGCCTCACTTTCTCCCTCCCTTTCCTCAGATCCTCCCAAAACTACCTCTCCCCCTCCTCCTCCTTCCCGTCCTTCCCCCCCCCCCTTCTCCACTTCCTGATCCTAAGAAACTTCCTAACCCCAGGTCCCAGTCCTCTACCCATTCCCAAACTTCCAAACCTATCCTACATCGCCCTTCCACCTCTACCCCAAAAATACCTCAAAGCAAAAAACTTCAACAATCTCGTTCAACCAGAACGACGCCTAATTCCTCCAATGAGTCCATATTGGACATAAACTTATCCGACTATCTAATGGACTTAGATCCTAATTTCCCTACCAAACAGATTAAAAAAAAGAAGTAACACCTTTCTTTAACTTCATTCTTCTCCATCATGCAATGGAACATGAATGGATTTACTCAAAGAAAAGAGAATCTATCCCTTGTAATTAAACAGTTCAAACCATCCATTTTAGCATTCCAAGAAACTAATTTCAAACCCAATACTCAAATGAATCTTAAAAATTTCAATGCCATATTCAAAAATAGAAATGTACAAAACAAAGCTTCCGGAGGTGTGGCATTATTCATCCACACTTCCCTTGACTACTTCAGATCCCTTTATCTTCCCCCCTTGAATCGGTCGCTGCCAGGGTAACCCTTCCCTCTCCCATAACCATATGCAACCTCTATCTTCCTCCCTCTATACCCATATACATAGACACGCTCTCTAACTTAATCTCTCAACTTCTTCCACAGTTCCTGCTGGTGGGGGACTTCAACGCGCACAGTCCTACATGGGGCTCGGGCTCGGTCTCCCCTAGGGGTGAGATCGTGGAGGAAATCATGTCATCCAACAACCTCATGCTACTTAACCACCAAGCCCCTACTTTTTTAAGTTACTCCTCTGGCTCCTTCTCCACACTAGATCTAGCCCTTTGCAGTCCCTCCTTGTTCACCCAACTAGAATGGGACATTGCTCCTGACCCCTATGGCAGTGATCACTTTCCCATTTTTATCCGTTATCCTGATCCCAATCTCCCTCCCCCTTCGGCAACCCGTGAATCTCACAACCATATCAAATGCAATCTTACTAAAGCTAACTGGGATATTTTCTCTTCCCCTGTCAGCCCTCCTTCCCCTCCCATTCATCGATGCCAATGACTTTTTATTGAGATTCACAAATTCAATCTTAGCGGCTGCGCATAAATCCATTCCCAAAATTGTCCCCAGACGCAATAGAACCCCTGTTCCTTGGTGGTCGACAGAATGTGCTATAGCCATAAGAGAAAGGAAAAGGTCATTGAATGCGTTCAAACACCACCCTTCCCCTGAGAATTTCACCAATTATAAAAGAATGAGGGCTAGAGCGAGGAGAACCATTAAACAAGCCAAATCAGATTCATGGAATAATTTTGTTTCTAATATTAAATCTCCCATTTCTTCCGCCAAACTATGGCCCGAGGTTAAAAGAATGAAAGGCTCCCCTTGCAACAACATACCCATCATTTCAACAGACAACTCTTTCTCTTCTGACCACATTGTGATTTCGAACTGCTTCGGCACCTACTACCATAATAAATTCACCAATCAATCGCTTCCATATAACTCCCCCTTCTCCCACCAAGAACTCCATGATGCACTATATAAAATGAAACGCTCTGCTCCGGGTCCTGACAATATCCATCCAGTTATGATTAAACATCTTCCCTTTAACATGCTAGACTCTTTCTCATGTTCTATAACTACTTATGGCTTAACTCGGAATCTCCTTTGTCTTGGTTACACTCCACAATAATTCCTGTTCACAAACCTGGTAAATCCAGATCGTCATTAAGTAGCTACCGTCCCATATCTCTTATCAATCACCTCTGTAAGCTTCTAGAGCGCATGGTTCTCGCTCGTCTGATTTGGATAACAGAATCCAAGGAACTTCTAACTCCATCTCAATATGGCTTTCGCAAAAACCGATCTGCAATGGACCACCTAGCGGCCCTTGAGACAGACATCAGACGCTCCCTCTCTTCCAAAAAACACACCCTTTTAGTAACCCTAGACCTTTCTTCCGCTTTCGATAAAAACCCCATTCTTTCTCAATTGCATACTGCTGGTCTCAGAGGGACTCTACCTAAATTCATATATAATTTTTTACAACCCAGAACGTTTAGAGTTAAAGCCAATGGTACTTTTTCTCCTTCTTATTCTACCTCCCTGAGTGTTCCGCAAGGATCTGTACTTAGCCCTACCCTCTTTAACTTCGCTCTCAGAACCTTGCCAAATCTAATTGCTTCTTCAATCAAATGCAAGATCTTCGCTGACGACATTCTCATATACTCTTTCTCTCCTTACTCCTCAGCTTGCACAAGATCTATCCAACGTTCTATAAACTCCCTATCCACCTGGGCTAGAATCAATGGCTTTTCTTTCTCCCCTCAAAAATCATCTTCCATTCATTTCTGTAAGAGCAGAAATTGTCCCAGAACAAATCCTTTAAACATTTCCAGTCACCCCATCCCTTCAGTAGAACAACTAAAGATCTTGGGTTTAACATTCGACTCCAGACTTACTTGGAAACCCCATATTCAAGCCCTCAAATCAAACACCTTTTCAGACATCAACTTAATCCGTATGCTTTCAGGAATATCCTGGGGTGCAGATTTTCTTTCCCTCTCCCACATATATAAGTCACTCATCCTCTCCAGGATCAATTATGGAGATTTCATCTACGACTCTGTCAGCCCTTATGTTAAAAAAACCTCTCGAAACAATCCAAAATTGCTGCCTTCGTCTTGCTACAGGTCAGCATTCCGCACTACTCCTATCTCCAGCTTGCAGTGCATCTCAGCTACTCAGCCACTCCATCTATCACGTCAACTCTCCTTACTAAAATACTACTCATCTTCCCTTCATCGACCCCATAACAGGAATTCTCTCAACCTAGCTAATGTTCATAAATCTAACCTAACATTCCCCCCTGACTCCATACCCTACAGAATTAACAAACTAATCATCCAGTATAACATTGCTCCTCCCTTTTACGACTACCCTTTTCTAACCACTTTTCCTCCCTGGCTTTCCCCTCTCCCCAACATTGATCTAACTCTACATTCATATAAAAAATCTGATCACTCCAATACCTTTTTCAACAAGTTCTTTCTTGAAAGGTTATCCAGCATCTATCCCAACCATTCCTTATTTTTCACAGATGGATCCAAGACAGATAAGGGAGTCGGAGCTGCCTTCATCGTTGACAATGTTATTAAATTGTTCAAACTGCCGAAACACTCTTCCATCTTTTCTGCAGAATTATTAGCCATCAAGGAGGCCATCAGATACTCTCTTCAAGTCAAATCTCATCCCTCGACCCTTATAATCTCTGATTCTCTAAGTGCACTCAATGCCATCAAAACCAGAAAACTGGAATTTAACTACATAAGACAGATCTTATATCTAATGTATACTGCTTTCCTCAAAAAACGCACGATATCCTTGTTTTGGTTACCCAGTCATATTGGTAACTCTCACAATGATAGAGCGGACTCTTTTGCAAAACTTGCCATTGAAAGAAGCTGCCATATCGTGGGAGAAAATGACTTTTCCGACTTTAACATATTTCTAAAACATCTACATTATTCTCTCTTCCAACTCAAATGGGACTTGGAGGAACCAAATAACAAACTGTGGCCCAATAAACCCAATGTCTCCCCTCCCCTTAACATCATGGCAATTGACCGAAGACATAAAGTACTAATGAGAAGATTGGCAACAGGACACACTTATTCCACTCATGTTTATTTGCTAAAAAAGAGAACCCCCTCCGATCTGTCCCATTTGTGACTCCCCTCTAACTGTAGTCCATCTTTTTGAATCCAATCTACACCATAACTTGAGAGTTAAACACAATATTCCGTCTAATGTCTCCACAAACATAAAATCCTTCACTACTCTTAAAGACAACATAATAGAATTTCTAAAAGAATTCAACTTCAGAGTTTAACCCATTAATTGTAAATCATCAAATTCTTGGGCGCTAAATGACCACAGCCGTCGATGCGCCCTGACCTTCGAAAATCATCATCATCATCATCTAAATATTTTTAGTTTCAAGTTTGAATCTTGAAAATTTTACTGCTGAGAGATGCACACCTTCATACACCTAACTGATACAAAATCAATAATATTACCGACTTTTGTTTAATATTTTAGAATGATTTGACCGACACAATACGAGAGCTTTATGCTCTTTTAATTAGCGTGGATTTCTAATTATAAATAATTAATGTAATCGGATGTAAGCCTCCCCAAGTGGTCTCCAGTGAGCTCTGTTGTTTTCTTTTTGTATCCAATTTATAGTAATGAGAAAATAACTTAATTATGATATTCTTACAGTCCAAGAACCCTGAAAAGGACTTCTACGATATATATGAAGCAACCTCTATAACCTCCTACCCCACACCACTAACTCCTTATGTATTTTACTATAAATAATATGCTTAAAATTTGTAAATTATATCGACCAAAAAAACCTGGAAAAGCTTCTAAAATACTAATAAAACTATACAATATTTGACGACAACCAGTTTTAGCCCCTTATTGAGTTAACATTAAAAATAATAAAAAAACAATCTAATGTTTTAATTTCTCTAAATCTAAAAATCTGGAAAAGGACTTCTGACGCTATATATACAAAAAAAAAATTCCTTAATCTTCTTATCACCCCTTTTCTGTTATACTATAATTCATGCAAACTATTTATTTATTATTTTAACAAAAAACCGTATTGCTATTAAAACCATAAAAAAGTCGTCTACCTCCACCCCTTTCACCATCTTCTCCTTAAGGCATATCACTAAAAAACTATGAGCTTCATCCTTTTATTATATCTTATACACATACAAATTAGAAACTGATATTTCATTTCATTTGAGAGTTATGATGTCAACGGGACGACAGATAGACCAACGGAGAGTAGCGACCATGTTTTTCGTGATCTAAGAACCCCAAAACGTAAAGAAAAGCAAAAATCTCGGAATATGATTTTTTAACCAACCACATAATTCTCGCAGAAATCAACTTTATTACATGGAACAAAAAGATTTGGAGGATGAAGCTGGCCACCAAACAGACACATTAAACTCTGTTAGACTCCTTATTATGGGACTATTTAAAAGCTAAACTAAAAGACGAAAGAAACTGGACAGTGAATCATCTACGAGAGAATATTACACCGGAGGAAATTTAAATGATCAAGGCAAACGAGTGATTTCAGTAGCGACAGAAAGACAAAAAAGAATTCCTAGGTAACAAATCGAACAGAATAGAGGACATGTTAGGATCTAACATAATCAATTTCAGTTTAGATTAGTGCAGGTTTAATATAACCAATTTAAGTTTATTTATAATAATAGTCATACCATCTAACCTTTTATATTTTTGTTTTCAGTCTTTAGTACTGTTCAATTTGATTATTATTTTTGTTTATTTCACTATTATTTGAGTTAAGATGTGGCTATATTTCTTTGTAAATGTATATAAGATAGGCATTTTTCTTGACCTTCCATAAAGCCTTGTATATTCACTTTGTACTGCTTTATGTACACAGGTAACTTCGGGAATACTTTAGGAATACATATTGGCATTTCTATAAATAACAGGTTTATAAAATTGAAAAAAAAAAATATACAGAGTGTTAAGTTTAACAAAATATAAAGTTTGCATTATATGTCAACAACGCTACGCGTAATTTTTTATCTTTTTTTACTCTATAGGCAAATTTTTTAAAAACTCAGTATGTAGCTTCTCAAATAAGTGAGCTAGAAGGATGGTCGATTTATAATCAATGACCCTGTACATACAAGAATACATATCAAGAATTATAAGATAGAGCTCGATCAATATCGTGGTGAACTCATACGGTTGATAGCAAAATTATTTCATAAAATATTTATCTCGTTAAAAAGCATGATGTAAAGTTTATCACGCCTCTCTGTTCGCTTTAGAAGGAAGGTTTCCGTTTTTTTTCCATATATTAAATTTAAGAGCAAACTCCTTTTTTTTCTAAAAAAAAAAGGAAGTAAATGGACTGCTTTATATGCATATGGCGAGATGTTATGAAAATTGAAGATTGGCAAATTTTCTTCCAAATATATTTTGTTTTTCTCAATTAAAAATAAACATTTTTATTATACAGGGTGAGTCAACGATTGAATAAAGTTCATTATCTTATTCGTTTCGGGAATGACAAAAAAATGTTAAATACAATAGTTTTAGGGAATGTTAAGTTTAAAATTATTTTTGAGTATACAGGCTACTTCAAAAAAGTGTGGCCGATATAACATATGTTTTTTTTTAAATGGAACAGCCTATTTTTTAATTTATTTTTAAATTCTGCGTAAACTTTTATAATTTTTTTTTATTAATAATGTTATATACCTAAACCTAGTAGTTTTTCTAATATTTCAATTTTGTTAAAAAATACTAGTTTTCAGTTTTGTAAAAAATTACCAGTAGCGCCATTGTTTCTGAAGGTGGAATATTCATAATTGGTACGAGCGTTCTATAGAGATGAAAAAAAGATATATGTAAAGAAATTTGAGTTAGATGCTACAGGGTGTTCAAAATAAATTTATGCATTTCGACTATTATAAAATGAAAAATTTCAAATTTTTTAAGTAGCACATAGGGTATATTATTATTTTTTCTGATAGATTTTATAAAACCCTCCAACTTTTATTAAGTATTTCATATACCTATTTCTAATAGTTTTCGATTCATTTTGAATTTTTCAATTTTTACCCTTGTTTTAATACACTTACGCTATTGTGAAACCATAAAGAAATAATTAATAATAATTTTAATATAGTTTAACTTATCTATTATTGATTAATTATTATGGCGTAATAAATGTTCAAAAATATGCCCGTCTACTTGAATACACATGTTTAGTCGTTTTACTATATTTTTCTTAGCATAAAGGGCGTTATTGTCCTGCACGCATCCCGTATCCTATTTTCCATATCTACTGGTGCTGTAGAGGGATTCACATAAACACGATCTTTAATGCAGCCCCACAAAAAATAGTCTAAAGGTGTTAAGTCACATGATCGAGGGGGCCACTGAATAAATCCATCTCTACAGATCCATTTTTGTGGATGACGATCGTTTAAAAATTCCCGAACTTCCCAGAGATAATGAGCAGGAGCTCCATCTTGTTGAATCCACATTTGTTCCCTTTCAAAGTTATCAACTTTTTTAGGAAGCTGGGGTAATTCGCTTTGCAAAAAATTTAGATATTTAGGCCCGTTAACGGGTTCGCGGAAAAAATATGGACCAATAATTCGAAAATTTAATATTCCACACCATACATTAAGCGACCAATTATTTTGGTTTTGAACTTCCCAGACCCAAAATAAATTAACTGTTGAATAATAATGCATGTTGAATAATAATGCATGCTGTTAACTGGTCCATTACTGCGAAAAGTAGCTTCACCAGAAAACATTATTGCGGATAAAAAATTTGGATGGGCCTCTATTGCTCCATTCATGGTGGTACAAAAGTTTACTCGTCGTTCAAAATCACGGTCTTGAAATTCTTGGTGTAGTTCTATATGAAAGGGATGATACTTGTATTTTCTCGTGGTGCGATTAGCCGTAGATTAGGATGTGTCAAATAAGTCAGCTAGTTAACGGCTGCTGATCTGGGGATTATGTTCAGCATAACGTAAAAATCTCTATTTCATTTTCCTCATTGGTAACATTCTAGTTTACTACTTTCCGTTTCGTATACTCAACGCTACCACTACCATCAAACCGTTCCATTAAGTACTGAAAAGATTTTCCAGATGGTATACGTCTATTAGGGTACTTCGCTCTGTAAAGAAACGACAATTTTTTCCCGCCTCAACCAGTATATAAACCATATCAATTAATTCATTTTTAGGAAAATTCATAACTATTACCTTTATACGTCACTTACTAAAACAAATTAAAATATTTTTACTTGCTTAATATACATGTCAAAATTTGACAATGCCTGCATTTTTGTTTTGTCTTGGTATGATGTTATAGAGTAAGTGTATTAAAAACAAGGGTAAAAATTGAATAATTCAAAACAAATTGAAAACTATTCTTTACACGTATCTTTTTTTTCGTCTCTATGGAATGCTCGTACCAATTATTCTACGTTCAGAAACAATGGCGCTACTGGCAATTTTTTTACAAAACTGAAAACTAAGTATTTTTTTAAAAAAACTGATATATTAGAAAAACTACTAGGTTTAGGTATAACATTATTAATAAAAAAGTTATAAGAGTTTACACAGAATTTAAAAATAATTTAGAAAATTGGATGTTCCATTTAAAAAAAAACATATGTTATATCGGCCACACTTTTATATATATATATATATTATATATATATATATATATATATATATATATATATATATATATACATATATACATATATATATATATATATATATATATATATATATATATATATATATACATATATATATATATATATATATATATATATATATATATATATATATATATATATATATATATGTATATATATATATATATATATATATATATATATATATATATATATATATATATATATATATATATATATATATATATATATATATATATATATATATATATATATATATATATATATATATATATATATATATATATATGTATACCACTATGGTTCTTGGACGGTCAGATTAATTTTTGTTCCACTTCATAAAAAAGGCTCTAAGAAAAACTGTGAGAAATACAGATTCTTAATGTGCTCCGGATTGTCGAAAAAGCCAGAGAATACAACGTCCTATATATCTATCTTTCTCGATTATCAAAAAGCTTTCGACATATATATATATATATATATATATATATATATATATATATATATATATATATATATATATATATATATATATATATATCGAATATTCTAGCTAAAATAAGGGTGCCTCAATATCTGATAGTACTTGTCAGCGCCCTATTGAGACGAATATCGCTAATGCTTGTTGATTTATTTGAAACCTCCAATTTCAGAGTGGAAAGCGGAGGTAAGACAGGGATGTATCCTGTCGTCGATACTATTTAACATATACGCATGGCACATCATGAGAGCTGTACTTGACCAATGAGATGGAGGTGTATCCATAGGTGGCCGTAAGGTCAGGAATTTTCATTATGCTGACGATACTGTTCTATTTTTTACATCGGAAACAAAAATGATGGAGTTAATTAACAGAGTGTAAACTTGTAGTGGAAATAAGGGATTGCTACTTAATCGTAGCAAAACGAAAGCAATGATTGTGGATAGACCAACTAACCATAGACCTGATGTAGATGGGGTGGCTGGCTGCTATAGTGTAGAGAACTGTGTATATCTGGGGTCCCTAATAACCAATGGAGGTGACTATACAGAAGAAATAAAGAGACGTATTGACGTAACGAACACAGCTATGATGTGTGTGACTACGGAATGGAAAGATAAAAGCATCACTATCGGAGCTAAAAAGATACTAGCTCATTTCGTCATGTTCTCAGTATTTAAGTGTGCTGCAGAGACTTGGGCATTAAAGGTAAATGACCTTGCAAAAATTGACGCCTTTAAAATGTGGTGCTGGCGTCGTATGCTTCGCGTGCCCTGGACTGCACATCACACAAATATCTCCATCCTGAGAGAACTGAACATAACACAAAGATTAGTAGTTGAGTTTAATGCGAAAAATTTTGGAATATCTTGGTCACATTTCCAGAAGACATGACGAACTGGAGAGACTTGTAGTGGGAGTCATATCGTTGGTAAACGCTTAAGAGGATGCTGACCCACCAAACAGACGGCTGAACCAAGTGAAGAATCTAACCGGAGTTCCAACTGATCAAATTTTTCACATTTTTTCATATGAGGGCAGTTTTTGAAAAAGAACCTTACTTTACAATTATTTATTATTTATTAATTTAATTATAATCAAAAGGTTTAATTAAAATGCAGTATTTTACTAGACAACTGATAACAGACAAATAAACTGGTATAACTTAAATAACTGCTACTCAACGAGATTTAAATATCCCTAGAACCCTCAAGAACTTCCAATTTGCCTGTTTTATTATCATATATTCTGACGAATTCTGCATACTAATAAAATATTTTTTCTGACGTTCCAGCTATTAAAGTCTTCAGTTTTTACTATTTAGTTGCCTAAAATTTAGACGAAGTTCCAATTTGTTGTACGATGCAACCCTTACTTCTTTACTGTAAACAAAAGTTACCTTTTACGTATGATGATGATGATTCATATTTCGAAGATAGGCTTATATATTATGACTCTTTATTTTACATGACCTATCCCTTTTAAATGTTATACATAGTGTGATCAAGAAGTACTGAGAATTTCAACTTTTACCATCAATAATTTATTATTTGTTCTATATTAACATTGTTTTCTTCAGTAGCCCCCAGAAGGACACGACATTTGTGCCAGCTTTGTCTTCAATCCTAAAAATACTTGTGTAAAGCCTTTTTATGGCATTCTTAGATTTACTTAGCGATTTTTCCATTATTTAATTGATAGTAACAAAAAATTGTCATTTTTGCCTTCATACGTGCGTTCACGGCTAACGTTATCTCACACCTGGCAATCATCTATGACTCCCATATAATCCCGCAGTGGCGTTTTGTTGATAGAGTGCTAAGTCTAGAGAATACGGAATCTGTGGTATCGGTACGGTGTTATTTTTAACTAAATATTCACGAAATATTAGTAAAATGTAATCTAAGTTGCCATCGGGCTAGATTTAAAAATTGTTTTCTCATATTTTCAGTTTTTTTTTGTAAGATTGCTTTATATAAATACTTTAAAACTGCTTAGTAATACTCCTTGTTGACCCTACCCCCTCATAGTAAGAATTCATAATGGACTACGCCTTTGTAATTTGAAAAAAAAAACAATGACGATCACCTTAACATTCTATTGAATTTGGTGTGATATTTTCGTCTCAATTCTTTAGGATGTATCCGTTGAGTTGACCTTTGTTTCAAGCTGAATTCTATATAAAGTAACCTAAACTAACGAACCAGTATTGTTTTTTTTTATTTATTTTTGCTGTCAATTTTCTAAATTTTCTTCAGTATTAGTCTATCCACTTATGTTATTTAAATATTATAACAAGCTAAATCTGAAGCCTCTACTTAATAAATTCCCTTTAATATAATTTGAAAATATAAACTACTTCTAAAACTGTTCCGTATTTCTTATACTTGCCTTTCTAATAGATTTTGCTGAATAGTATTTATAGACTGGAAGTAAAATAAATGTATTCGTTTCATGAATGTTAAAAAACAAATTATCGACGATGAAAATCAACCACTATACACAAGTGTTTTGTGTTTGGTTTTTAGGCTATAATAAATATTATAGTCTCTGAATGTACTATCTGGTTTTAATGCCATCGAATTAATGAACCAATTTAGCAGCCTGCGATTTTATGATAAGTGTTAATTATTTAGCAACAATGCATTTTCATTCATAATGGAACATAGAATACTTTGGAAAATGTGGTCTGGTTTAAAATTTTGTGATTTATTTTCGTAATTATAATGTCCAATTAGAACCTTAATTAGTTCGTTCAGTACAACTATAACATTTTATCCTGTCATTTTCTCTAATTATCATATGCTTTATTGTATTTGTTCCGTACAATTATTTATGCTAATTTTATTAATTTCATAAAACTGCAAACAAACTCTTCTGGAGAAATTATTTGTGAGTATATTTTTTGTTTAAATAATGTAGTTATTAACCAATAATGAATGCTGTCACGGCTGGTTGTATGTGAATCAAGGATGATTTTCCGGTATTTTAATCATCGTGCAAAAGTGTTGCTACCACACGTTTCATGTGCTTCTGTGACTGGCATTCCCAACAACACCAGCAATTTGTCAATAAAAGACCTGTTATCCAAAATTTCTTCAACTAAAGCTCAATGACTTGCAGATTGCCTTAGTATTCAACGGGTATACGAAGTCAAAAATAAAAGAGCTCTTCCTCCCGAAGGAGACACAGATATGTAGAACAATCGGCAGACCATACCGAAAAGAAAGGCATGTTTGTCATGTTAGAAAAATGTGATGGACCGTATTGATAAATTTTTGGAAAGCACGGGATGAAAAAGTCTCTAATCCGACTAAAACCATTCAGTAAAGTATGAGATCTGCTGAGTATTTAAGTGGACGTGTTTTTAATGCTGGTGTATAATATAGTATTACCACAAAGATAACAGAACACAGACAAATCAGCAATTGCCCTCATAGGAGTTGAGCGCAGAATCTATGGACGCAGCTTACCCATCGTGCAAACAATTTTTACGTATACTTATATAGAGAAGGTATAGGGACTCAGAAACATCCGATGAACTTTAATGAAACAACCACTGAATCTACAACAGCAGAATTTGCAACGTCAGGTTACGAAAAACGAAGCCTAAGGTACTAATATTCAAATCAATCCTGAATTCGATAATAATCCACTCTCCCTAATAGTTATTCAGAAATATTAAATTATATATATACATATAAATTAAATTTAATATATATATATATATATATATATATATATATATATATATATATATATATATATATATATATATATATATATATATATATATATATATATATATATATATATATATATATATATATATATATATATATATATATATATATATATATATATATATATATATATATATATATATATATATATATATATATATATATATATATATATATATATATATATATATATATATATATATATATGGTGAGTGCCCGGTAATAAACAACAATACTAGATAAACGAACAATAATGTTCCATAATTTTAAATCAATATCTGTAGAAATTTTTTTTGTTTAGTAAGCATCTTGATGTAAAATTTTTAAATACAGAAAAGCTTTTTGCTTACTTTGATATTTAAAATGTAATTCAATTGATTATCTTAACCAATTAGCACTGTTGAAATATATGTTCAATAGTTACATTGTGGTGCCAACGTTAGAGATCCCTATTGGTGAAATATATCAAAATAAAAGTGCGCTATATATCCCTGTTTTTTTTTACAATTAAAAATAAAGATGACTTATGACTGACCCTCATAGGAGTTGAGCGCAGAATCTATGGACGCAGCTTATCCATCGTGCAAACAATTTTTACGTATACTTATATAGAGAAGGTATAGGGACTCAGAAACATCCGATGAACTTTAATGAAACAACCACTGAATCTACAACAGCAGAATTTGCAACGTCAGGTTACGAAAAACGAAGCCTAAGGTACTAATATTCAAATCAATCCTGAATTCGATAATAATCCACTCTCCCTAATAGTTATTCAGAAATATTAAATTATATATATACATATAAATTAAATTTATATATATATATATATATATATATATATATATATATATATATATATATATATATATGTATATATATAATATATATATATATATATATATATATATATATATATATATATATATATATATGTATATATATATATATATATATATATATATATATATATATATACATATATATATATATATATATATATATATATATATATATATATATATATATATATATATATATATATATATATATATATAATATATATATATGGTGAGTGCCCGGTAATAAACAACAATACTAGATAAACGAACAATAATGTTCCATAATTTTAAATCAATATCTGTAGAAATTTTTTTTGTTTAGTAAGCATCTTGATGTAAAATTTTTAAATACAGAAAAGCTTTTTGCTTACTTTGATATTTAAAATGTAATTCAATTGATTATCTTAACCAATTAGCACTGTTGAAATATATGTTCAATAGTTACATTGTGGTGCCAACGTTAGAGATCCCTATTGGTGAAATATATCAAAATAAAAGTGCGCTATATATCCCTGTTTTTTTTTACAATTAAAAATAAAGATGACTTATGACTGACCCTCATAGGAGTTGAGCGCAGAATCTATGGACGCAGCTTACCCATCGTGCAAACAATTTTTACGTATACTTATATAGAGAAGGTATAGGGACTCAGAAACATCCGATGAACTTTTAATGAAACAACCACTGAATCTACAACAGCAGAATTTGCAACGTCAGGTTACGAAAAAACGAAGCCTAAGGTACTAATATTCAAATCAATCCTGAATTCGATAATAATCCACTCTCCCTAATAGTTATTCAGAAATATTAAATTATATATATACATATAAATTAAATTTATATATATATATATATATATATATATATATATATGTATATATATATATATATATATATATATATATATATATATATTATGTATATATATATATATATATATATATATATACATATATATATATATATATATATATATATATATATATATATATATATATATATATATATATATACATATATATATATATATATATATATATATATATATATATATATGGTGAGTGCCCGGTAATAAACAACAATACTAGATAAACGAACAATAATGTTCCATAATTTTAAATCAATATCTGTAGAAATTTTTTTTGTTTAGTAAGCATCTTGATGTAAAATTTTTAAATACAGAAAAGCTCTTTGCTTACTTTGATATTTAAAATGTAATTCAATTGATTATCTTAACCAATTAGCACTGTTGAAATATATGTTCAATAGTTACATTGTGGTGCCAACGTTAGAGATCCCTATTGGTGAAATATATCAAAATAAAAATGCGCTATATATCCCTGTTTTTTTTTTACAATTAAAAATAAAGATGACTTAACAGTTGAAGAAACAAAATTACACTGAGTTCTAAGTAATGGATATTCTCTGTATTAATCAAGGTAATGAGCGCCACTCAGAGTAAAGCGTCTCCTGGGTTACCAGTTGGTTAGTTGACATTGTCGTGGAATTGTTGATACTAAATTAAATGTTTTTTTTTTAATAAAAATTAAAACAAACAACTTTCAGGGAATTCGTTTGTTTAATTTTTTGATTTACAAATTTTCTTCCTGCATTTATAACTTCAAATTTCGCCGTATCACGGCTCATCAGTCTAGGATCGACAAACAAGAGAGCAAAATTTCTAGTACTTTATCCTGATACTTACCGAACATAATAGTAAGACACAACGAATTGAATTAACTTTGAATACAATTCGTTGTATCTTACCATTATGTTCTGTAAGTACCAGGATAAATTACTAGAAATTCTGCTCTCTTATTTGTCGATCCTACCTTGACTGATGAGCCGTCGTACGGCAAAACGCATCTCGGGATGGATTGGCAAATAAGAAAATAGTGGGTAGACTGGTGAAATATGAACTTTCAGTTGTTTTATATTAAACCGCATATGCTCGAGGGGATCCCTGATTGGAGCTGCCTGCGATGGTGTTGGTTGTATTCCAACCACTCTGTCGGCTATGGCTGTAATCAGCCTGTATTCGTCTCAAATTTGGTACAATTCCTTGTGTCTTACCATTATTTATCTTAGTCTGTAGAAACAGTGTCCGCTAAGCAAAGGGATCGACCAGGAAATTTCACAGTATCACGTTGGACCCATTTTTCGTAAGTATTTGAGCTTATTATAAAACACTGGAAATTGGCAGTCAATTTGCCAAGTAATATAAGTTCTCAAAGAGAATTCTTAAAAAGGATTCTACAAATAATGACCTTTTACGGACGTGACGTATTAGCACGAGATATACGCCTAGTGTGAACCACTATGGAAGGACTTACATGGACTACATTTATCATACACTTTCAATAAAAATATTTGTAGAATAGACTCAAGTCGCCAACCATTCTTCGATGTTTTAAGGAATGAAGGTTTTTGATGAATTTTAGATCTCCAACCAAGCGAACTGCTTTATTTTGAATAGAATTCAACATATGCAGCGCATGTTTGGGAGGAGAGCCCCAGTATTCCATCGTTGGTGAAGTTTGAGTTTTGTATAGAATTATAAGTTGTTCGAAATAATATTCCCATCTTTTGAGAAGCTCTCTGTGCTGTGTTTGCAACATGTTCATATTAAGCCATAATTACTTCCAAGTTAACGTCCAGCATGTTGAGCGACGATACTAGAGGAGTGAAGTATCTCGATGTAACTATGTCGGGATCCGCAAAGGTAACTTTTTTAGCGAAAAACTCTAATCTGAGTTTTTATAGCTGTGATTCTTCATGGTTGCTGTTAGGATAAAATTTTTTCCAGGTCTTTGTTAAGCTGAGCGACTTTTCCAACGAGAATTTGATATTATCGTGCTAATATATATATATATATATATATATATATATATATATATATATATATATATATATATAGATATATAGATATATATATATATATATATATATATATATATATATATATATATATATATATATATATATATATATATATATATAGTTAGACCTCTGTTCTCCATAGCCTCGTCCACATCGTCTCTCAACGATCGTCTGGGTCTTCCTCTTTTTCTTCTCTCTATAGGGCTCCACTCCGTTATTTTCTTTATCCACCGATTATCTTCACTCCGTCTTATATGTCCATACCATTTTAATCGTTTTTCTTTAATGGTATTTATTGCGTTTTCTTTGATGTTCATTCTGCTTCTTATTTCTTCATTTGTTATTCTCTCCATACGTGTCACTCTGCAACATCTTCTCCAATACTCCATCTCTACCGCGTTAATTTTAGATTTATTTCTTTTGTTGATCGTCCATGTTTCTGACCCGTATGTCATTATGCTTTGTATTATTGATTTGTATATGCGTGTTTTGTTTCCCTTTGTAATGTGCTTGTCCCACAGGATCGAATTTAATTGTCTTACGCATGTCCGCGTTTGTCCTAATCTAGCTTTAATCTCTTCTTCTAATGTTGCGTTTTTTGAAATGATGGTTCCTAAATATTTAAATCTATCGGTTCCTTTGATTATTGTTTCGTTATCGACTTCTAGATTCTCCACGTTTCTCTCCTTTGCTGTTAGATATTCCGTTTTATCAAAGTTTATTGGTAATCCTGCTTTAGTGTATTCTTTTTTCAGTTTTCTTACCATATAACTAAGGTCTTCCTTATCTCGCGCTATGATTACTTGATCGTCTGCGAAACTTATAGTATATAAGTAATCATCTCATATTGGGACTCCCATTCCACTACATTTTTGCTTCCATTTTTTAATGTTTATTCGAGGTATATTTTAAATAGTGTTGGAGATGTAGAGCATCCTTGTAATAGGCCTTTTGATGTTTGGAGTCTCTTCCCTATTTTATGTCCTATTTTTATGTTCACTGTGTTGTTTGCGTAGAGAGCTTTTACTGCCTATATTAGTTCTTTATCAATGCCTATTTCTTTCATTGCGTTCCATAATCTTTGTCTTGGTACTGAGTCATACGCCTTTCTTATGTCTATGAAGGTTAGATGAACTTCTCTATTCTTTGCCAGTTTTTTTCCATCCTAAAAAATATCTTGTTCTAAATACTACAGCAATATTAAATAGTAGGTATCATCACAAAAGGGAGTTGAGTATACAAGATTTAACCTTAATCTTTCATTTCTTTTGAGAATTAGCATGTCAGTAGCTAGATAAACGGAAATAACGTTTTTTGTAAATGAAAATATGCAAATATCTTGAAGGGCGCCTTTTTATAATAAATATAATAGATTACAAATTTCTTCACAATTAAATAAACAGGGCGATATTTTCAATTAGAACCCTTTGATAAGCTGATTGATCAAAGGCTGTGAGCTATTGAACTATCCAAAGGGTTAATACTCCAATAATTCATAAAGGAAAGGCAAATAGTTCGAAGGATTAATTTATTAAACTGTCTTTGATGTTGATAATTTTTTATATTTTATTTATATAGTTAATTGAATCAATATATTCCGAATGAAAAGCTGCAAATAAGGGATATTTTCATTAAAATAAGTTTTGCAATTTCTTCGTCCTAGTTATAGGCTAAAAATAATTTATTTTTAGCTAACGAATTTCAAAATTTTTTCACAATACTTTTTTAAGATATAAAGGTTATTCCTCAATTTAACTCCTCGATTCACATAACATAGTTTTTCCGCAAAAAAAATTTCTAATACAATATAGAAGACAAAAAGGCAATCTTCTTTTTATGAAAATTCTTTTTTGTGCATTCGCCTGGTAAATTGTCTCTTCCGAAATAATTTGTAGTTCGGAAAAAAATTTTAACTCAGTTGTGCGGAAAATGTAATTCTCTGTACGATTTCACCATATAGCAACAAAACTTATCATTGTAAATATTGTGTGTTTATCATGAAATTAAATTTGATTAATTCATTATTTATTAATGATGTAAATACGTGTTTCGTCGCATACAACGACTAAATAGATCTCCGGTTAGCAGTTGGCAGCAGAGTAGTAATGTGGCTTGATTGATTAAAAGATTAGTTTATACACCTTGAGGTTCTATTTCAGCGCATTTCATTTATAAATTTCCAATTTGGTAGGCGACTACTGAATTTTGTAAGTTTTGTTGCATTTTTCAAACTTTTAATTAAGAAATTACTAATCAACTTACTCACTCATCGCGAGTAAGTACCAGGTGTATAAGTATGAAATGCGGATTTTTGTTCTAAAAAAACATGTTAAATTCGGAAGAATGATAAAAAGTACTTTATTCAAAGTATGCTCCATCGCTTGTTATGTATTTTTCCCATCTTTCGGACAATTTGTGAATACCACGCCAGTAAAAATCTTTCCCTTTTGCTGCGAACCATTCATCGAGCCATTTTTTTTCACATCTTCGTACGAACCAAAGCGCTACTCAGCAAGTGCGTGACCCATCCATGCAAACAAGTAGTAATCGGAAGGAGCCAAGTCTGGTGAGTAAGCCGCATGGGGTAGAAGTGTCCAGCCAAGTGCTTTCAACGTGTCGCGAACTGGTTTTGCCGTATGTGATGGAGCATTGTCATGAAGAAAAGTGACTTTGTGTTGCCTCTTTCGGTATTCTGTCCTTTTTTCAAGCAGCGAACCGTTCAAATCGGTCAATTGTTGTTTTTAACATTTAGTATTAACTATTTCCCCAGGTTTTAACAGCTCATAATAGACCCCTCTGGTCCCACCAAACACAGAGCATCGTCTTTCTGCCAAAGCAATTCGATCTTGCGGTCGATGTGGATGATGCGCCTGGGTCTATCCATGGTTTCTTGCCCTTGGAATTCTCAATATAAATCC
Organism: Pachyrhynchus sulphureomaculatus; assembly: GCA_019049505.1. Taxonomy (NCBI): domain Eukaryota; kingdom Metazoa; phylum Arthropoda; class Insecta; order Coleoptera; family Curculionidae; genus Pachyrhynchus; species Pachyrhynchus sulphureomaculatus. The sequence goes on from CM032446.1 coordinate 164,533,296, forward strand.
AGTTTTCATCCCCTGTAACTATACGATGCAAAAACGACTTCCTTTTTTACCGAGCGAGCAAAATGTCACACGTGTTTTTGCGCTTTTCCATTTGCCTATCGTTCAACTCATGTGGTACCCATCTACCGGCTTCTGAATCTTTCCCATCTCTCGTTAGCCGATTGGAAACAGCTTGTTGACTAACGCCGAATTGCTCGGCGAGTTGTTTTTGTGTTTGCGAATCATCTTCGTCCAACAATGCTTGCAATTCCACATCTTCGTATTTTTTTGGCGGTTTTCCACATTCCTTGTCTACAACATCGAAGTCACCACTTTTGAAACGCCGAAACCAACGTTCACACGTATCTTGCGATGAAGCATGTTTACCATAAGCTTCTCGAAGTAATCGGTATGATTCAACAGCAGTTTTCTTCAAATGAAAACAAAAAATTAATGCTGTCCGCGAATGCTCTTTGTTCGGTATAAATTTCGATATATTGAACACAACAACATAACACTATGCACACACTTTTCCAATTTATTACTCGTGCGCGTCTGACACTTGTTGATATAACAAAACGGCGCAGTGTCAAATTTTTATAGCACAAACTGCATTGGTGCACCATCTGTTGTCTGAAATCCGCATTTCATACTTGTACACCTGGTAAATTTCCTATCTACAAAATTTTTATATTTCCAATTTTTTGTTTATGGTTTACGTAAGATGTGGTTTTATTATACGTTTTGACCTGAACCAAAATTTCATTAAAAATTTTGTACTTCTCTAAACAAATGTGATTCAAATAAACCCTTTTAGAATCACTTTTCTAATCATAAGTTAGTTCCCGGTATTAACTGCTTCAATACGATATTCAAACTAACAAAATTTATTATCCTTTCTACATACTGCCTCTATTAGGATTAAAAATAATGAACAAATAACTCTGTTTTAATACTGATCGAGTCCAAGAATCCAAAAATTTAAAAAATGTATGTATATCTTATCTTCTTCTCCTAAAACTGTAAGGTTATTTGCCTAGCATAAGAACTATCTCTCTCTATCCAGGATTTAACTCTCAGAAGTATACTGCCTCTATTTTTCTGTTTTTGTTTTGTTCAGCGTTCATCCATCCTTTCTCTGCAAATTTTCTAATATCGTCATACTATTTGTTGGTAGTGTCTCACTTATTGTGTTCTTTGTGATTACTCAGGTTTAAGTCCCATATGTAACGACTCGGATAACACATTAATTTAATATTTTTTTTATATATTTATTTTCATCTATTTCTTAAATCTATAACAAAGCCCTTCGAAAGTTATCCATACCAGTCTTATTCACCTATTTAAATCTTTCGTTTGTATTTGTCTGACTATTCTTATGTCTTGTCCCATGTAAATGTAGCATTATACTTCTTCTATCTTCATCTCAGCATGATGGAATCGGGAGGATTATTACCAATATTATTATTTTTATTTTGCTCGTTTTCATATTGTTTTATTTTCTCCGATTTTTCTTTTAGCCGTATTATCATTTTTTAACATTTTGAACGATATTCTGTAATAAGTTCTAGCTCATTTGCGTATCTTAGTGCATTTATTTTTTGCCATTTAATTTTTATCATTGTTTTCCTAGTTCAGGTTTTCAAATATATTCTGCATTGGCAAAGTTAAAAGTTTCGATGGTACGCTGTCTACTAGTCTTATTTTTTCACTGTGATCTTGCTGCTGCTACGCTCGAAGCTAACTAAGAAACTGAAGTGCGGTCGTCGTCTTTTATAGGTCGGCCTCTACACAGATTATAGTTGGGGGGATTCAGGTGCGTTCATCCGGGCATCGGTGTTTGCGG
>CM032446.1:164535220-164630220 GCA_019049505.1 Pachyrhynchus sulphureomaculatus
ACAGTGCACTAATTTATTTTTATTTGTTTTCAATTATATTCAAATTTTTCAAAAATAAGTTTTTGTATGTCGCCTATTAACTTAAGGCTCCATACATTTTAATATATTAAGACATTATTATTATATTCTTAAGGAAATGCATGATCGCTCTGTTAAAGAAAAAAATATAATCGTCCATAACGTTACTGAGAGTTCTTCTTCTAATCTCGAAGTGAGAATTAATCATGATTCCACAGAGATCAGTAATATGTTAAATTTAATTGGTGTGGTAGGTGGACAATTTAAAACAGTAAGATTGGATCGTGTTGATGAGAGACCAAGGCCATTGCGCGTCATTTTCGAATCCCACAACATAGCTAAAAGTTGCCTTCAGAACAAGAAAGAACTTAGTGGATCTACAATGCATATAAGCGCCGACATGATCTTGTCTCAGCGTAATCACATAAAAAAGCTTTATACGGAACTTGACCAAGGAAAAGTAAATGGCGAAACAGATCTTATAATTAAATACTTTCAAGGATTTCCAAGAATAATAAAGAACAGACATCCTTCAAAAAACGACATCTGATTAGTTGCTCTTACAGAATGCTGGAGGTATATCTTCAGAGCTCAATATTCTGCGCAGAAATGCTTGCCTTAGTAACTATGATGTGATTGTTATTGTTGAAACCTTGCTTGGGTGTGGTCACTCATCGGACGAGGTTAGTATTCCTGCCTTTGGTGTTTATCGCACTGACAAAAATGTGAATACAAGCACGAAAACTAGAGGTGGTGGAATACTAGTGGCGGTAAGGAGCCAGTTCAGGTCAAACCTTTTAAAGAACTCTATGGCATCCATAGAACAGATCTTCTGCTCTTTTTCTTGTGGGCATAAAAAAAATCGTTTTTGGAGAAGTATATATTCCACCAAAATCATCGTTTGATATCTATAGTGATCACTGCTTGGCTGTATCTAAATTACTGGAATCGAGGCCCGACCACTGTCTTCTTCTCTTTGGAGATTACAACTTGCCCGATGCCACTTGGGATAATAGTGAAAATGGTGTTAGTGCGGTGTGCCCATCGGCTTCGGCAGGAAATATTGTGAGTAACTGTTTTGGTTTTCTTAATCTGTTTCAAACTATACACATTCCAAACAACAATAACGTATTTCTAGATTTGTGTTTTTCTCATTGCCACGATGTAAATGTTTATGCCACTTTAGATCCACTGCTGGATAATAATAATCACCATATTGCTTATACCTGTGATGTACCTCTTCGCACTGTGGACAATACTCTAAGGTTTGATGTTGAATACTTTGATTTTAGGAAATTTTTTAGTATGGTTTTCTCCTCGTCTAAAATGCCTTATTGTTAAAAAAAAAATAGCCCATAGGCATTACAAGCAGACTATGGCTATTTGCCGATTATGAGCTATTCTCACAACTCAGGGAAGAGTGTAAAACTCTTGAGCGCTCATGTTATCAGGATTATATAAATAGAATAGAGTTCAATCTCAACAGAAGTCCGTCAGAATTTTGGAAACATGTAAATAACTGCAAAAGATCGAATGGGTATCCTAACTCCATGCATTTAGGGGGAAGGACGAGTGATAATCTTACGGTCAATTTGTTTGCTGAATATTTCTCAAGTGTGTATGAGGATGCCCTTTGGAAATACCGGACTACTACTCGAGCCTTACTGAATTGACAACATTAAATAACGTGATTACTAGTTTGATTGATGTTTTTAATGAACTGATGTCGCTCAGGCCTAAAACCTCAAGTGGGCCTGATGGGGTCCCGCCTCTATTAATAAAGAAATATGTGTGCACCTTAAGCAAACCACTTCACTTCCTGTTCAATCTCTCATTGGATTTGGAAGTATTTCCTGATTATTGGAAAACTTTCTATATAACCCCAATTTTTAAATCTGATGATCGTTGCTACGTGACTAATTATAGGGGCATCTGCATATAGTCGACCATACCAAAGCTTTTTGACTCATTGGTCACTTCTTGTCTTTCTTGGCCCTGTAGGCGGGTGATCATGGATGAACAGTATGGCTTTCAGCGTTCTCGCTCCTGTGTATCTAATCTTCTGACATATGAGAATTACCTGTTGGGCGCATTTGAGAGGGGCTGTCAGGTTGATACCATATATACTGACTTCTCCAAGGCGTTCGACAAAGTGAACCATCGGTTATTATTGAGCAAACTTGGGTCGCTTGGGTTCGGCATTCACATTCTTCGTTGGCTGGAGAGTTTTTTAATAGGCCGTCAGCAAAGTGTAAGAATAAATAATTATATCTGTAACCTAAGTATAGTGCCCTCGGGCGTTTCCCAGGGCTCTCACTGCGGCGTCCTATTGTTTCTCTTATTTCTAAATGACTTGAGGGATTTCCTAACCAATACTTCGTTTCTCATGTTTGCCGATGATCTGAAATTATTCAAAATTAATTCGAGTCCTCTGGACAGTCCCGTTTTCCAAGCGGATGTTAACATATTTTTCCATTTTTTTTTTGTTGTCTTGCTTTGTCCCAATGGGCAACTTTAAACGGCTTAAGTCTGAATACTGATAAATGCTCCTGTATATCATTTTCCAGATTAAAAAGTCCTATGCAGTTTGATTATAGTAGAAATACAACCATTTTAAAACGGGTACATGAGATTAGGGATCTTGGTGTGATGTTTGATTGTTCTTTATCTTTCATCGGCCATCAAATGAGCGTGGTGCAGCGAGCCGGTAGGTGTTTGGGTTTAATTGATAGATTTAGTGCCGATTTTTCTTGTAATGTGTTTAAATTATTGTATTGCTCGTACGTTCGACCGATTTTGAAGTATGCAAGCCCGGTGTGGTCTCCTTTTTATAATGTCCATACTAATCAGTTGGAGAGTGTCCAAAAAAATTCTTACGTATCTGTTCCTTTAAATTGAAAATTCGTTTAACTGAGGGACATACTCGTACCAACTATGACTTGGTACAAAGATTGTTAAATATGTGCAGTCTTCAGGACAGACGAATGCAAGTTGATCTACTTTTCTTATTTAAGCTACCAAATGGATATATTGACTGCGAGTACTTACTTAGTAAATTATCTTTTCATACCGTATATCGTACCCTCGCCAGGTCGTTATTTTACTCAGCTAATGTCACCAGAAACTATGGCTTGCATAGTCCAATCTTTAGAATGCAGCGTAATTTTGATAAATATAATTTGCCAATTGATGGCCCAGTACACCGATTAAAAAATATGGTCAAGCAACTAACCTCGGTATAGAGTTTCTTTAATTTTCGGATAGTTTTCCATTGGTATTGTATGTCAAGTACTGTTTACCTTTAAAGTGATTAATTTAGATTGTAATACCCTGCATTCTGACCTATTGGTTTTAGATTTAGCTTTAATTATATTGTTCATTCACATTGTTTTTCTCTTGCATGTTGTCGATGTTTTTTGTAGAAATGGTGTTACCGTTGATAATAATAATAATATAAATATATATATATATATATATATATATATATATATATATATATATATATATATATATATATATATATATATATATATATATATATATATATATATATATATATATATATATATATATATATATATATATATATATATATATATATATATATATATATATATATATATATATATATATATATATATATATATATATATATATATATATATATATATATATATATATATATATATATAATTTTCCTCAGTTGATACGTTAAAAACCGTCGTCGTGTCATTTTTGTGAAGACCTGGTGTAATTCAATAAAATACATAGTCATGATTATTGTATATTTGTTGCTTAACTTACAAATTCTTGATCTAAACGAGATTCATTCAATCATTTGATTATTTCAAGAAAAATGTGAGTTTGCTTCCCAGATCTTGCAGAGTCACGCCAGTAGAGTATTTTCTGTGAGACAATGTGAAGTCTATAGCAACAGCTTTTGAAACATTTAAAATAAACATTGTTCTTGCTATTGTTAATATTCAGTCCGATTTATGGAAAAAATTAACTCAAAATTGCCCATCCATTGGAAGCTGTCTACGGTAACAAGCCGTCAAATGGTCAGTAAATTGCCAACATTCACCGCAGAAATGATTCGAGAGTTTCACACCATGCATATATAGTTTAATGTAAAACCACTGAAAATGGACAAAACCCATATTTCAACTGTCACTATTATCCCAATCAAAGACCTATTTATATTCTACACATGCAAAGTATAAGTTCTCATTATAATCTAAGGTTCTCTCGATGGTGTTTCAAATTGATTGTATATTGTTGTATATTGTTGTTTTCTGAAACATACTTATTAATTACTCTAATTTAGCCCGAATTCGTGGCTTAGTTTGGTTATAACAAAAGGCAAGTACAACTGGAATATACATAGTGTAGGAAGGGCAGATAAAAATCCCTAACTTAAATATATTTCCACGAATATGTGACGACGTCTTACTTGAAACGATGTTTAAACGAAAGAAAAGGACTGCACGGAAATAGAAGGGAACCACGATATGAAAATTCTTTCAAATCACACTCTTTATTCACATATAGTTTTAACTTGCTACTACCAAAATTCTTACGACAAACAAATGCCGTTATCAACTTGCATTATCATCAAACATGCAGAGTCAACCACCGTAAAGCTAGAAAAAGTATTTTTTTCGCCTTTACCACAACACCAGAAATATATATTGGCTAAAAGATAATATACCGGGTATTCCATTTAAAAAATATAAAGTTTCCGTCATGGGTCACAATCGCGACACCTAATTGTTTATATTTTATAACTATAAAAGCTCCTTAAGTTTCCGTATTGAACATTTGTTTTTAACAAGTTAAAGGGTAATTCATTTATACTCAATAACCCTATACGTAGTTTGTCATTATTTTCCCTACTCCTGGAGCCCAGAAACGCAAAAAATGCATAAATTTCGGAGGATAATTTTTTAACGAATACAATTCATCCCTTAGAGTACCCAGTAAAAATTAGCGTTTTACACCGGGATTATTTTTCCCGTGCCACCGGTATGTTTTCTCGTGTTATTTTGTTGTTATATGAGATTTAATTATATGCAGTAAAATATTCAGAAGGTTTTTGCTTTTCCAAGAATATCTTGGGCACATAATTTCAGGAAAAAATTACCGTATTTTATTGTTTTTACCGATATTTTCAAAAAATTTAATCAAAATATATTTGATATTTTGTTGCGAGTAATAGATGTTAATTAATACTAGCATTATAAGCCACAAATGATTTATGATTAAAACCTTTACTCAAATAAATTTGTATGACGAATTGAAATCAACTTCAGTAAGTTATTGTTCGTTTAATTAAATGTGGTAAAATAAATTGTAAGAGGTTTTTACTTTCCAGCGAGATTTCATAATATTCTGGTGTTATTTCAGTCAAGCATTTTAATATAATATGAAGCAGATTTTATTGTTTAATTGTTATTTTTAGAAATTATTTAATCAAAATCTCTTTACCATATTGCGCTGATTAACAGAACCAATTATTACCTACTTCTCTTTACTATAAAATGAATTATTCCACTTCTAGAGAGGATTGTGAAATATGTTTTAATCTTAATTACAAATTGATATGTTTTTAAAAAAATGTATTCCTTGTGTGTAGTTTATACAGGTAATTTTAATTTACAAAAAGTAGAAATGTGAGAACAGGAAGCAAGAAATAGTTTTTTGGAAATTTTCAAAAAAATATATTTAACAACATTTTAATTTCTATTATTATTGTCTTACAGTGTGAACAGGAATATTGATTACAAATAGGTCACTCTAACTGTTTATTTGAGGAGTTAGGCACAAATGTTAACTGCAAAAGCTGTAGTATTTTTAAATAATTGTATTACGGTGTTAACGTAGATACAGTCAAGCATAGTATTTTTAATATAAAAACATTATTTTTTACTAGGTTGGGATTTTGGAATCTTCAGCATAATGAAACTACACAAACGTTATTCATGCTAATCATGTTACCATTATTAGGAGCGATCATTTCTTAAATCTAAGATTAATAACTAAACTCTTGTGGTTTACTCAAGCGAACCAACTACTTACACACGGTGGTTACGTTCCAGTCCATTATCACGTACAGAGAACTTTAAGGAATATATCCTCGGTTCTTATTTAGACCTCTTTTTTACATTTTATAATGTATTAAATACTTTCACATGCATCTAATAATTTCCTATCAGATACATTTTTATTTAACTTTACATTATCTAATGATACTATGTATGATTAGGTCTAAGCGAATGTTAAGCAGTCGAGCGTACCTAAGGTACAGTGAAAAACAGTCCAAATAACGACGGAGGACCTATTCCCCACAGTTTTCTTCAAGCGCAAAAATAAGGTGTAGTGGCGATAATGCTTGTGTAGTTTATATTTTTTAAATGGATCATCCTATATAATATTTTGTTGTTCTCATAATTCTAGAATCGCAATGTATATTTTTATGGCGCTATTGTGTTAGTTAAGAAAAAAATGCTTTTTCTGACTCGAAATTTACTATAACACAAATTAAGAATGAATTTTATGTCAAGAATTTTTATAATAGAAATTGAAACTAAGTGCTACTTAAAAATGAATTTTTCCATAGAGTGAAAAACCAAATGCTTACGAAATATCTATCAAAAATAATTATAAAAAAAACCAAGCGTAACAAGAATATACAAAACCTTATCGAAGACAAAGAAAAATCTCCATATTAAATACATTTCCAAGAATATATAATTACATGTTAACTGAAACAACTTTTAAAGAAAAGAAAGACACTGCACCAAAACGAGAAGGTTACGAAAATTAAGAATGAGGAATTCTTTTACATTTTCATCATAGCTTAGTCTCATGATAACTTAACGAAATTCAATATTTACTAAAAAGATGTTAGAAAATCCTGAGGATTCTATGACAAATGCTGTTAAAATCTTTGCAAAACATATTACAGGATTCAAAATACTTTACAGAAACATGATTATCATACATATAATATTTTGCTCTTGCAGCATTTAACTCGGAAAATGAAAACACTACATCTGGAGATAATTCAACATGTAGAATAAAACGCGCACCTGCTTCATAAAACAATTTAGAGGAATGAGTCAGTTTTGTTGACAGCCGTTTTTAAAAAACAATGTTCATTTTTATTTTAAGGGAAATTCTATCCTAGAACTAAAACATTCTGGGCTTAAATTTTTTGAGATTGGTCATGTATATTGAACAACAGAGTAATAGAACCAATGTTTTTTAATTAAAATTTAAATTGGGCAATTTGTAATATATAAAAATAGGAAATAATCTGACATCAAGACTGCGCTCCGTCACCCTACATTCTCGCAGTAAGCGATGTTTCGCTTCATATATTGACATTTGGAATACTCAGATGGTCACCAAATAACACAGATTTAACCATGTTAGACCACTTTTCATGGGGCTATTTAACACTTAAAGATGAGCATACATGACCATGAATCGTCCACCTTCTCAATATTGTTTGAATTATGATATAGTCATATATTCTTAGATTTCCATAAAGACTTGTATATTTCCAGTATGCTTACCTTTCACTATAACTATTTTTAATAAATATTTGGTATATATCCTGCGTTTCACTCTCCAATAAAATTTAACTAACACCATAACTTACTACTGTCAAAAGTCTTAACATAAATAAATAGTTTTTTTTATTTTTTTTTTATAGTCCACCTCTCCGCCACTATAGGAATTTCTACTCTTTTTTTTATTATATCTCTGATGGGATTTATTGACGGCTTATGTCGTAATAACTTTGAACTTCGAATGAGTGCTGAACTCTTGTACTGATAAGAACGAATAAACCGAAGGAATTTCTAACAGCCGTAAGAATATAACAAAAAAGTCAATACTTCGGACATATAAAGAGGGCCCAAAATACGAATTGGTACATTTACTTATTGAAGGCAAAATAAAGGCAAGCGATCGATCCGAAGACGACAAAATTCTTGGCTAAAGGACACGTGAAGGGGTTTGAATGTGCTTCGGGTGATATTTTTTGAGTAGTAATTCCTAAAGTTCATTTAGCTATATAGATCGCCAACCTTCGCGCGGAGACGGCATAGTATGAAGTAAAAAATGTTATAATATATTAATATCCGTCAACGTTGCCCAGCCCAGCCGCCGAAACATATGTATTTCATGGCACTTTTAAAATAATGCGGTATTACTACTACCCTGGGCGTTATTGTATTTCTACCATATATAAATATGTTACACACATATCAGCAAGCTGATTGCCGGAATCGAACCAGCTACCATCAGTTGAATATGCTTAACACACTACGCTACCGAGGTTGGCTGTTGTTAATTTATGTTATTGTCCATCTTTGCACAGTAAGAAAAAGCGTTTTCCTTCTTTCTTATCTTAAACAATAACACCACAAAAACATATATAGGCGTTTCTAATATTAAGAGTTCTATAAAAGATACACACGTATTTTCCCAACTCTTTAAATAAGTGGGATAGAAATGCGGTCAATATATAATCAATAGCCCTCAACACGCTCTATTCGTTAAGGTATCGAACTTATAATTATTATTGTTCAAATTACAAATTCAATCAATATTGTCTTCCTCAACTTCAATACAGCGATTGATATGGTTAACTAAGCTCTATATTTTGATTTTTTGATCCCTTGCGTGTCGTGATCCCTGCGGCAGTGTTTAAGTATTTTAAATAGTGTCCGACCGCTTTCCTTTCATCGTCAAAAGAAGTCGTTGCAATAGAAAAAATTCGCACTGGTTATACTCGTTATTTTCAATGCGTACCTCAGAGCTTGGCATGATTGTTAGTTAAGGTGAGCTCTTATGGCATGCCTAAATAATTTGTTAATAATTCTTGAATTTCCTGATTAAACGTAACCTAAAAACCTATTCTAACTGTCATTGTTTTTTATCGGTAGTGTTTTGATGTTTTGTAGCTATTTTAGCTATTTTTATCTTATTCCTAAGATATTTGGTTTTCAGCACAAAAAATATAGGTATCCTTTCAGAAAGACAAATAGGTCGAACAAAAGGTTGTCGCAAAAGAGAGCCTGTTTGCTACCGCCGTAGAGTTTCTTAGAGACTCCGAGCAAATAGAAGTTGTATTATATGTAATAATAATAGGGACATATATGTATATGCAGCCTCTAAAAAACTCGATGACGCACATTTTATGGTAAAGACCCCGTGGTAGCCAGTCGGCTTCATTTTACTATAATGTCTTATTCTACGAGTTTGTCTTTGAGTAGCGATAGCTATCGATATTTCTGTGTTTTCAGTTCCATGCTTCGAAAAAAAATTTATAAACAGATTCTTAAAAGTAAATCTTTTACGTCAAACTATTTAGGTCATGGAAAATACATTCAGTCTTTCTTTCTCAAATTTTCTTATTTTAAAGTTTTTTAAAATTGTCATTTACTTGCCCTTGTGGGACGCCTATATTTCAATAATTCATGTAATACTTGCTAATTTCAGTTAAATAGTGAGTTTAAATTTTTGAGCAGTGTAATTTGATTAAACAATGAGTTTAAATTTTTGAGCAGTTTAATTTAAACCAGTAGTGTATAGCTTGTTGCCGACTTAACTTATTTAGTTTGCATTGAATGCATCTATTTACGAAAGACGGGCATCATGGATCCTTGTCTATCAAGCCGCGAGTTTAACAGTACCGTCTTATTTTACGTTCCGGAAGTGAACGATTTTAAAGACTTCACTTTGAAGAAGGGGCAAAAGATATATAAACGGCCGTTTCGGATTTTTCAGGGCTTTTTCCTCTAGCATGGCATAGTGGCTTTTTTCTTCCGTCATGCCGTAGTGCAGTAACGGCTTTTTTATCACTAAGTGGGTGTAGTTTTTAGATCTCAAGTTTGATACCTTTTTCCGATCTTAAAATATTCTGCTCATCCTAAGGCATTTCAGGTCAAAAAGTGATTAGCTACCCAAATGAAAATAAGAGCGTAGTGGCTGAGACAATATTTTTGATGAGAATCTCACCGGGAGAGGCCAAGCAGCTTATGGAAAACCCACGAGGAGAAGCCAATCAGTAAGTCAGTAGTACACCAGTTTAAATATCTCACTTTCTGTCTACAACGTGTGTTTCCAACACAACACGTGTAATCTGCGAAGTCGATTTTATAAACTTTTATCTCGTGTTCTTTTAGAGCCATTTATTAAAAACTTAATAATTCTCTATGCAATAGTGTGCACTCTCTTAGTATACAAGGTTATTTATTTAGTAGATGTATTTTTAAGAGTGTAATAAAAGTAGGAATTTTTATTTTGCTAATATATCATTTTTTATTTAGGCGTAGCGTTTCACTAAACTGTTGCTCCTTCTTTCAGGACGTAAGGGTTGTACCCAACTCAATTTCATATTAACAACTAAGTAGTCTTCAGTATTTTTTCATTTTTTGAGCTGAACTTAGATTCTTTTTATTCTAAAATGAATGGTGCTCAAAACTGTACAACCAAATTTTGAAGAAGAACTATTTTCAAAAGGCGTGCAAAAATTACCTCGATCTCCATGTACTCTAGTAACAAAAAAGAGCTAGCTTATAACTAATTTTTTGCTCTATCAGTATTAATATCCATTCAATCCATTCTCAAAAATTAAGATATACATAAGGGGCAAATAACGGCTTATATTTAATAAATAAAATATTTATTAAAAATAAAGAAAGTTGAGGCTATAAAAAGTAGCACAGCAAAAGAGAGGCTATAAAATGACGCCGCAACTTAGAGGCTTTACAACATTGAGTTAAATATATTGTCTTAAAACAACAAAACTCTTGTTAAGTAAGGTTATTGTATCAAAATATGTTTTTCTTGTAGATATTGTTATAAATACTCCTTATCAAAAAGGTTAAGCTTAGAACAAAATCTAAATTTCTATTTCTTCAATAAAAAAACGTAGTGGAACCATTAAATAATATATTGTTACAATAAACTGTATTTGATTTCCTACGTCTCAATAATAAACCCTAAATACTGCTCTAATTAATAGTTGAAACACAAAATTAACAACTCATTAAATGAAATCCACGCTTAAATTATTGTTCACTAATGAAAACATTAAGGAATTACATGATATGCTGTCGAAACAACCACTCAAAACACAATCTTGATCAAACGTGAACGTGAAAGTCTTAAAATACACAATAGATGGAGTTACTAACCAGACGACGATATTAATACTGTCCAGTTTTAAATTGTTAGTGACGTATAGATTATCGCTCTGGTTATCGTACAGTATGAGATTAGTAACGGTTTAACCAGTAGAAATATGGGAAATGCAAGAGAGGTCTCTAAAGGGGGCCCGAGAACGGTTTGTTTATTGAAAAATCTGTTTTCGTGCTTTGCAGTAGTATAAAATTATGATTTGTATTGTTCTAAAATGTGTTGAAAGAAGCTGGAACAGTGTTAAATAATACTTTTACCGGAAAAGTAGTGATTATTAGTAGGTGTCAAAAATTTCAGCTTTACATAGAAAATTATTAGCGAGCCTTATTTCTGTTAGTAAATTTTAAAAAACTGAACTTCAGTAATATTTTTTTTCATCAGTTGCTTTTTCAAAGTAAAAGAATAAAATTTCTTTACTTTGTTAGAAACTTAAGTTTAGAAATGCGTCGATCTAGTTTATCATTAAAAGAGTCATAAATTGTTTTCAATCTGTTTATTAGCTATAAGCATTAGCATACATACATTCTCAAGAACCATAAATCGCATCTGAAAATCCAGCAAATTAAGTAGTTTAATTCGAACGAAGCCGTCCATTGTATGTCGGCTTTATAATTATAAATCCTATCAAAATTTATAAATTTTTAAAACATCTGGTAAAGCAAATTGAAGCGGGCCTTTGTGAATTATTGACGGTTTAATTAAATGTAATAAAATAAAACCCAAAACGTTGTTGCTTTTCCGCAAAATTTCATATTATTCTGAGTGTTATTTCGGTCACGGGCTTTAATATAATAATATCCACGTTTTATTGTTCTCGTTATTACGAAACAATGTGTTGTATGTAGAATAATATTAATTTTATTGCTACTGCGAGCTCAATATGACGTAGGAAAATAAGGCAACATATATATTAATTATATTTTATATACCTACCCTGCAATATTTCTGTTTGACCGAAATTCTGGCATTAAATTTTCTTTTTTATGTTTTTGCTTCTTTCTGTAGAGTTAGAATAGAAAAATTCTGGTGGAATTTTACAGATATTTCGCCCATTGGCCACGTGGTATTTTCAATAGTTTACTGTCGGAGTTCAGTGGTTTTTACCATTGTCTACGTATTGGGCAATTTTAGTGGGTCGTCTCTTTTGTCCCATTTTTTCGATTTCGATAGCCTCTCGAATTGTTTTTTTCTTGCAATTTTCTATGTTGGCTATCTATTTGCAGTCATTAAAATCTAATTTGTGACCTGTCTGAACTTGGTGCTGTAAAAAGCCAGACGTCGTTTGTTTATTTTTCATGTCCAATTTATCCTTTTCTAGTATTAGTTTGTCCAACGTATACTTTGCTGCTAGTGCTACATGATACGCTCTGTTCACTCTTATTCCTAAGTTTAATTTTATCTTTTTTTTATGGGTCTAGCTCACGTGCTACAGGGAAGTCCCTAAAGCGCTCCAGGAGCGGCATGTGTGCGAAAAAAAGCGATTCACGTTGTTCTTGAATCGCTGTAAATTGTACTCGGTGAGAAACACAGCGCTGGGCAAATTATTCCAAAGGGATGTTGTTCTCCATATAAAAGACTGCTTGAGAAGCGATGTACGCGGAGTAACAAGCTGAACCTCATATGGATGTGAAGCACCAGCGCGACATGTATTTCTAACATGCACCGCTTTGGGAGGAATTAAGCGGGCTACATTCTTCGAACACTTTCCATGAAATACTTGTAGAACAGACTCAAGTCGCCAACCATTCTTCGATGTTCCAGCGAATCAAGGCCACCGGTAAATTCCGGGTCTCCAATCAGACGAACAGCTCTTCTTTGAACAGAATCCAACAAATGCAGTGTATGTTTGGGAGCGCAGCCCCAAATATGGGAGCAGAATTCCATAGTTGGTCGAATTTGAGCTTTGTAAAGAATTAACAGTTGTTGTGGAGTATAAAGCTTTCTGGTTCGACATAATATTCCCAACTTTTGAGAAGCTCTCCTTGCTATGCCTGTAACATGTTCATGCCAGGACATATTTGCTCCCAAACTAACGCCCAACAAATTGAGCGACAACTCTAGAGGAATGGAGTGCCCCGACATAATTATGTCGAGTTCAGCAACGATAACTTTTTTAGAAAAAACTGCCGCCTGGGTTTTTGTAGAGTTAAATTCCACTTGGTTACTGTCACCCCAAGATAGAATTTCTTCCAGGTCTTTGTTAAGTTGAACGGCCTCCTGCTGTCTGCGGATATTTGCCTGAGCAGCCGATGTCCGAGCGTCACTACATCTCTAGGATTTCTTGTAATAGTTCTTATTGACCAAAGAGGTTTGCATGCAATTGACATGTTATGTCTCCATCCAAGGAGTCCAGTCTTGTCGGTAATTCCTTTAATGTAGGGTAGAAATAGAATTTCAAAGTATTTGATTATTCTTAAATAATACTAATAAAGGTCATATTCACTGATAGTTTATCTATTAAAAAAACAATTTATTCCAAAAGGATACACTGAAAATAACCAGTTAAAAGAGATTTGTATAAGGATTTGACACGTAGGATATTTTAACATGCTTCATCTATGTCCTGGTTAAGTGGCATAAAGAGTCTAATAAAATTACCCGTCCAAACGATATAAAGTGAGTATCATCACTATCTGTCATAATCAGGCCTTACCCCAATATGTATTTAATTAATACTTGCAATAACGCTATTCGCTACCCAATCGACATTATTTTGACAGTCTGAGAACTTTCCATTGGAAGGTTCATAATTTTCTTCTATTTCAAGCTTTCTGGAGTCTACATATATACTCATACGTTGCTAAGGCGTTAATATGTTTAGTTTAAGTTTGTTAGCTTCTTTTTTTTAGGTAAATGTAATTTTTATATTACGAATATCCCAGGAAGCAATTATTATTACTATTTAGGCAAAGTCCAACAGCAAATGCTGAATGGTATAGTCCATAATGATCATAAATAAAATTCATCTACCTATGCATTATGAGAGAATCAAAGACCATCACTCCAGCAGAGACACAATAAGCTGCCTAACCTCTTGAATTCTCTAAAGGTGATTCCATATTTCCTTCGCCGACTCCATTTATAGGGACTGCCGTTGTTACTGAATGTAGGAATATAGTGCCCTGTTTGTATCGAAGATCACCACGTTGATTGTAACGTTCCAGAATTATATTTTATTGTCTTAACAAAAGATATTTTGTGGCGAAAGTATAAAATTTGAGTAAATACGACACTGGTCATTTTCTACAAGTAGTTTCTTATCTCTGGAAGACATGGAAGCCTAAGAACTTTATCGATACCATAAGAATATCAAAAATTTAGCAAAGGTCATATAGTGCCGCAATGAAATAATCATTACATAAATAATTGTAGTTCTATTGCTTGCTTTATATATAATGTATATTAGTTTAATAACTTCACTACATAAAATAGTCACAACTTTTCCTTGAAAAGAAGTCCTCCTATTTCTGATTCGAGACGTATTGACTGTAAGAATTTAACGTTAGTGCTTTTTGATAGCTTGATTATTCTTATTATTACAAAAAAGTTCTTCTTTCTCACATTTAGTCAATGTGGTTCCATGTTTGGCTGACGGGCCAAAGCCAAGTCAGCACAAACGCTATTACCATTGTGTATTAAGGAATGACCTGACAATGTTACATGTTTTCAAAAATCACTGACTTCTGAATGTGTTTGTGTTGAGTCCTAATTGTACTAAGTGTGGTGTGAATGTTATTGGTGTAAGGCCTGTGGTTGATATAATGAGGGGGACAATGATGACTTTTTCTTGTTTCATAGCCTTTTTATTTCCGTTACAAGGTCTGTGTATTTGGAAATTTTTTGGGTGTATTTCGTTTGGATGTTTGTGTCGTTGGGGTTAGCTATGTCTATCAGATAGGTGACTTTTCCTTTTTTGCACTAAAAAGTAATATCGGGTCTATTGGCGGAGACTGTTTTATCTGTATGGATACTGATGTCCCAGTAGAGCTTGTAATCTTTATTTTCAAGTATGGATGTTGGTGTGTATTTTTAGTAGGGATCTATGTTTTCTGTGAGTTTGTATGTTGTGGCTAGTGCTTGGTGAATTACTTTGGCAGCTGAGTCATGTCTGGCTGTGTATTCCGTTCCGGGTAATATTTTACATCCGCTTGTTATGTGTTCGATCGTTTCTTTCTGCTGGTGGCATTTCCTGCATCTGTCTTCTGTAATAGTTGGGTCTTTGATGATGTGCTTTTGGTAATTTCTGCTTAATATGACTTCGTCCTGGATGGGTAAGAAGCCTTCTGCTTCAGGGAATAGCTACCCATCCTGTAACCAAGTGTATGATTGGTTTTTATTTACATGGTCTTGTAAGAATTTAGACGTTAGTGCTTTTTGATAGCTTGATTATTCTTATTATTATTATTATGACTGTTCTCGTTTTTCTTTCTCACATTTGGTCAATGTGGTTCCATGTTTGGCTGACGGGCGGAAACCAAGTCAGCACAAACGCATTATCATTGTGTATTAAGGAATGACCTGACAATGTTACATGTTTTCAAAATCACTGACTTCTGAATGTTTTTGTGTATGTTTGTGTTGAGTCCTAATTGTACTAAGTGTGGTGTGAATGTTGTTGGTGTAAGGCCTGTGGCTGATATAATGAGGGGGGACAATGATGACTTTTTCTTGTTTCCATAGCCTTTTTATTTCCGTTGCAAGGTCTGTGTATTTGGAAATTTTTTCTGTGTATTTCGTTTGGATGTTTGTGTCGTTGGGAACAGCTATGTCAATTAGATAGGTGACTTTTTCTTTTTTGCACTGAAAAGTAATATCGGGTCTATTGGCGGAGACTGTTTTATCTGTATGTATACTGATGTCCCAGTAGAGTTTGTAATCTTTATTTTCAAGTACGGATGTTGGTGTATATTTGTAGTAGGGATCTGTGTTTTCTATGAGCTTGTATGTGGTGGCTAGTGCTTGGTGAACTACTTTTGCCGCTGAGTCATGTCTGGCTGTGTATTCCGTTCCGGCTAATATTTTACATCCGCTTGTTATGTGTTCGATCGTTTCTTTCTGTTGGTGGCATTTTCTGCATCTGTCTTCTGTAATAGTTGGGTCTTTGATAATATGCTTTTGGTAGTTTCTGGTTAATATGACTTTATCCTGGATGGCAAGTAAGAAGCCTTCTGTTTCTGGGAATAGCTGCCCATCCCGTAACCAGGTGTATGATTGTTTTTTATTTACGTGGTCTTGCTCTATGTGGTATCTGTGCTTTCCGTGAAGTGTTTTTTCTGACCACGTTTTCATCTTTTCCTGTTGTAATTGGATGTGACTGTGTGTATCTGCTGGGTGGTCTACCCGGGATAAGTCGAGTGGGGTATAGTTTTTGTCTGCTTTGACTGTTGCTGTGTGGAGGCTGGTTTGCTTGGTGTGAAAGAATTTCCTAAGTGCTTGTATTTGTTTTGTGTGTAATGATCTGATGTCTATAATTCCTCTTCCTCCTGCCTTCCTCTCGATGGTAAGTCTTTCTTTGCATGCGTTGGGGTGTAATTTCCTGTATTTGGTGAATTGAGACCGTATAAGGATGTGAATATTTTCTAAGTCTGTTTGTGACCATTTGATGATACCAAATGAATATGTGAGTATAGGTATAGCAAACGTGTTGATGGCTTTAGTGAGATATTTGGAGTTGAGTTTTGTTTGTAAAAGTTTCGTCAGTCTGTTCTTGAATTCGGTTCTGAGCTCTGTTTTGATGTGAGTATGGTTGAGTTTGGTGCTTTGTTGAAAGCCTAGATATTTGTATGTTTCTTTGTCAAACATGTTATCGAGTGTTTCATTGTTGATGGTTTCTGTCTCATGGTGGTACTTCCATTGGCCTTTGTTGATGTGGAGCACTTTGCATTTACTTATACCAAATTCCATATTGACATCTAAGGTGAATGTTTCTGTGATTTTGAGGAGTTCTTTCAGCTGTGTTTTTGTGGCAGCGTAGAGTTTTATGTCATCCATATATAGGAGGTGGTTTATTTTATGTTGATTCCCTTTTTGGTGTCTGATATTGAAGCCATGCTCTGTTCTGTTTAGTATATTTGAGAGTGGATTGAGACAGAGGCAAAACCATAGAGCGCTGAGCGAGTCTCCCTGAAATATACCCCGTTTGATGTACAGCTCTTCTGTTTGGATGCGTTCGGTTTGTGTTTCTAGGCGTATTTTGGTTCTCCATGTTTTCATAATTTGCGCTAGAAATTGCCTGAGGTGTTGGTTGATTTTATAGATTTCTAGGGCTCTGATTAACCAGCTGTGGGGTATGGAGTCGAAGGCTTTTTTATAGTCTATGTAACCGATGTGAAGGTTTCTGTGTTCTTTTCTGGTTTGTCCCATAATCACGCTATCTATGATCAGCTGCTCTTTGCATCCTCGACTATTTTTCCTGCATCCCTTCTGCTCTTCTGTGATAATATTGTTGTCTGTTAGGTGTTGTTCTATTTTCTTGGAAATTGCGGCTGTGATGATCTTGTATAGGGTTGGAAGACAGGTGATAGGTCGGTAGTTTGACGGGTTTGTGGTGTCTGAGCTTTTGGGTTTAACGTATGTTATTCCTTGTGTAAGGAAAGTGGGAAATGTGTGTGGTTGTAGAATGGCTTTGTTGATTTGGTGTGTGAGTGCTTCGTGTGTGGTGGTAAACTGTTTGTACCAGAAGTTTTGTATATTGTCTATTCCAGGACATTTCCAGTTGTGTGTGTGTTTGATTGTTTCTGTAATTTCTTCTGTAGTTAGTGTGGAATTTTCTTGTTCTGTCACACGTTTGTGTTTATCTTCTTCGGCTTTGATCCAGGAGGTGTTATTATTATGTAGTTTGGATTCTGACCAGACAGTTTTCCAATAATCTGCGAGTTCTTGTTTATTTGGTGGTTCAGTTACTACTGTCTGCTCGTTGTACATAGTTTTCGGTAGAACTGTTTTTCGCTTCTTCGGAAGAGGTTGTTGGTGTCTTTCCTCTCGTTTGATTCTTTGTATCTACGGAGTCTTGCAGCATATACGGATAGTTTTTGTTTCAAATTATCAACGATTTCTGGCAGTGTTCGGTTGAGAGATTTAGATTTGATCTTGTCTACACCCTGTGTGACACGTTTGGATGCGTTCCCGTTCATAAACTGGGTAAGGTGTCCCAGATCTCTTCTGATGTTGTTGATCTTGTTTTCTATTCTTATTTGCCATTTAAATTTGGGTTTTCTGCTGTTGGGGTCTCTTTGTCGTTGCGGGAGTTTTTGATTATTTTGTGTTATAGTGGTGATTGCTGCTGCATATATTATTGTGTGGATGTCTTCGATCGTGCTTAAGTCTGTTATGTACTGTGGTATTATGTGCTTGTTTATTGTGTTGAGGATCATTTGAGTGCTCTGTTTAAAAATTAAACGAGGGATGGGATTTCTTGTTGTAGGGTCGGTGCCTGACCATCGAGCTAGATGTGACTGCATTTCTGCTTTGAGTGTTTGTATGAGACGTGATTCGGGATGATGTTGTATAGATGTTGTTGAGTGTCGTGTGGTGCTTGCTATTTGCTCTGAAATATTATTTTGAGTTATGCTCCTGCTGGGTGGTGGGTCTTGTTGTTTTCGACTGGGTGGTTGTGTGTGTGAGATTGGTTCGGTATCTGCTCTACTGTTTCTATTGTTTAGTCGGTCTGTGTTCAGTTCAGCAGCTACCTGGTCTGCGTTAAGTTCAGCAGCTACTGTATCTTTGATGGTTTGCAATTCGAAAGGTGTGAGGCGATTGTTCTTGGTAATAACTCTTTTTTGGTCTATTACTCTCTGTTCTGTAACAAGTAATTGCAGATGTGGATATTCGGTCAAGAAAAGTCTGTGTAGTTCCAGTCTGTAGCCCGATGTCACTGTTTCTAGTTTGGTGGCGGTGTAGTAACAGCGCATCACTGTTTTATTCATTTCATCTGTCCACTTTAACCGCTGTCTTGGTTTGCCAGCCTTGGTAGTTGCATGTTGTCCTTGCAAAACATACGCAGTTTTGCCTGGCTTTGGTGGTTGTATTTGTCCCGCATTTACGTCGGTTGCGCTTGGGATTGGTGGTGGTGGGTCCAAGCGGCGAGTGATTCTCTTGTCAGTGATTTCTTTGTCAGGTGTGATTTCATTACAGCAACGCATGGCGTGTTCATTGATTCCTGTGGTGCAACTCATGCGTTGCTGTGACTTTCCCGCCTTGGTGGGTGTCGGCTTACTCGCCGGCACAACACTTTGGGCAGGTCCATTTTCGGTTGCCTGGTCTTCATCGTTTTGGTCGAGCTGCCATTTCCCGCGACGTCCTCGACCGTTACGTCGCTCGCCCGATGCTTCTTTTATTGATCTGCTGTTGTCTGGAATGTTCTCAATGTTTTGTGGTGTCAGAAGCTCAAAGTGTCCCGACATTGGGTTGCCTGTTAGTAGAAGGTAAATAGTTTTGTTGTATTTTCCCGTGCTTATTATTGTTGGCCTGTCCGTAAAAGTTATTTTTGTATGTCTTGTTCTTCGTTGTTTTGAGAAGATATGAAAGTTGCTATTTTGTGTTTCCGAGAGGGCAAGTATCTCTAGGCTCGTTCCATAGGTGCCATTTTTCCTCATATAATTATAGTAGTTATTGAAGTCTTTTATATCGTCGACTTCAATTAATGAAAATGTGTGAAGTTCCGACCAGTTTTGTTGTAAATATCTTAGAGCAACCTCTCGGAGTTTCTCATGATGGTTTTGGTGGCCATACAAGTGTAAGCTAACTGCACGAAAAAGGCAATTTCCATCACCTACAATGTCGGATCTGGTAAAACTATCGGTAGTAGTTTCGGCTGAGGCGGTTGTTTGGGTCGTCTGTGGTTGTTGTTGTTGTGGTGTTGCTATAGCTGTTTGTACGACCGGGGTCCGCCTCCGCAACACCCTTCCATTATCATTACTATAATTATTATTCTTTGACATACAATTCCCACGAGTACCCTAGGAAAGAGGGGTCGACTGCGGCAGAGCCTGGATGCCACAGCAAGGCTACTTACTCCCGGAGGGCGCCCGGTATCCGGGGAACCGTTCGCGACTCATAAACGCTGAGCCATTCATCTTCTCGGCACGGTAAACACCTTAAGATTGCGTTTTTGTTACACATAATCTGGACAACACAAGACGGCACAACATGACTCAGGTACCTCAGGATCGTCAATGCCCGTACTAGGAGAATCCTGGGATTCCCCTAGCCCCTGAGGTGTTATTATTATTATTATTATTTATTACAAAAAGTTCTTCTTTCTCACATTTGATCAATGTGGTTCCATGTTTGGCTGACGGGCCAAAACCAAGTCAGCACAAACGCTATTACCATTCCGTATTAAGGAATGACCTGACAATGTTACATGTTTTCAAAATCACTGACTTCTGAATGTTTCTGTGTATGTCCGTTTTGAGTCCCAATTGCACTAAATGTGGTGTGAATGTTATTGGTGTAAGGCCTGTGGCTGATATAATGAGGGGGACAATGATGACTTTTTCCTGTCTCCATAGCCTTTTTATTTCCGTTGCAAGGTCTGTGTATTTGGAAATTTTTTCTGTGTATTTCGCTTGGATGTTTGTGTCGTTGGGGACAGCTATGTCAATCAGATAGGCGACTTTTCCTTTTTTGCACTGAAAAGTAATATCGGGTCTATTGGCGGAGACTGTTTTATCTGTATGGATACCGATATCCCAGTAGAGCTTGTAATCTTCATTTTCAAGTATGGATGTTGGCGTGTATTTGTAGTAGGGATCTGTGTTTTCTATGAGTCTGTATGTTGTGGCTAGTGCTTGGTGAACCACTTTGGCAGCTGAATCATGCCTGGCTGTGTACTCCGTTCCGGCCAATATTTTACATCCGCTCGTTATGTGTTCGATCGTTTCTTTCTGCTGGTGGCATTTCCTACATCTGTCCTCTGCAATAGTCGGGTCTTTGATGATATGCTTTTGGTAGTTTCTGGTTAATATGACTTTATCCTGGATGGCAAGTAAGAAACCTTCAGTCTCAGGGAATAGCTGCCCATCCCGTAACCAGGTGTATGATTGTTTTTTATTTACGTGGTCTTGTTCTATGTGGTATCTGTGTTTTCCGTGGAGTGTTTTCTCTGACCACGTTTTCATCTTTTCCTGTTGTAATTGGGTGTGACTGTGTGTGTCTGCTGAGTGGTCTGCCGGGCTAAGTCGAGAGGTGTGTAGTTTTTGTCTGCTTTCACTGTCGCTGTGTGGAGGCTGGTTTGCTTGCTGTGAAAGAATTTCCTAAGTGTTTGTATTTGTTTTGTGTGTAATGATCTGATGTCTATAATTCCTCTTCCTCCTGCCTTCCTCTCGATGGTAAGTCTTTCTTTGCATGCGTTGGGGTGTAATTTCCTGTATTTGGTGAATTGAGATCGTACAAGGATGTGAATATTTTCTATGTCTGTTTGTGACCATTTGATGATACCAAATGAATATGTGAGTATAGGTATAGCGAACGTGTTGATGGCTTTAGTGAGATTCTTAGAGTTGAGTTTTGTTTGCAAAAGTTTCGTCAGTCTGTTTTTGAATTCGGTTCTGAGCTCTGTTTTGATGTGAGTGTGGTTGAGTTTGGTGCTTTGTTGGAAGCCTAGATATTTGTATGTTTCTTTATCGAACATGTTATCGAGCGTTTCATTGTTGATGGTTTCTGTCTCATGGTGGTGCTTCCATTGGCCTTTGTTGATGTGGAGTACTTTGCATTTACTTATACCAAATTCCATATTGACATCTAAGGTGAATATTTCTGTGATTTTGAGGAGTTCTTTCAGCTGTGTTTGTGTGGCAGCGTAGAGTTTTATGTCGTCCATATATAGGAGGTGGTTTATTTTATGTTGATTCTCTTTTTGGTGTCTGATATTGAAGCCATGCTCTGTTCTGTTTAGTATATTTGAGAGTGGATTGAGACAGAGGCAAAACCATAGAGCACTGAGCGAGTCTCCCTGAAATATACCCCGTCTGATGTACAGCTCTTCTGTTTGGATCCGTTCGGTTTGTGTTTCTAGGCGTATTTTGGTTTTCCATGTTTTCATAATTTGCGCGAGAAACTGCCTGAGGTGTTGGTTGATTTTATAGATTTCTAGGGCCCTGATTAACCAGCTGTGGGGTATGGAGTCGAAGGCTTTTTTAGAGTCTATGTAACCGATGTGAAGGTTTCTATGTTCTTTTCTGGTTTGTCCCATAATCACGCTATCTATAATCAGCTGCTCTTTGCATCCTCGACTATTTTTCCTGCATCCCTTCTGCTCTTCTGTGAGGATATTGTTGTCTATTAGGTGTTGTTCTATTTTCTTCGATATTGTGGCTGTGATGATCTTGTATAGGGTTGGAAGACAGGTGATAGGTCGGTAGTTTGACGGGTTTGTGGTGTCTGAGCTTTTGGGTTTAACGTATGTTATTCCTTGTGTGAGGAAAGTGGGAAATGTGTGTGGTTGTAGAATGGCTTTGTTGATTTGGTGTGTGAGTGCTTCGTGTGTGGTGGTAAACTGTTTGTACCAGAAGTTTTGTATATTGTCTATTCCAGGACATTTCCAGTTGTGTGTGTGTTTGATAGTTTCTGTAATTTCTTGTGTATTAAATGTGGTATTTTCTTGTTCTGTCACATGTTTATGTTTGTCTTCTTCGGCTTTGATCCAGGGGGTGTTATTATTGTGTTGTTTGGGTTCTGACCAGATACTTTTCCAATAATCTGTGAGTTCTTGTTTGTTTGGTGGTTCAGTCACTGCTATCTGTTTGTTGTACATAGTTTTCCGGTAGAACTGTTTTTCGCTTCTTCGGAAGAGGTTGTTGGTGTCTTTCCTCTCATTTGATTCTTTGTATCTACGGAGTCTTGCGGCATATACAGATAGTTTTTGTTTCAAGGTATCGAGGATTTCTGGCAGTGTTCTGTTGGGAGACTTAGATTTGATCTTGTTTGCCCCCTGTGTGACACGTTTGGACGCGTTCCCGCTTATAAACTGGGTAAGATGTCCTAGATCTCTCCTGATGTTGTTGATTTTGTTTTCTATTCTTATTTGCCATTTGAATTTTGGTTTTGTCCTGTTGGGGTTTCCTTGTCGTTGAGGGAGTTTTTGATAATTTTGTGTTAGAGTGGTGATTGCTGCTGCGTATATTATTGTGTGAATGTCTTCGATTGAGCTTGAGTCTGTTATATACTGAGGTATTATGTGCTTGTTTAGTGTGTTGAGGATTGGTTGCGTGCTCTGTCTGAAGATTAAACGAGGGATGGGATTTCTTGTTGTGGGGTCGGTGCCTGACCATCGAGCTAGATGTGACTCCATTTTTGCTTTAAGTGTTTGTATGAGAGGTGATTCGGGGTGATGTTGTGTGGATGTCGTTGAGGGTGGCGAGTGATTCATGTTGTTGTCTGTGATATGGTGTTGCGCGGTACTCGCAATATTATTTTGCGTTATGCTCCTCCTGGGTGGTGGGTATTGTTGTGATTGACTGGGTGGTTGTGTGTGTGAGGCTGGTTCGGAATCTGCTTTATTGTTTCTATTGTTTGGTTGGTCTGTGTTCAGTTCAACAGCCACTGTGTCCTTGATGGTTTGCAATTCGAGAGGTGTGAGACGATTGTTCTTGGTAATAACTCTTTTTTGGTCTACTACTCTCTGTTCTGAAACAAGTAATTGCAGATGTGGATATTCGGTCAAGAAAAGTCTGTGCAGTTGCTGTCTGTAGCCCGATGTTATTGTTTCGAGTTTGGTGGCGGTGTAGTAACAGCGCATCACCGTCCTATTCATCTCATCCGTCCACTTTAACCGCTGTCTTGGTTTTCCAGCCTTCGTAGTTGCATGTTGTCCTTGCAATACATACGGGCCCCGGCCTGGCTTGGGTGGTTGTGTTTGTCCCGTATCTACGTCGGTTGCGCTTGGGATTGATGTTGGTGGGTCCAAGCGGCGAGTGATTCTCTTCTCAGTGATTTCTTTGTCAGGTTTTGTGTTTTCATTACAGCAACGCATGGCGTGTTCGTTGATTCCTGTGGTGCAACTCATGCGCTGCTGTGATTTTCCCGCCTTGGTGGGTGTCGGCTTAGTCGCCAACACAACACTTTTGGCAGGTCCATTTTCGGTTGCCTGGTCTTCATCGTTTTGGTCGAGCTGCCATTTCCCGCGACGTCCTCGACCGTTACGTCGCTCGCCCGATGCTTCTTTTATTGGTCTGTTGTTCTCTGGAATGTTTTCAGTGTTTTGTGGTGTCAGAAGCTCAAAGTGTCCCGACATTGGGTTGCCTGTTAGTAGAAGGTAAATGGTTTTGTTGTATTTTCCCGTGCTTATTATTGTTGGTCTGTCTGTAAAAGTTATTTTTGTATGTCTTGTTCTTCGTTGTTTTGAGAAGATATGAAAGTTGCTATTTTGTGTTTCCGAGAGGGCAAGTATCTCTAGGCTCGTTCCATAGGTGCCATTTTTTCCGCATATAATTATAATAGTTATTGAAGTCTTTTATATCGTCGACTTCAATTAATGAAAATGTGTGAAGTTCCGACCAGTTTTGTTGTAAATATCTTAGAGCAACCTCTCGGAGTTTCTCATGATGGTTCTGGTGGCCATATAAGTATAAGCTAACTGCACGGAAAAGGCAATTTCCATCACCTACAATGTCGGATCTGGTAAAACTATCGGGAGTAGTTTCGACTGAGGCGGTTGTTTGGTTCGTCTGTAGTTGTTGTTGTGGTGTTGCTGTAGCTGTTTGTACGACAGGGGTCCGCCTCCGCAACACCCTTCCATTTTCATTATTATAATTATTATTGTTTAACATAGTATTCCCGAGTATCCTAGGAAAGAAAGGTCGACTGCGGCAGAGCCTGGATGCCACAGCAAGGCTACTTACTCCCGGAGGGCGCCCGGTATCCGGGGGAACCGTTCGCGACTCATAAACGCTGAGCCATTCATCTTCTCGGCACGGTAAACACCTTAAGATTGCGTTTTTATTACACATAATCTGGACAACACAAGACAGCACAACATGACTCAGGTACCTCGGGATCGTCAATGCCCGTACTAGGAGAATCCTGGGATTCCCCTAGCCCCTGAGGGATTATTATTATTATGACTGTTCTCGTTTTTCTTTCTCACATTTGGTCAATGTGGTTCCATGTTTGGCTGACGGGCGCAAACCAAGTCAGCACAAACGCATTACCATTGTGTATTAAGGAATGACCTGACAATGTTACATGTTTTCAAAATCACTGACTTCTGAATGTTTTTGTGCATGTTTGTGTTGAGTCCTAATTGTTCTAAGTGTGGTGTGAATGTTGTTGGTGTAAGGCCTGTGGCTGATATAATGAGGGGGACAATGATGACTTTTTCTTGTTTCCATAGCCTTTTTATTTCCGTTGCAAGGTCTGTGTATTTGGAAATTTTTTCTGTGTATTTCGTTTGGATGTTTGTGTCGTTGGGGACAGCTATGTCAATTAGATAGGTGACTTTTCTTTTTTTGCACTGAAAAGTAATATCGGGTCTATTGGCGGAGACTGTTTTATCTGTATGGATACTGATGTCCCAGTAGAGTTTATAATCTTTATTTTCAAGTACGGATGTTGGTGTGTATTTGTAGTAGGGATCTGTGTTTTCTATAAGCTTGTATGTTGTGGCTAGTGCTTGGTGAACCACTTTTGCCGCTGAGTCATGTCTGGCTGTGTATTCCGTTCCGGCTAATATTTTACATCCGCTTGTTATGTGTTCGATCGTTTCTTTCTGCTGGTGGCATTTTCTGCATCTATCTTCTGTAATAGTTGGGTCTTTGATGATATTCTTTTGGTAGTTTCTGGTTAATATGACTTTATCCTGGATGGCAAGTAAGAAGCCTTCTGTTTCCGGGAATAGCTGCCCATCCCGTAACCAGGTGTATGATTGTTTTTTATTTACGTGGTCTTGTTCTATGTGGTATCTGTGTTTTCCGTGGAGTGTTTTCTCTGACCACGTTTTCATCTTTTCCTGTTGTAATTGGGTGTGACTGTGTGTATCTGCTGCGTGGTCTACCCGGGATAAGTCGAGTGGGGTATAGTTTTTGTCTGCTTTGATTGTTGCTGTGTGGAGGCTGGTTTGCTTGGTGTGAAAGAATTTTCTGAGTGTTTGTATTTGTTTTGTGTGTAATGATCTGATGTCTATAATTCCTCTTCCTCCTGCCTTCCTCTCGATGGTAAGTCTTTCTTTGCATGCGTTGGGGTGTAATTTCCTGTATTTGGTGAATTGAGATCGTATAAGGATGTGAATATTTTCTATGTCTGTTTGTGACCATTTGATGATACCAAATGAATATGTCAGTATAGGTATAGCGAACGTGTTGATGGCTTTAGTGAGATTCTTAGAGTTGAGTTTTGTTTGTAAAAGTTTCGTCAGTCTGTTTTTGAATTCGGTTCTGAGCTCTGTTTTGATGTGAGTGTGGTTGAGTTTGGTGCTTTGTTGGAAGCCTAGATATTTGTATGTTTCTTTGTCGAACATGTTATCGAGTGTTTCATTGTTGATGGTTTCTGTCTCATGGTGGTACTTCCATTGGCCTTTGTTGATGTGGAGCACTTTGCATTTACTTATACCAAATTCCATATTGACATCTAGGGTGAATATTTCTGTGATTTTGAGGAGTTCTTTCAGCTGTGTTTTTGTGGCAGCGTAGAGTTTTATGTCATCCATATATAGGAGGTGGTTTATTTTATGTTGATTCACTTTTTGGTGTCTGATATTGAAGCCATGCTCTGTTCTGTTTAGTATATTTGAGAGTGGATTGAGACAGAGGCAAAACCATAGAGCGCTAAGCGAGTCTCCCTGAAATATACCCCGTCTGATGTACAGCTCTTCTGTTTGGATGCGTTCGGTTTGTGTTTCTAGGCTTATTTTGGTTTTCCATGTTTTCATAATTTGCGCGAGAAATTGCCTGAGGTGTTGGTTGATTTTATAGATTTCTAGGGCTCTGAGTAACCAGCTGTGGGGTATGGAGTCGAAGGCTTTTTTATAGTCTATGTAACCGATGTGAAGGTTTCTGTGTTCTTTTCTGGTTTGTCCCATAATCACGCTATCTATGATCAGCTGTTCTTTGCATCCTCGACTATTTTTCCTGCATCCCTTCTGCTCTTCTGTGAGAATATTGTTGTCTATTAGGTGTTGTTCTATTTTCTTGGAAATTGTGGCTGTGATGATCTTGTATAGGGTTGGAAGACAGGTGATAGGTCGGTAGTTTGACGGGTTTGTGGTGTCTGAACTTTTGGGTTTGATATATGTTATTCCTTGTGTAAGAAAATTGGGGAATGTGTGTGGTTGTAGAATGGCTTTGTTGATTTGGTGTGGAGTGCTTCGTGTGTGGTGGTAAACTGTTTGTACCAGAAGTTTTGTATATTGTCTATCCCAGGGCATTTCCAGTTGTGTGTGTGTTTGATTGTTTCTGTAATTTCTTCTGTAGTTAGTGTGGAATTTTCTTGTTCTGTCACACGTTTGTGTTTATCTTCTTCGGCTTTGATCCAAGGGGTGTTATTATTATGTAGTTTGGGTTCTGACCAGACAGTTTTCCAATAATCTGCGAGTTCTTGTTTGTTTGGTGGTTCAGTTACTACTGTCTGCTCGTTGTACATAGTTTTTCGGTAGAACTGTTTTTCGCTTCTTCGGAAGAGGTTGTTGGTGTCTTTCCTCTCGTTTGATTCTTTGTATCTACGGAGTCTTGCAGCATATACGGATAGTTTTTGTTTCAAAGTATCAACGATTTCTGGCAGTGTTCGGTTGAGAGATTTAGATTTGATCTTGTCTACACCCTGTGTGACACGTTTGGATGCGTTCCCGTTCATAAACTGGGTAAGGTGTCCCAGATCTCTTCTGATGTTGTTGATTTTGTTTTCTATTCTTATTTGCCATTTAAATTTAGATTTTCTGCTGTTGGGGACTCTTTGTCGTTGCGGGAGTTTTTGATTATTTTGTGTTATAGTGGTGATTGCTGCTGCATATATTATTGTGTGAATGTCTTCGATCGTGCTTAAGTCTGTTATGTACTGTGGTATTATGTGATTGTTTATTGTGTTGAGGATTATTTGTGTGCTCTGTTTGAAGATTAAACGAGGGATGGGATTTCTTGTTGTAGGGTCGGTGCCTGACCATCGAGCTAGATGTGACTGCATTTCTGCTTTGAGTGTTTGTATGAGAGATGATTCGGGGTTATGTTGTGCAGATGTTCTTGAGGATGGTGAGTCATTCATTTTGTCGTCTGTAATATGGTGTCGTGTGGTGCTTGTTATTTGTATTGAAATATTATTTTGAGTTATGCTCCTGCTGGGTGGTGGGTCTTTGTTGTTTTCGACTGGGTGGTTGTGTGTGTGAGATTGGTTCGGTATTTGCTCTACTGTTTCTATTGTTTGGTTGGTCTGTGTTCAGTTCAGCAGCTACTTGGTCCGTGCTCAGCTCAGCAGCTACTGTATCCTTGATGGTTTGCAGTTCGAAAGGTGTGAGACGATTGTTCTTGGTAATAACTCTTTTTTGGTCTATTACTCTCTGTTCTGTAACAAGTAATTGCAGATGTGGATATTCGGTCAAGAAAAGTCTGTGTAGTTCCAGTCTGTAGCCTGATGTCACTGTTTCTAGTTGGGTGGCGGTGTAGTAACAGCGCATCACTGTTCTATTCATTTCATCTGTCCACTTTAACCGCTGTCTTGGTTTGCCAGCCTTGGTAGTTGCATGTTGTCCTTGCAAAACATACGCGGTTTGGCCTGGCTTTGGTGGTTGTATTTGTCCCGCATCTACGTCGGTTGCGCTTGGGATTGGTGGTGGTGGGTCCAAGCGGCGAGTGATTCTCTTGTCAGTGATTTCTTTGTCAGGTGTGATTTCATCACAGCAACGCATGGCGTGTTCATTGATTCCTGTGGTGCAACTCATGCGTTGCTGTGACTTTCCCGCCTTGATGGGTGTCGGCTTACTCGCCGGCACAACACTTTTGGCAGGTCCATTTTCGGTTGCCCGGTCTTCATCGTTTTGGTCGAGCTGCCATTTCCCGCGACGTCCTCGACCGTTACGTCGCTCGCCCGATGCTTCTTTTATTGGTCTGCTGTTGTCTGGAATGTTCTCAATGTTTTGTGGTGTCAGAAGCTCAAAGTGACCCGACATTGGGTTGCCTGTTAGTAAAAGGTAAATAGTTTTGTTGTATTTTCCCGTGCTTATTATTGTTGGTCTGTCCGTAAAAGTTATTTTTGTATGTCTTGTTCTTCGTTGTTTTGAGAATATATGAAAGTTGCTATTTTGTGTTTCCGAGAGGGCAAGTATCTCTAGGCTCGTTCCATAGGTGCCATTTTTCCTCATATAATTATAGTAGTTATTGAAGTCTTTTATATCGTCGACTTCAATTAATGAAAATGTGTGAAGTTCCGACCAGTTTTGTTGTAAATATCTTAGAGCAACCTCTCGGAGTTTCTCATGATGGTTTTGGTGACCATACAAGTGTAAGCTAACTGCACGGAAAAGGCAATTTCCATCACCTACAATGTCGGATCTGGTAAAACTATCGGGAGTAGTTTCGGCTGAGGCGGTTGTTTGGGTCGTCTGTGGTTGTTGTTGTTGTGGTGTTGCTATAGCTGTTTGTACGACCGGGGTCCGCCTCCGCAACACCCTTCCATTATCATTACTATAATTATTATTCTTTGACATACTATTCCCACGAGTATCCTAGGAAAGAGGGGTCGACTGCGGCAGAGCCTGGATGCCACAGCAAGGCTACTTACTCCCGGAGGGCGCCCGGTATCCGGGGGAACCGTTCGCGACTCATAAACGCTGAGCCATTCATCTTCTCGGCACGGTAAACACCTTAAGATTGCGTTTTTTTTTACACATAATCTGGACAACACAAGACAGCACAACATGACTCAGGTACCTCGGGATCGTCAATGCCCGTACTAGAAGAATCCTGGGATTCCCCTAGCGCCTGAGGGGTTATTATTATTATTACAAAAAGTTCTTCTTTCTCACATTTGATCAATGTGGTTCCATGTTTGGCTGACGGGCCAAAACCAAGTCAGCACAAACGCTATTACTATTCCGTATTAAGGAATGACCTGACAATGTTACATGTTTTCAAAATCACTGACTTCTGAATGTTTCTGTGTATGTCTGTGTTGAGTCCCAATTGCACTAAATGTGGTGTGAATGTTATTGGTGTAAGGCCTGTGGCTGATATAATGAGGGGGACAATGATGACTTTTTCCTGTCTCCATAGCCTTTTTATTTCCGTTGCAAGGTCTGTGTATTTGGAAATTTTTTCTGTGTATTTCGCTTGGATGTTTGTGTCGTTGGGGACAGCTATGTCAATCAGATAGGTGACTTTTCCTTTTTTGCACTGAAAAGTAATATCGGGTCTATTGGCGGAGACTGTTTTTATCTGTATGGATACCGATATCCCAGTAGAGCTTGTAATCTTCATTTTCAAGTATGGATGTTGGGGTGTATTTGTAGTAGGGATCTGTGTTTTCTATGAGTCTGTATGTTGTGGCTAGTGCTTGGTGAACCACTTTGGCAGCTGAATCATGCCTGGCTGTGTACTCCGTTCCGGCCAATATTTTACATCCGCTCGTTATGTGTTCGATCGTTTCTTTCTGCTGGTGGCATTTCCTACATCTGTCCTCTGCAATAGTCGGGTCTTTGATGATATACTTTTGGTAGTTTCTGGTTAATATGACTTTATCCTGGATGGCAAGTAAGAAGCCTTCAGTCTCAGGGAATAGCTGCCCATCCCGTAACCAGGTGTATGATTGTTTTTTATTTACGTGGTCTTGTTCTATGTGGTATCTGTGTTTTCCGTGGAGTGTTTTCTCTGACCACGTTTTCATCTTTTCCTGTTGTAATTGGGTGTGACTGTGGGTATCTGCTGAGTGGTCTGCCCGGGCTAAGTCGAGAGGTGTGTAGTTTTTGTCTGCTTTCACTGTCGCTGTGTGGATTCTGGTTTGCTTGCTGTGAAAGAATTTCCTAAGTGTTTGTATTTGTTTTGTGTGTAATGATCTGATATCTATAATTCCTCTTCCTCCTGCCTTCCTCTCGATGGTAAGTCTTTCTTTGCATGCGTTGGGGTGTAATTTCCTGTATTTGGTGAATTGAGATCGTATAAGGATGTGAATATTTTCTATGTCTGTTTGTGACCATTTGATGATACCAAATGAATATGTGAGTATAGGTATAGCGAACGTGTTGATGGCTTTAGTGAGATTCTTAGAGTTGAGTTTTGTTTGCAAAAGTTTCGTCAGTCTGTTTTTGAATTCGGTTCTGAGCTCTGTTTTGATGTGAGTGTGGTTGAGTTTGGTGCTTTGTTGGAAGCCTAGATATTTGTATGTTTCTTTATCGAACATGTTATCGAGCGTTTCATTGTTGATGGTTTCTGTCTCATGGTGGCCCTTCCATTGGCCTTTGTTGATGTGGAGCACTTTGCATTTACTTATACCAAATTCCATATTGACATCTAAGGTGAATATTTCTGTGATTTTAAGGAGTTCTTTCAGCTGTGTTTGTGTGGCAGCGTAGAGTTTTATGTCGTCCATATATAGGAGGTGGTTTATTTTATGTTGATTCACTTTTTGGTGTCTGATATTGAAGCCATGCTCTGTTCTGCTTAGTATATTTGAGAGTGGATTGAGACAGAGGCAAAACCATAGAGCACTGAGCGAGTCTCCCTGAAATATACCCCGTCTGATGTACAGCTCTTCTGTTTGGATCCGTTCGGTTTGTGTTTCTAGGCGTATTTTGGTTTTCCATGTTTTCATAATTTGCGCGAGAAACTGCCTGAGGTGTTGGTTGATTTTATAGATTTCTAGGGCCCTAATTAACCAGCTGTGGGGTATGGAGTCGAAGGCTTTTTTATAGTCTATGTAACCGATGTGAAGGTTTCTGTGTTCTTTTCTGGTTTGTCCCATAATCACGCTATCTATAATCAGCTGCTCTTTGCATCCTCGACTATTTTTCCTGCATCCCTTCTGCTCTTCTGTGAGGATATTGTTGTCTGTTAGGTGTTGTTCTATTTTCTTCGAAATTGTGGCTGTGATGATCTTGTATAGGGTTGGAAGACAGGTGATAGGTCGGTAGTTTGACGGGTTTGTGGTGTCTGAGCTTTTGGGTTTAACGTATGTTATTCCTTGTGTATTATTATTGTATGTGTGTATTATTGTGTGTGTTATTATTATTATTATTATTATTAAAATCAATATCAATATATTATTCAATATCAATCAATATATTATATTATATCAATATTATTATTATTAAAATCAAGAATTACATCTGACTACATGGTTCAATTTCAGGTTAGTTGGTAGGTGTATATCCTAATGACTGTATGGTGTTTTTTCTTATATTCTATCGCAGTAAAAGTTTAGCATTCTTTGGTCATATTTTATATTGTTTTTGATATTTTCTGTACTGAGAGGACGACTTCATTTAGATGATGTCTGTAAAAGGCATTGCTTGCCAAGCTTGTAACTTTTCTTGGTCTGATTGGTGAAAACAAGTACATTTCATGTTCTGTTAACCGTAACGCTGTTGAGTTGTTTGCTTCACTGGGTGCAATATGAAAGATTCCATTACAAGCCTACGGAAATTGGTACGTAGTTTTAGTATTTGTTGATTTAGTTTCCTACTTATGTCCACCAATCTTCTCCTTTCTTTATGCCGGGGGAGCGCTGTTCATTCAGTGGTGGTATTTTTGTACTTCAGTAAGGAGTTTATAAATTTTGATAGGATTTGTAAGAATAAGCTGGATTTTCAGAGAATGTATGCTGATGCTTATAGCTAATAAACAGATTGAAAACAATTGACGAATATTTTAATAATAAAGTGGGTTGCCAGATTTCTAAACTTTAGTTTCTAGCAAAGTAAAGAAATTTTACTTTTTTCACTTTGAAAAAGCAACTGATGAAAAAGAAAAATACTACTGAAGTTCGGTTTTTAATGTTCACTAACAGAAATAAGGCACGCTAATAATTTTCTATGTAAAGCTGAAATTTTTGATATCTATCACTCCTCAATCCTTTCCGGTAAAATTATTTAACACTAATTGCTGCTTCATTTCAACGCATTTTAGAACAACACATCTTGTAATGTTATATTACTGCAAAACACAAAACAGATGTTTCAATAAATAAACTGTTCTCCGGCCCCCTTTAGATACCTTTCTTACATTTTGCGCGTTCGTACTGGTTAAACCGTTACGTTAATATCGTCGCCTGGTTAGTATCTCCATCTATTGTGTATTTTAAGACTTAAATACGATTGTGTTTTGAGTGGTTGTTTAGATAGCATATCGTGTAATTTCTTAATGTTTTCATTAGTGAACAATAATTTAAGCGTAGATTTCATTTGATGAGATTTTAATTTTGTGTTTCAGTTGCTATAACGGCAGGTTATTGGATACAATTGCATATTATAAAACGCGATTTATTTTTAAATTAAGAAGAGCAGTATCTAGGGTTTATTATTGACATGTAGAAAATCAAATGTAGTTTGCTGTAATATTATTTAATGGTTTCATCACGTTTTTTTATTGGATAAATAGAGATTTAGATTTTGTTCAAAACTTAACCTTCAAAAACTTCAAAACCAACCTGAACTAATCTTTTTGATGAGAATTATTTACAACAATACCTAAAGAAAAAACATATTTTGATAATATAGCCTTACTTAACAAGAGTTTTTGTTGTTTTAAGAAAGCATTTTTAACCAAATGTGATCGTATTAAAATATAAAAAAATACAGGCGTCCCACAAGGACAAGTAAATGAAAATTTTACTGAGTGTGTTTTACTTGACCTAAAGAGTTTGATGTTAAAGATTTACTTTTAAGAATGTGTCTATAAATTGTTTTTCCAAGCACGGAATTGAAAACACAGAAATATCGATGACTATCGCTACCGAAAGAAATAAAACATCGCAGTAAAATAAAGCCGACTGGCTACCGCGGGGTCTTTAAAATATGCGTCGGCGTCGTCGAGTTTTTTAGAAGCTGCTTATTTTTATCCCTATTATTATTACACTCGACGCGACGGCGCACAGGGTGTCGCGTAGAACATGCTAGGTGGACAAAATTCATGTTATGATTTCCAGGAAATCTTATTTGCAAAACGTAAACAACACCACCAAACCCCGAATTCCGAGAAAAGGTTGTTTATCAAATTTGCAAGTGGCGAGTCATAAGCGTCAGAAGTCAGGTAATGAGTTTAATGCAGCTCTTTCAATCAATCAGTTGCAATTTAGCGACACTTTCGTGCACATCTTATAGTGACATATTGTAATATTGTGAAAGTTTTTGTGATGAATATTAATACTGAGGGTAAGTACTATTTTTTAATGTATTTTTTTAATCAGAATCTATTAATTTGAATTTTTAGTATTTTTTTTAAATAGCCCATATATTTTAGCGTGTTTTTTTTAAAAAAAAAACTTTGAAAGTTCAGAATATACAGACCTCTATCCGGGCTAGTTTTTAGATATTACACAGAAATAACTTTATTCTTCGTAAAAATACACATATTGTTTAGCACACTTCAGTACAACATGTTTTTTTTTTCTTTTTTTCCAGAACACGTTCACTCTATTCCTCTTTTTTGAGGAGTGGTTGAAACACACGAAGAATGAAAAAAACTCGCGTGTATATGACTTTCTTTCTTCAAAATTTCACTTTGGTGACATTACTGAAAGCAGCCAAAAAGAAATAAAGTTGAAGATATCCAACTTGTCTAATAAGTTTGGTGCCAAATGGTTGGCTTCAGGAAAGTCGAAGGAGCGTTTTTTAATTAAAAATAAAAATTGGTTGGATGAAGCAGGCATACAGTTTACTGCGAGTTCTTTTGCGCCACAACCTTCAACATCAAGTGAGAATGTGACTCCTGCAGGAAGACCTCGCAAAGATTTCGAGGAATCGTCGTTTAAGACGAAGAAACGTCGCGTCGTGGATCTCGTAGAATCCCGAAGTGTCAGTGAATTGGTGACTGCTGCCGAAATTGCTGTGCGTTCAGCAGGGCAAAGGAGAATTGCCAATGTGATTAGAGACATTAGTGAGAGCCCAGATAATATTATTAAGTCTAAAAATACCAGTTCCGTTAATCCTAGGCAATTAAGTAGTGACGAAGCCTTAGCTTACTATATAGATTCTAAGTCAACAACGCATTCTTACAAACAAACTAGGAAGTGGTCCATGAAGGCGGGGCATAATGTGTTTCCGTCATATTTTAGTTTAAAAAAGTCCAAACAGGCCTGTTACCCTGCAGAGGAGCACATTGCTATAACAGAAACTCGTGCTGAAATAAATTTGCAAGCCTTATTAAATAAAACAGTGGAACGTCTAGTATTAGCACAGAATGAAGTTATCAGCAGTGTGCTCCCAACAAGTTCATCGTTTACACTTGTTAGTAAATGGGGATGTGATGGAAGTCCTGGGCACAGCACATACAAACGGAGATTTGAGAACACTGAATATACGGACGAGTTTCTTTTCGCATTTTCTTTAGTTCCCCTTAAGTTATATGATGGGTCCAAAATTATTTGGCAAAATCCTCGGCCTTCATCAACTTTGTATTGTCGCCCAATCAAATTTATATTTGCCAAAGAAACGAACGACTTCACGTTAGTGGAGACAAATAGATTGTTGGAAGAAGTTAATGCTCTTCTTCCAACACTTATCAACTTTGGTGATTCTCAAATTTCTGTAAAACACGAACTTTTGCTGACAATGACAGACGGAAAGGTGTGTAACGCCTTAACGGAAACTAGTTCATCCCAAAAGTGTTTCATCTGTGGCGCCACCCCCAAGACGATGAACGATGACCCCGAGATGTTCAACAGCAATCAAGAACATTTTGGCTTTGGTTTATCTACACTTCATGCTTGGATTCGTTGCTTCGAATGTCTTTTACATATCAGTTACAAGTTGAATATTAAGAAATGGCAGGCTAGAAGCAACGAAGACAAAGCAGATATCAAGGTTCGTTCCGAGGAAATCAAATTGAAATTTAAGAACGAGATGGGACTCATTGTAGATAAACCAAAGCCAGGATTTGGTTCTTCAAATGATGGAAATACAGCCCGTCGCTTTTTTAACAATGCTGAGATGAGTGCTCAGATCACAGGGTTGGATGTTACAATTATAAAAAAGTTTGATGTTATTTTGAGAACATTGTCTTCTGGATTCGAGATAAACTTAGTTGAATTCAAAAAATTTTGTCTTGAAACCAGAAAACATTATCTTAGTCTCTATTCGTGGTACTGTATGCCTGCTACTGTGCATAAAATATTAATTCACAGCACAGAAGTCATCAAAGCGGCATTGCTTCCAATTGGGCAGCTTTCCGAAGAGGCTCAAGAAGCACGGAACAAAGATTGCCGCAGATTTAGGGAGTACAACACCCGCAAGTGCTCGCGTGTTGCCACGAATAGAGACTTACTGTGCATGTTAATTATAACATCTGATCCTTTGATCAATAGCCTTCGAGAAATTCCCAAAAAAAAGCCGGAAAAAATATGTACAGATGTATTAAAGTTAATTGTAAGCCCTAGCATAGAAGAGTCAAGATTGGAGTCGTCATCATATTGTCGCACAATGCCACAAAATGATGACGATTATACAGTAAACGACTCATCAGAAGACTCTGATGATGATTATTAGGTTCAGCTACTATTTTTAGTTATGTAGTGTTTGTACTAAGCATGTAAACCTTGACTTGTAAATTTTTCTTTATCAATAAATGAGTATTTTTATTTTACATATAATTACAGTCAGTGTCATTATGCTAAATTTATTACAGAGCATTTATAACATTTATTTTAAAATTAAACAAAAATAATTTTTGACTGGAATTTTCAAAAACAATTTTTTTTTGAACCGAGCAGCAAGAAATATGTACCTTAAAAAAATCAAAAACATTTTAAAATACCAACTACTTATCTATGTATAATGCACAAGTTACCTACCTGAAAGGCAGGTATTATTTGAGTTTATCCTTTTTGTGTCAATAAAACTAAGTAATATGGATTAATTGTTTTATTTTTAATTGACAAATGCAATAAATGATTTTTCATCTAGTTATTATTAAAAATAATAATACAGTGTCTTTCATTTAGTTGCACATTCAAGTTTGTAGAAAAATTCGTGCACATACGCAGACTATTTTGTTTTTGTTATACAATGTTTTGTGCAGCTGGACAAAAAATACAGGTAAGCGAAATGCAGCTAAATGAAAGACACTGTATTATAATTTTTAATTCTAATAACCATACAAAATACCCTTGCCCTTTAGTTCCGTTATCTACCTGATAAGCTGATGCAATCCTACCGCGATATGCAAGGGTGGCTGTATTACACAAATTTTATCGATATTGAGTACCTGCGGTAAATTGTGAATAAAACCCACATTTATTAACCGATTTTCATGATTAATACCTTATTTTATTTTCCAGATACGCAGCTGTCAGAAAAAATGTACAATATTTTGTTTTTCTTTTGTTATTGCGCTTTTTTACCGAAAAAAATAATGAATTTGACACGAAAAAAAATTTTTTTCTCTCCATTAATTTCTAAATAACTCCAAAACGATAAAAGATAGAATAAAATAATATTCAATCAACTTTAATAAAATTTTGTTACGCATTTTTTAATGTTTTATTTATAAAAAATCTGACAAGTTGTTCCCGAGTTATCGTTAAATATGTCTGCGTAGCTGACTAATTTAGGGGAAAAAATTAGCCGCGCCCATAAAAAAAACCAACGCGATGATTTTTTTCTTAAAATAACTTAATATCCCTAGAATATACATAAACAATTGAAATAAGTGAAAAAATAATTTTGTCCAGCTAACTTGTACTAGTCGACACACTGTGCGGCGCCGGCGGTAGCGAACCGACATCGTTTTGCGACAACATTTTTTCTACCTGTTTGTCTTTCTGAAAGAAGAACTATATTTTTTGTGCTGAAAACAAGATATGTTAGGAACAGGGCAAAAATAGCTAAAACAGCTACAAAACATCAAAAACACTACCAATAAACAACAAAAACAGTTTAGGTATTTCAGGTCACGTTTGATCAGGAAATTCAAGAATTATAAATAAATTATTTAGGCATGCCATAAGAGCTCACTTTAACCAAGAGTCCGTCATGCCAAGGATGGGGGTATGCCTTGGAAATATCAAGTATAACCCGGGCGACTTTTTACATTTCATGTTCTGTTAACCGTTTCGCTGTTAAGTTGTTTGCTTCACCGGGTGCAGTTTGGGATTCCATTACAAGCCTACTGAAATTGGTACGTAGTTTTAATATTTGTTGATCTAGTTTCCTATTTATGTACACCAATCTTCTCCATTCCTTATTCCGAATAAGTAGCAAAGCACTGAATATATATATATTATATATATATATATATATATATATATATATATATATATATATATATATATATATATATATATGTATATATATATATATATATATATATATATATATATATATGTTTATAAATTTTAATAGGATTTATAATAATAAAGTGGTACTACTATGATGGTATTTTTGTATTTCAGTAAGGAGTTTCCTAATTTTTTTTTACAGTTCACAATTCCGAATAAGTAGCAAAGCACGGAATATATATATATATATATATATATATATATATATATAATATATATATATATATATATATACTATATATACATATATATATATATATATATATATATATATATATATATATATATATATATATATATATATATATATATAGGGTGTCCCATATGTATGGAATAATGATTCCACAGTATTTATTAATCAGCGTATCAAAAAAATGTTTAGATATAAGTTATAGGGTCTTATACGGCGCATATGTTGACGATAAAAATAAAATGTTTTGAACTGTCAGTTCG
Organism: Pachyrhynchus sulphureomaculatus; assembly: GCA_019049505.1. Classification (NCBI taxonomy): domain Eukaryota; kingdom Metazoa; phylum Arthropoda; class Insecta; order Coleoptera; family Curculionidae; genus Pachyrhynchus; species Pachyrhynchus sulphureomaculatus. The sequence goes on from CM032446.1 coordinate 164,574,314, forward strand.
AAGAACTTAGGCCATATTGATTTTTTTTTGAAAGGGAAAGCTCTATATATTTTTTTAATTTTTGAGTCCTACTAAAAATTCTAGGTATTAGTCTAACTTACTATATGTCTAAATTGAGCTGTTTTGGAATTATTCTCATTTGAAATTTAAGGTAAAAAAAAAAAGAAAAAGGAACTATTAATAAACACATGCTCAAAATGCCTACCGTTAACAGCGAGGCAATGACCCAATCTATCATAAACAGCCTGAACAGAGTTTTACAGAGAATCTGTAATTGAATTCTTTGTTGTAAATCTTCTATAGTTTCAGGTCGACTTCGGTAAACATTCGTATTCAAATTACCCTATAAAAAAATCGAGTGGCGTAAGGTCGGGACTCCTTGCAGGCCATTCTACCTCACCTCTTCTGCCTATCCATCGATTAGGAAAAATCGCATTCAAATATCTATGAACATTGATTTCATAATAAGGAGGTACTCCGTCCTGTTGATATCAAATATTCCTGTTGGGAATATACAAATTATTTTCATTGGCAAAAAAGACCTGCACAAGTTGGAATAACTTGCTCTTGGAGTAACTGTAAATACCGCTGTCCTGTAAGATTCCCATCTACAAAAAAAGGGACTATTGATATGACGTCAACAAATCCTTGCCCACATGTTTATCTTTTGTGGTTTTTGAGAATTGCTGTCGACTATCCAGTGAGGATTCTCAGTAGACCAGCACCGGCAGTTATGCCTGTTAACTCTTTCGTTAAGGCAAAATGTGGCCTCGTCAGAAAAAACAATATATTAAAGAAAATCAAGATAGCGTAATTTCTTCGAACTGACAATTCAAAATATTTTATAGTTAACGTCAGCATATGCGCCGTATAACACCCTATAACTTTTATTTAAATATTTTTTTGATACACTGATTAATAAATGCTGTGGAATCACTATTCCATACATATGGGGCACCCTGTATATATATATATATATATATATATATATATATATATATATATATATATATATATATATATGTATATATATATATATATATATATATATATATATATATATATATATATGTATATATATATATATATATATATATATATATATATATATATATATATATATATATATATATATATATATATATATATATACATATATGTATATTTATTTATATATATATATATATATATATATATATATATATATATATATTTACATATGCTGGGTACCTTAAATATATAGTAAATCTTATTCGGTCTTTCGTAAACATGTATTTTTTCTCTTTTAAACGTGAAAAAAACTTTAAAACTGGAATCACTTTAATTGCATTAGTTTTGTATGAAAAATAGTATTCTGCGAGAGGTCGAAATGTTTTTATTTCCTTTATTGTTGAGATCTTATAAGTAAAGTTTTCGTAATAAAAAAACTTTTTTTCTTTCACACTCAAACGACGCTTTGTTCTTTATCTAAGAACTTTAATTAAAAATACCTTCTATAAATGGAAAGTTTCAAGATTTTTTGGCATTGGATGACCTAGAAAAACTTTGAAACCAAATCGTTTCGACAAAAACTTTATATTGTCTATTATCTGAATTAATTTATGTTTTTGTTCGTAAATTTAAATTTAGGTAAGTTATTTAATATAATACAGAGATTTTGCAACGCTTATTTTGGTAGGCTAATGTCTTTATTTTTATTTGAAGCATGCGTCCACCGTTTGGAGCCTATGCAACAGTAATGGGAAGAAAGTAAACATAATGACTCAGCTGTTATCGTTATCTGATGTATTGAAACAAAATAAGAGAATCCTTCATTAAGGATAACGATTTCCCTTATTTAGGAACTTATAGGAGACTTTATTTGAAGTTCGTTATTCTTATCGCTATTATGGTGGGGCTCTTTTTTTTCCTTCTTAGGTATATAAACCACTAAGAAAAAAGAGTAAAACTGAAATAATGATCTTTTATTGCAAATAACACTGGCAACAGTTAATTAGTGTGCAGATTATGTTAGGATTTTGTAATCCTTGGCACAATAGCATTACAGTGTGTGTGTAGTGCTAATATCAATTATATATAATAATAAAACCGGGCAAGTGCAAGTTCAACTTGCGCAATTAGTGTTCCGTACGTTGATTGCTTTTAAAATAAAAAAAATTTGTTACAGAGGTATAAAATGATCAGTGACTTCACAAAATACACCCCAAATGAGTTTTCAACAAAGTTTGTTTCCAATCTTTACTGAAATCTGATGACCTTGAAATTTTTGTTTTTTTTATATACCATATAAATTATTAAAGGTGTGATAACTCGTGATAATTTTCGTTCAATCTACACCCCGTGAGAATATTCCAGAATTTTTTTCGAAATTTTTTGATAAGTACTTTTCGAGATAAGGCCCGGGACAGCGATTTTTCGCGAATTTTTAAAAATAATACAAAGAAAAGCGCGCACAAGTATAATATTTATATATATATTTTTTACTCGTGTTTTTACAAGCTTTCATTTGACACCACACTCGATGACCTAGTAAAAATTTTTTTTTTCACTTCCGACTTCACCCCCCAAAACTAACCCCTTAAGTCAAAATTTAATTCTCAAAACTACATGGCTCTGATGAGGCCATCAATTCCTATATTATTACCAAATTTCACCTTTCTATGTCAAATAGTTTCAGAGAAAATCGGGGTGTGGCAGACAAACAGACAGACAGACAGACAGACAGACAGACAGACACCGAAGTGATCTTATAAGTGTTCCGTACGGAACACTAAAAATTAATTTTATTGCACATTCGTATTACCTTGGAAATATTGAAGGAAGTCATAGAAACTTGCTAGACACAATTTTAATTTAGAAACTTGTGTCGATCCATTAAATACTAATAACCGGTGTACTTAATCATAAAATGAATGAAGATGAATACTAACCTAACCTTGCAATTCCTTCGCGTTAATACTGCGCACGATTGAGATAATGATAAGGACAAAGGTCTATGAAAAATAAGACTTGCAAAATCTCTCTAATGCATAATATTATTAACTTAATTTTAACTACTCGTTTCCTAAAATATTGTGGATTTTTCTGAGTATCTATAAAACAATAGTATTTATAACTATGTTAGGATTTTGTAATATTTAACACTATGACACTACACAATAGTTATCGTCGCTATACCAATCACTTTGTTTTTAGGCTGGACACGCGTTCCGCTAACCATGTTAGCAAGATTAACTCACGTACCGCCTTTAATGATGAAATAGTGATAACTGTTGTGTTAAAATAGTATTTCTTCCCAAATTTAGCTTTAAATATTTGATATAGTGTTCTATGTTTTCTAAAAAAGTAGCTGAAAGGACCAGTTATTTGTCATTTAATTTAAGCGATAACGGTATCTAAAAAATGACCTGTGTAATTGTCTGTTTAAAGCAGATGAATACGTTATTCGAGTATGAGAATTTTTAATGGTTTCCATGATAGATAAATTTAGGTAACTAGAAATTTATTTTAAATCCTGTCTTTTCCTACCTGCTGTCTGCAGATATTTACATGAACAGTTGGTGTTAGAGCCTTTAGGTATCCGTACGTCGTTAGAATATTCGTCTATTTCAGCTAAACGTTAATATAAAGAATGAAAAGAGTAGGTGAGAGTTTGGAACCATAAGATAGACCGGCGTTAATAGTAAAGGTGTCGGAAAGAATAACATTAACTGCCATTCGCAAAGAACAATTTCTAGACATCTCCAGGGGCATAAACAAAGCTTTTCAGAAGTACTAAGTGCTTGTCAAATATGGTCAAGTATCATGGATATATCAAGCCCAACCGCTCAAAGAGAAATTCTCCTATCAACGTTTGCTTACGAAAGCCATGTCGGTGGTTGCTAATAATATCAAATAATTCCAAATATTTTAAGCTATGCCGATTGTTCTCCTTTTCCATAACCCTTTGTTTTACTAAATTCATTGAGACTGGTAGAGGTTTGTTTGACATGGTCCTCTTTTTTAGGTTTCGGCTAAATTCGAGCGCATTTTAAACCGGAAGGCGAGGTCCCTTGGTAGGATGTTTCTTCTGAAGTCGATAAAAGTCACGGTATCATGTTGGAATATCATCAAATAAAGAGGTTATATGTGTTGTAAACAATTATTGCGCCCAGTGCAAAACAAATTTTTTTGTGATAGAATAAAAAAAAATTGCAAATTTGCTGGACTAAATGTATTGAGCACAGTAGAGGTTAAGAAATAAATTTCAGTTTTTGCAAAATAATATTTACCTTGTTTTTTTAAAGGCTTCTCAATCTACTCTAGTACGTTTTACGATAAGCTGTCTGAAAATAATATCAACATTTTTGACTGTACACTGGCAATAATTGCTAGTAGAGATTAATGCAAGCAGCTTGATTAACAGAAAGGCTTTCATAATAAATAATTTCGTGAATTTTTTACTAATCATTTAATAAAGACCATTTGATTAACGCAAAGTGTAGTAAAAATAAATAACTACCAGTGCTGTACTTTTTTTTCAATCAAAATTAAAGATCTGTATAGTAAAATCCTCTGTAAAAATTGCAAAACATTAGAATAGAAATTATATAATATAAAGCTTGATATATAATTTATGATCTATGATCCACGATTGATGATCGATGGTCGAGGGTCGATGGTCGATGATCGATGATCGATGATCGATGGTCGATGATCGATGACCAATAATCAATTATCGATTATCCTCTAAAAATTGTGTACAATTACTGTATTTTCTTTCACATTTATTATGTCGTTAATTTCAGTTTGGGGTGTCTAATGCCATTGTTTAATTTTTATTAAGTAGTTTTTGTCACAGACGATTTTCTCCTAAATTATTTGACATATAATAAGTTAAAATTTGGCACAAACATAAGAACTAATAACTTAATCAGAGCCTTTTAGTTTTTAGAGTTAAATTTGAATTGTTAGTTTTGGGTGGGGGAATCGGAAGTGAAAAAAGAATTACCAGGTCATCGAGTGTGGTGTCAAATGAAAGCTGGTGAAAACACGATTTCAAAAATATATATTACATACCACTTGCGCACACTTTTCTTTGTATTATTTAAATCGGCGAAAAATCATTATCCTCTCACCCTATCCCGAAAAGTACTTATTAAAAAATTTTGTAAAAATTCTGAAATACTTTTCATAGAGTGTATATTGGCCGAAAATTATTAGGAGTGCATTACGTTATATCTGGTATTAAAAAATACTCTCTTGCGTGACAATATGGTGGAAGTTTTTCTAATATAGTGTTCAGTATATTACTACTCGCGCGGCGCTGGATCGAGACATATGTGTTTATAATTAAATAAATATTTAGACACTAAATATTTGTTTAGCAGTTTTACTTCTAGATTCTAGATTCATTTATTGGCTAATAAGTAGCTAATATATATATATATATATATATATATATATATATATATATATATATATATATATATATATATATATATATATATATATATATATATATATATATATATATATATATATGTATATGTATATATATATATATATATATATATATATATATATATATATATATATATATATATATATATATATATATATAACAATTATACATTACTGACTAAGAAAAAAACGTGAAAATACATACTAAATCTTAAGATATATACATGTCGGGAACCTAATTAACTCAGCCGAGGTGAGGATTTTATTTTATTTTTAAAGCAATCATGGGACAGAATACTAATTGCGCAAGTCCAACTTTCACTTGACCGGTTTTTTTTACTTTTAGGAAACTGTGCGTGTGTTGCTGCTATTAAAGATTAAGTAGTATCTAAAGACAACGTTATTCCTAAAAGAAAATTTATACTAATAATACGTCTAAGGCGAGGGTGGCTAGAATACGTCGAATTGGGCAGTCTAGCGCTGAACACTCACAGTGGCTTGACAGGCAAAATGCAAGGTTATGAATAACAGCGTCTATTTCTCATATTCCTATGATCCCAATGGCTCTACCAATTCATTTTAAGCGGTTGCAGCTTCCAGTGAAAGGATCGTTTGCTTTCACAATAAACAAGTTCCAGGGACAATCTTTCAAACTCGTAGGAATCGATTTGAGACAGGAATGTTTTTCACATGGCCAATTATATATCGGGTTATTAACAGTCGAAACTCCAGAAAATCAATATATTTTGCTAAAAGTAAATAATAAAAGTTTAAACATAGTATACAGAGAAGTTCTAACCAATAAACGTAAGAGCCTAAATTAAAAAAAAATGTTTAAAAAATAACTCTTCCACGCGAACGAAGTCGCGGGCGGTTGTCAGTATAATTTATAAAAAATTATGAATTGTGTCAAATTTTGTGTAACAGTATGGAAAAAAGAAAGTGAAATTTTGCAAGTTGTGTCCTAGTAATATAAAAAAATCTTCTTTACTATATACTATTTCCTCTATGCTCTGTGTTCAAGTTTAAATTTGATTTTCACCCACAAAATAAGTATAATGAGTACGAAAGTTAGTATGGTGTATTTAGTTAGTAGTTGAATTAGTATATAGTCCAATAAGTATATGATATTAGTATATATTTTATAGGTGAAATTCAGTTATAAAGAAATTTTATCAATATTATTGACACAACATTGTAGAAAATAACCTACAGTATTGTAGAAAATAATTATAAATATTGTGCTGGACAACATTTTTTAAAGCAAAAAAAAAACATATACTGTTGTATTTAAATAACATAAGCAATTTATACTTGTCACTATGCCGCTTACAAATGTTAGTAAGAATTTGGAAAATTGTAGAAATGTACTATACTGACAACTCTATAAACTTTTAAAGAATCACTTAAACCACTAAATAGTAAATATGTTCCTTAACACTTTATACGAGGCTGGTTTGAAAAGTCCGTGCAAAGTCCGAGAGATGGCACCACCGGCGCGTATCGAGGTCATGTTTAGTTAGTAGCATCTCTTGAATGAACGCACACCAAGTTTCAGCCATATTGGTCCATTTCTTTGTGTTTGGCATTCGTGTGAATCAAGGAAGTCGAGTGATTTTCAAGAAATGGACGAAAAAGAATTTCGTGTGGTGATTAAACATTACTTTATGAAAGGCAAAACGCCTCAGGAGACTACAGAGAAGCTTGATAAACATTATGGTGGCTCTGCACCTTCGATTAGAATAGTTTATAAGTGGTTTCAAAATTTTCGGACTGGCCATATGGGCACAAGTGACGCTGAACGTTCTGGACGGCCTGTGGAGGTTACGACTCCAGAAATCATTGATCAAATCCATGATATGGTGATGGATGACAGAAGAGTTAAGGTACGTGAGATTGCTAGTGCTGTGGGCATCTCGACTGAACGGGTACATAATATTTTGCATAAACATTTGGACACGAGAAAGCTATCCGCAAGATGGGTGCCGCGATTGCTCATGCTTGACCAAAAACGGAATCGTGTGAAGTGTTGCAAGGATAGTTTGCAGCTGTTCCAGAAGAATCCGGAGGACTTTAAGCGTCGTTTCGTCATTGTGGATGAAACATGGATATATTACTATACTCCTGAGACCAAACAACAATCTAAACAATGGGTTACCAAGGGAGAATCTGCACCAAAAAAGGCGAAGACCGTTCCCTCGGCCGGAAAGGTTATGGCGACTGTCTTTTGGGATTTGCAAGGGATAATCCTCATCGACTATCTGGAAAAGTAAAAAACTATTACAGGTGAATATTATTCATCGTTATTGGACCGTTTGAAAACCGAGCTGCAAGAAAAACGCCCGCGATTGGCCCACAAGAAAGTCCTTTCCATCACGACAACGCACCAGCACACACCTCAGCAGTTGTGGTCGCAAAATTAATGGAAATAGGATTCCAACTCGTTTCACATCCCCCCTATTCTCCAGATTTGGCTCCCTCGGACTACTATTTGTTCCCCAATTTGAAGAAATGGCTGGCGGGACAAAGATTTTATTCAAACGAGGAGGTGATTGCAGACACTAATGGATATTTTGCAGATTTGGACAAATTCTATTATTCGGAAGGGATGAACAAACTAGAACATCGTTGGACGAAGTGTATAAGCCTAAAAGGAGACTATTGCGAAAAATAAAAAAGGTTTACCCCAAACACATAAGTAATTTTTATTTTTGCACGGACTTTTCAAACCAGCCTCGTACATATACTTTTGTTTATTTTTTGAATTTAAAGGAAACTTTCGTGTTATCTGCCACATTATAAATTTGACATAATTACATAATTTTTCCTCCTTAACTATTTCTTTTTTATACTTAATAAAAAGTTTAGATAAAAAAATATTCTACTATGTATTTTGAATATTTTTTTTTGGAATTTGTAATTTTTGTATTGTTATAATGAAGTTATAAGTTAAACAAGTTATAAAAAAATGCACATACTTCAAAAATACTTTTAAACTACAATGTTCTTTTTATTTGACTGAAAAATTTTCAGTTTTTATGGTGAAGTAAGATTATCTTTTGAGTAATATTTTCCGTTACGTCGACATTGAAAATTAAATTATTTAAGACCATTAATAAGTGCGAAAGTAAATATTTCAGTTTAATTCATATTAACCTGAGCCAACATCTTTCGGGAAGATTATCAATCAATAATTATTTTCATTCTTTCGATTCTAAATTCTTATAATACAAATTTTTGAAAAATAGAATGCTGAAAGGGAAAAATTACGGCTTATTCTCTTATCACCACAATTTTAAATTGACTAGAAATATGTAGGGTACTCATTTATCAGCACATTTGAAAAAATAATTTCTGAACATCCAAACACAGTTCCTAACAATGGTTTTAAAGATCCGTATTAACCTAATTTATATATTTAATTTAATCTTCCAACTTCCAATCCATAATACTGATTGGTGGATAATAGCTGTGTCATCGGCAAATAGACGAAAACAGTTTTGTTTTAGATTGTTGTGACAGAATTTTGTAATCTCCGAAGTGAAAAGGTTATATAAGATGGGCGACAGCAGGAAACCATGCCTTAGCCCTTATCAACTTATCATCAGAGTTAATGTTTAAATCTACATTAAAAATGTTCCATTTTTCTAAAAGATATTATGAGCTGGATGAGAAAAATGGACATTTTTATTATGATTAGTTTAATGAAACGTCCATCATGCCAGACTTTATCGAAATCGTTGATAATATCAAAGATAACTGCACTTGTACTAATTTTTTGGTTACATTTTATCGGAATATTAGAGGTTTATCTTGTAGTCTGATGAACCGTACAGAGATTTAATCTGAATCCAAACTGCTTTTGTGGTAAGAAGTTCCTTTCTCAAATGATTTTACTTATTTAGAACAATATTATTTTTTCGATAATTTTGCCGATATTGGATTACAGCCTAGTTGGGCAGTAGTTGCCAAACAACCATCCATTCAATCCAAGTATATGAACTAATATTACTTTTGTAGTCTTCTATGATTTGAGAAAACAACTTTGGGTTATAATAGCTTTTCTTAAGTTAGTAATATATATTACAATTTTTTCTGGTATATTTTTACGGACCTTAATCATGATATTGTCTAATCCAGTATCCTTAATTATATTTTGATAACATTTTTATTTTGTTTGTCGAAAACATATTTATTTTATCAATTAAGTCACTACAAAGTGTTACAAATTTTTTTGCTGTGCCGAGCGGTGGTAAGTTTCTGTACGCAATTGTTGAATAGAGAGAGTATCCACTTCATCGTAACTGTTCCAACATGTTTTATTTGCTCTGTGCACTATATCGTCCAATCCAACCTTATTATTTTTTATCTGGCGTATAGCTTATTCAAGCTCATATTCGGTAAAGAGAACCTCGAAGTGAGTGTTTTCAATTTCTGTATCTCTAGTGGTTGTTACTTTTAGGCTCTGTTTGGGATCTTTCCGTTAAGTAGCAGTTGGTGGGCGATTTAGTTTATAATAGTGTTAAAAAATTTCCATTGATGATGTTGTTGGATCGTTGCTGAGGTTTTTTTTTATCAATTTCCATGCTCACCTTCTTTTCTGCTTCATTTCAGGTCAGCAATAAATTTACACCATCTCGCCTTTTTACTTGAGGATATAACCTGTAGTAATTTTTCTACAGCCTCTAAGAAAGAATTGGTTAAGTATAGGTGCTGATATCTCATAAGAAGTGTTTTGACTTCCCCGTCTAAGCCGGGTATGTAGATTGTTCTTCGTTCTTTCGGTATATGTCGTCTGAATATCCTCTTCACCAGCTTGCCGAAGATGTCATAGTTGACAAGGTCATTATCGATCGACTTTACTTCCTGCTCTAGGTCTTGAGCGAATAGGTTTCATTTTTCCCGATTAAAGTTGAACTTTTTGAAGAGAACTTGTTCGGGTTTCAGAGCTGGATTTATAATTGCAGTAACTGCACGATCTTGTGATCTGGAAAAAAGTATTTGATAGACGCTATTTTTTTACTAACCAGGATCTTGTCCAGGTTATAGCCCCTATTCCATTTTCTACTGTTGAAGGAATATAACAGTTTGGAATCATGTATTATTTCCATCTTTCTTTATGTACTCAGAGAGCACTGTGGCAATTGAAATCACCTAACATTATTTTGGTTTTCTTGTTACTGAAATTGCTGGGTTCAACGAAAGCAAAGTCCACATTTGGAGATTTATAAACTGAAGTAACACTACATGACTAAAGTTCTATCGTCAAAATTTCTAAATCAGTCTCTACAGTTAAGTTTGCAGACTATATGACTTGGTCCGATTTTATAAAAATAACACTACCGTACTTCTCATGAGCACTTTCTAAGGTTAGATAGTCTTTGGCCAATAAGCCCTCTGAACTTATTGACACAACTCGGCTAATAAGATTTCTTATTAGCCTTCAATATTAAATGAAGTTATTACTAAGGTTGGCCTTGAAAAGGGTTGATTTTTTTGTTCTCTCCTTGGAGATCTAGTAGTGGAAGGATGGCCCGGCCTAGAAGTTTCCTGGGAACGCCTGATCACTCTCATGTTGATATTTAGCTCTATCTTCGTACAGGCTCCTTCCGTGTCTCCTATTTCCCCATTCATTTCTAATAATATTATGTAGTCACAAAGTAACAGACCCTTTAATAGAATATCATATTTCATAGTTGTATAGCTATGTTCTATTTAAAAAAAAATCATGTACAATTATATTTGTTTTCATTTACCTATATTTTATTTCCTTATTTTTTTATTTATTTAAACTTTCTATTTACAATAAAAGTTTTTCAAACGATAGCCGATTGCAATAGCTCTCGATATCAAATAAAGTTTTATAAAACTTTTTATTGCTTTTGTTCAAGTTGTTTAAATAAAACAAACTTATATCCGCTTGGCTAATTTTCAAATCATTTTATTGCTAGCCAAAGAGCGATTCATAGGAACGGCTTGCATTGAAACATATGCGATAATATTAAGAATCTTTTTAACTAAAAAACTCTTTAGATAATAAAAAAGTTTTATGTAAAAGATAAACAAATCACATTATAACAGGTAAATGGTTCACTAGTACATTTTTATAATGAAATGTCAAAACAGGCCCATATGGTAATGAAAATACAACTACTTCGAAGCTATTATACCTTTGCCACATGCGTGTTTATGTTGCTGTTATTGCACTGCAAATTATCTATATGTAAAAATATATTGATTTCATTGTATATATCCAGAATGGTTTAAGTGGAGTAATGTCACAAAAAGGTAAAAAAATGACGATATATTATCCCTAGTTTAATATAATTCTTCAATTTAGACACTTAGTAAAGTAAGGTAGTTTAAGGCTTTGATCACTGTCTTGTTGGGCGCACAACCGTGAAGTAGCAAAAATAAATAAATTATAATGCCACCTGTTTTAGTTCTTTAGTCAAGATGAGATAAAAGCAGGAAAAAAATTCAAAAGAATATGTAGCACCGCCGGACCATATAGACATTTATTATGTTTACGTTTACAGGAAAAATGTAGTATGTAATAACCGTATAAACACAAATTTGAACCAACAAAATGCAAGAAGCACGCGAAGTACGAGAGGTATGCTGAGGTTCTCCGGCAGTAGGTCCGGACAATAATTAAAGCGTCTTTTTAGTTCGTAAGTATGTTCCTCCCCTGTCAGTTAACTAGCAATAACATTTAAAATTGGAAACTAAAATTTTGTTGTTTGGTTGACGAGGAAGCTTCAAAATACTAGGAAATTATTTTATTTATGTTAAAAAAATTTGGCTATTATTGACAAAGAAGTGCTGCTAGTAAATTAGCTTAGGAAAAATCTGTTAAATTTAGTTAAAAAAAAAACAGAATTCTTACTAAGTAATGACCAATCCTATCTACAACATAAAAAATAAAACCTATATACTATAAATTACATAATACAAGAAAAAAAAACAATACTTGGGGAAGTAAATAAGGGTTATCCAAGTTTACACACTGCAATTACGCGAAGTTACGACTTTGTGTCGTTTGCAAGGATAACACAGGCCTGCGAAATATAACTTTTAATTTCCCTTTTAAATAATAATTCTTTTTAAGTTATTTAGGTATGCTAAATTAAAATATAGCTTTAGTTCTTTTATAGCACATCAAGAATTATTTTTGTACAAGAAGTGCATATTGACAGATTTTCAAACAATTTTTATAAAAAATAAAATGTGATAAATCTAATTTTTTTTTATGGGTCTAGCACAGTGCTACAGAGAAGTCCCTATAGCACTCCAGGAGCGGCATGTGTGCGGAAAAAGTGATTCACGTTGTTCTTGAATCGTTGTACCCGGTGGGAAACACAGTTCTGGGCAAATTATTCCAAAGAGATGATGTTCTCCATATAAAAGACTGCTTGAAAAGCGTTGTACGCGGAGTAACAAGCTGAACCTCATACGGATGTGAAGCATTAGCGTGACGTGTACTTTTAACATGCACCGCTCTGGGAGGAATTAAGCGGGCTACATCCTTCGAACACTTTCAATGAAAATACTTGTAGAACAGACTCAAGTCGCCAACAGTTCTTAGATGTTCCAGCAAATTAAGGCCGCCGGTCAGCTCTTCTCTGAACAGAACCCAACAAATGCAGCGTGTGTTTGGGAGCGGAGCCCCAAACATGGAAGCAGTATTCCATAATTGTCGAATTTGAGCTTTATAAAGAATTAACAGTTGTTGTGGAGTGTAAAGCTTTCTGGTTCGAAATAATATTCCCAACTTTTGAGAAGCTCTCCTTGCTATCTATGCCTGCAACATGTTCATACCAGAACATATTTGCTTCCAAATTAACGCCCAACAAATTGAGTGACGATGCTAGGGGAATGGATTGCCATAAAATGCTCAGAATTAATTTTAAACATGATTTAAGAGTAAGTTGGGAATGTGGAATCTTTGGCACAATGATACTACTCAGTATATATCACCACTACACCAAACACTTTATTTTTGCACTCGACGCGCGTTTCGCTAACCATTGACTGATGAGTCAATCATCAAACATGGTTAGCGAAACGCACGTCGAGTACAAAAATAAAGTGTTTAGTGTAGTGGTGATATATATACTGAGTAGTATGATTTAAGAGAGTAGACAAATCAAGAAGATTTCTAATATCTTTTTCTCTTTTCTTCAAAACTCCTGTTCAATTTTTTTCCCTTGTACTTCCGATTCGGTTCATCTCTTTTCAGTATCCAGCAATAGTCGGCCATCATGCTAACGTCCCACCTTCCTTAATATTTGTTCTCCTTAATTCCATTATGTCTTTGCTCCTCAGGTGTAGCACCAAGACTCTTAGGAAAGAAGTCAATATGGAAATACAGAAAATTAAGCTTAATATTCATATTGCAACCCAGCTTGAACTCCACCTGCAGCATCGGAGGGTGGATTGAGTAGCATGACAGTGCTGTTGCCGGTCCCAAGCCTAGACAAAGAAGGAGGTTTTGTGGGCAAGGTCAGCAACCTACCCACAGTAAAAACAACACATGGCTCACAGAACTAATGCAAAACCTCAGAACAGGACGGACAATGGGTTGACGAAAACGGTGAGGAAACGGAAACTGAATAACAATAAAAAAAGGAATACAATACGAATAGCAATGTGTAGCATAAAAACACTAAATAATAAAGATCAGGAAATTGAAAAGGTATTTAAAGATAAAAAAATAGAAATATGCGCATTACAGGAAAGAAAAGGAAGGGCAAAGGGCAAATGTGGCTCATCAAATATCTTTTAATATATAGCGGGGTCGAAAGGAATAACAGAGCAAAAGAGGGTGTATGTAAAATTGGTGAAAAATATGGATAATTCTTAAATGGCTGGAAAAATCTCAAAATAGGTTTGGTTTTTTGATATTTTAAATTATTTCTAGCCAAAAATATCAGGGACTAACGAGCTGTAGGAGAGGGATTAAAAACATTGTTATATATAGATCTTGATTTAGGTTCCTGAAGTCATCAAATTTATTCATTGTTGCAAATAAAAACAAAAAAAAATCATAATAATATTTTCCTGATCTAGAAATATTTTGTTAAATATAAAACTTGTGTTTAGAAAGAGAAATAAAATGGAGGTTAGGCAAAGAAAGGCTTCAGAATAATGAACAAGATAGATAACACAAGACTATTATATTAACCAAAATTCAAAAAAAAAATTCTTAAAACTGTTGAAGTTCCACAATATTTATCGACTTTCACCCCATTCACCCTCTTTCTCTGAAGCGATATTCCCCAAAAAGACAAAACCATCCTGATCTAGAAATATTTTGTTAAATATAAAACTTGTGTTTAGAAAGAGAAATAAAATGGAGGTTAGGCAAAGAAAGGCTTCAGAATAATGAACAAAATAGATAACACAAGACTATTATATTAACCAAAATTCAAAAAAAAAATTCTTAAAACTGTTGAAGCTCCACAATATTTATCGACTTTCACCCCATTCACCCTCTTTCTCTGAAGCGATATTCCCCAAAAAGACAAAACCATCGACTCGCCGATCTTCGAAGTAAAAAAGATTAGGAGTAAGTCCAAGTGTTGAATAAAAGATTTATTACCAAAGATTTAAACATTTCAGTTTCCACCGATGACTTGAAATACGAGATCCAATCTCAGGTTGATGAAATCGAATCAAAGGGAGGGGAGTAAAAGGAAAAATAGGGAACCAGCCTTGCACTAAAGTAGTGAAAACGATGAACCCAATCCAAGAAACCTCAAAAGACAAACCCAAGTAATTTAATTACTCCCACCAACGTATCAGTAGCTTTGGTACCTCCTCCATCCAGGACGTATAAAAAGATATCGAGCGCCAAGGGCATTTTCCCAAGCATGCCATCCGCTGGCACCATAAGTTTGGTGATCCTATGCCAATCGTCCTAGTCCTGATGCCCAAAGAGAACAAAACAGCTTTCGCCTTTAAATATGTACGCAAGTCAATAAGAATTGAAACACAAAGGTCCTTCGGTTGAAACATGCATTGTTTCAACTACCAGCTTTTCAGGTACTCTTCCTTCCGTTGCAGAGTCTTCCCTAAGTGCAATAGTATTGTCAAGGACACTTGTCCTCCACATGCACTAAATCGAAAAAAGTCCCGGCTTGTACGAATATCCAGGTGAGCATCCATCCTCCCATCGTGTATACGCCAAATATCCTAAATAATAGGCCAACATTTCGTCCCCCAAAGCCTTAACCTGGGACAAGCAAGATAATTCTAAACTTGCTAACCTCCCTCTCCGCAAAACTTTGGGTACGCTGTCCAGCAGCTCAATTCCATGGATGCTGCTATTTAGCAATTTTCTAAGAGCAGACATGTGATGCAACGCTCCACTTTCACGCCCCTTTTTAACACTTCTGACTAAGGACTTGGAACGCCAACAACGACATTCTAAAAAACACAAAAATGTCCTGCAGGAGCATAGTATCGACATTGTCCTAATCCAAGAAACCTTCCTAAAACCCAGTCTTCGTTTCAAAATCCTCAATTTCATTCCACAGAAATGATAGAATTAAGGCACCCCGCGGAGGCACCATGACTCTAATCAAACAATCCCTAAACCATCATCAATTACCGCCTCTCACGCTTGCCCAAGCTAAAAACACCACAATAGCCATTTCCATGGCTAACGACACTTCTATCCATTTCTCCTCTATCCGCCAACAAAATGTAGGCTATCATTTGCTTTTCGGTCACAACCACCAAAGATCGATTCTGGACGGCAACTTCAGTGCCAAGAACGTTCACTGGGGATACCTAGTCACGAATGTAAATGGCGTTGATCTCGAAGTTATCCATAACCTACTACTCTTCAACATGATCACTCCAGACGAACCCACTTTCATAGGCCACGGAAGGCCTGACTCCACCACTCCACCACAATATCACTCTCCTCTATGAGTTGTCCTCTGACCATTTACCAGTCATTTTTACTCTGCGCGATCCACCAACTGGATTACTGACACTGCTATCTTCATTTCTAAAGTTTCCTAGTCAATACCGCCCAAATTCCTACTATCTCCAGCAAAAATGACCTGGCCAATACGGTCCATAATTTCACTTTAGACAACCAGACTGCCCTCGACCAAGTCACCATCACCAGGATAGACAATCAAAGGCAAACTTCTTCCCTACATCAAAGTAGCACGGGAGAAAAACCGTCTACTGAGGAGAGCCATCCACACTGAAGACACCTACCTCAAAAGGCTAGCAAACAATTCCACTGAACAAATCAGGGAAACGATTTTCCACCACCATAACACTAGATAGTTAAGCTTGAATCCATTAGAATCCAAGACAACGCCCTTTGGAAAATGGCCCGAGTCTTTTTCAATAAAACCCCCGTTCAATCTCCACAATTTCCCACACTGAAGTACTCCTAAGGCAAAAGCTGATCTTTTGGCAGAAATGCTAGAAAGCCAGTCTACCAACTCACCCCAACCTTGGTCGAGACCGGGTGGTCTTCACGATTCAGATTTTGAAACAGATCCAGCCACTAATAAACACTAGTTGATATTATCCTAACCAGCAAACCCGGTACTCCCTCTCACAACGCTAGAAACTATCGACCAATTAGCCTCCCTCCTTGCCTAGACAAAGTAGCCTTGAAATCATCTGAGCCAAAACCTCATAGCTCAAAGCCATACCAAACGAACAGTTTGGCTTTCGACCCTCCCACGGCATCGTAGATCATACTTCAGCACTCTCCTAACACACCGTCAATGGCTTCAATCGCAAACATCGAGATGGGGGATGGAGCTGTCTTTCTTGATATTTCCAATGCCTTCTACCGAGTTTGGCCCGAAGGTCTTATCCTCTAGTTCATCCATCACAGCTATCCCACAAACATCAGATCACTGGTCCTTTTTTTCCTCTCGGACCCTACATTCCAAGTTCAAGTGGACCAGATCACCTACGACTTCAAGCCTATACGAGCCGAAGTCTCCTAAGGCTCCGTCCTCTTATTCCATTTAGTCAGCATTTTCACAGCCAGACCTCCCTTCTTATACATGCCGATGACCCCGCCACCACCAAGTCTACCGGGATCAACATCATTGCCTTCAACACCACCATGTTAGGCCACACTGGAGAATACATATCAACCCAGCCAGGACCCAAGCTATCACGTTCAACAAATTAGCTTCTAGGCAAGCTATATCCACTTCTAAACAAGTCCAGGAAATTGTCAACACGCGACGTGTTGCCAATATATAAAATGATCATCAGAACTAGCTTCACGTATTCCAGTCCGGCAAATGTCAAACACCTACAGAGACATTCCCCAGTTCGTTTAAAACAAGGCCATTAAAATCATTCGTCGTCACACTCAGATTCATAGAGACCTTCAAATGCTAACAATCCGGAAAATTATGAGCAACGTTCAACTCAAATTCCTGGCTAAAGCCACTTACTACCTCAAACCTACAGTCAGAAATGCCTGTAGGTAGAAATGGGTCTTCATCTAATGCCAGACGTCACTACCTAAGACCCGTCGATCCCTTGCCACAGGATTAGCCTTAAGTTACTTTTAAGTTAATTGGGTAAATTGTCAATAACATATTCTAGATTCATATAAATGACTTTGCTCTGCAAAAGCCTCTACGGTACCAACTTTTAAAAATAAAAATTCATGGTAGACAACAAATTATAATACCGTATTAAATATTGTTTGTTTCAGTTTTTTTTCGTACCTTTTAAGGTTTATAGCTTCTCTTATCAGTGTTGAGGTAGAGAGTATTACTATTAGTCTATTAGACAGATTATCTTTTGATTTTGACGCAAGTGCTAGCAAAATTTTGAAGCAAGATGATTGTTATATTCTTATTTTTACGTCCCAATTATCGGAAAAGTCGTTGACCAACTAGAAAATGTTTATTTTTTTCTTAGATATGATTGAAAATATTGGTTAATATTACAAATTTCTAAAATTGAATAATTATAACGTCCTCGTCTCTCTGTTGGGAAATATTTTGCCTCTGCTTTATCTCTTACAAAAAAAAAGAACGAAAATCATAAAAAAATAGTTTGCAACATACACGTATATTACAGTATAATCAAATTTTTATGTATTCTAAACTTGTGCATCTTTACACGTTGTAAAATATTTTATTTAATAAAAATATACATTAATAAGTATGTAGTTATTTAAGCAAGACAAACTTATATTTTCAGCCCTGCTAACCTTTCAAATAAGTTTTTTTTTTCTAGCCAAAGCGCGATTTGACAGAAATGGCTTTCAACTACACATACGCAGTAATATTAAGAAATTTTTTACCAGAAAAACCTCTTTTAACTTCGTTTAAAAAAGAAGAGATTTTCTAAGCAATCTCATACTCTTGAATAAACTGACAGGTAAATAATTTACTATTACATTTTGATATCAAATTATTAAAAGTGCCTACACAGCAATCAAAATACATCTACTCTGAAATTGTTGCATATTTAGTACGCACGTAAATATCATATTATTGATGTTATATTCTATCTTAATAAGTTAATTTCTATAGAATTACTTATATGTAATAATATAAGTATTTTATTGTTGAGAATAGTAACCGTTGAGTAGTGTAAAAAAGAATAAAATAAAATTACAGTGGGTAAAACATATATATTTTTTTATTAATTTACTACTAGCTTAAGAAACGGGCTATGCACCGCCCCTTTCCCCTATCTTAAATTCCTTAAAAAGGGAGTAAATTTCTCAAAATTTATATCTGGTTTGAGTCTAGCACAGCAGTGTAATCATTGTGGTGTTTAAATGCACACTTTACTGACAAATTTAATTGAGAAACTATTTATTCTAACAATACAAAAAACGGTTTGTCCCTGCAGTTACAGCGAATATGATCAGAACCACACAGCTAAGCAGAGACCCGTTTTCAGAATAGTAAAGAATACATTTTAATCGACACATTTCAATTCTTGACTGTATCTCAATCACATAGTGTTATGTTACAAAGTAAGAGTGACACCAAATATTATTTAAAATAATTGTATTATAAATTTTTTTGGATATTAGGGAACAAAATAGAAAGGAGCCGGCCACGTCCATAATTTTTCAGATAAATATCTGAGTTTAAAAAAATATTATTTAGTTAGACGCAAGTTAAAATAGGGAGAATAATATACTATATAAAATTTGATTTTGATTTTTTAAGGGCTTCATTTCAGTTGTTAATATGAATTAAATTCAGATAGATGTTGTAAAATATCATAGTAGTTACAGCAATAAAAAACTAACTATTTGCGATTTTTCAGAAAGCTGTTTCAAAAATAAATAAGATCAAGTAATTTAATTTTTTACCTACAATCATAAAAAACAATAATTTGTAAGCTAATAATATAACATTAAATAAGAAACTTGTGCCGAAATTCCCAAAATCTCAATATAACCTTAACACTAATTGATTGTTACTGTTATTTGTAATATAGGTTTACAATTTAAATATTAGTATATTTTTTAGTACCTTGTTTACATAAGTAGAAAAAAACGGGCTGTATTTCTTATAACTTCGTTAAAGGATATTGTTATTCTTAATAAAGGAATTCTAATTTTGATCAAATACTACGCAAGCTTTAAATGGTGGATTCCAACTAGATGTCATTCTTATCTTTAAAATTATAGAATTCATTGTAGTAAATATAGGAACAATTCCATCATTTTACTACTGCTCTTGCTTCAAATAATGATAACAACAGAATCTTTATATTCAATTTATTTGATTTGATTTTACGCATGCTCAAAATAAAGATAATGACAAGGGTGACCAAAATAAGTGTTACAAAATCCCCCGATTATGTGCAGAATGGTAGCACTATTTTCAATTAAAAAAATAACAATAATAAAATTTCGTCTTCTTTTTTTATTAAAACGATATTATTATTATGTAAGAAAATTAATATTTACTGTTGTGCATTCATGTTGGGACCTAGAAAATGTGAGATTAATGGCAGTAAATACTAACGCGAGTTACCCACTTTTTGATGCACTATATGGCGTGAATATTGAATTTCGATCATATGAAATACTAATAGCCAAGTCTGATTATCGAATAATTTAACCTAAGTTACATGGTATAATAAAATGGAATCTTAAAAACAAAACGATAAAATAAAAAAATCTTAATTTTTTTCGTGACAAAAAAAAAATATTTTCTATAACAGAGTGCTTAGTGTGCTAGGAAATGGAAGGACAAATATTTTACTTAGCAATCGGCAATCTTTTCCACTACTTTTGATTACTGGAAGAGCTAAAATTTTTTCTTTAGTTGCATATCGTTAGCAAGGGATTTTAATGCGGGTTTCTAACCCGACACATTATAAAATTATGTTTTGTTTTGTTAACATATTGCCAAACATTTTGATAGTCCGAAAACCTTCGTCTTTTGATGCATTACTAGCATCTTAGCGCCCCATTTTATAAATGCCTTATAAAACACCATTCCTTTTGGAGTTAACATATTACAGCGAATAATAATAACTTGGCATAAAAATGATCATCTATGTCTCCTTCCTAAAACAAACGAAAAATATCATTATCGCTAAGTAGATATGAAATAAAATATATAGCACAACTAAAAAGTTCACTTTATAGAAAAATATTTATTATTACTATTCACCATCATCATCACTAGTTTATCCCATCCATACTCGGATGTAACCCTCCTCAAGTTGTCTCCAACGAGCATTGTTGTTTGCTTTTTGCATCCAATCGTCTCCTGCTAATCTTTTTATATCGTCCGATATTAGGAATCTTGATGTCTAATATTGAACATTCTCCTCTCCATTGCTCTTTGGCTTACCTGGAGTTTATTTATTATACTTTTATTTAAAGCCCACGTTTCAATGCCATACCGGCAGTACATATTGATCGAATACTCTGGCTTTTATTTTATTTGGAATATTCAATTTAAATGTAGATTATAACCTTCCAAATGCAGATGAACCTAACGAGAATCTTTTATCTAAGTCAGCCTCTAAATTATTTTTTGCTATTTCGATTTTTTGTCCCAAATATATGAAAGTTTGTACCTTTCCTATTCTTTGACATTCTATTAATAGTTTCTGGCTGTTATCTTCACTTTCGTTGTTCAAATATTTGGTTTTGGTTAAGTTTATTTTTATTTTTACTGATACTTAATATCAGTGAATGTTGAGGTATACAATAATTTAAGGGCCTAGTTTTGCTTATCTAACTTCTTATATTTAAAAGATATTTTAAGCCTCTCTGATATTATAAGTAAAATTAACTTTATTGCACGCCAAGTGATATATTTTATTAAAATGCACGTTTATTACTAAACTTAGGCGTGAAGCAACAGTCAATGAGAAAAAAAGAAAAGGAAACAACTATAAAATGAGAGAAATATACTCTAAAGGCAGAAAACACATGAGCCTCTCAGGTACTTCCTACTAGTCAAGTGCCACTAGCCAAACAAACGAAGTTTGGTGCAGGCGCGAAGGAACTTATTGCTATTCCGCATGCTGAAATGAAAAACGAAGATCGTATTAAATGAAGCGCTGTTGGAAGAAAAAAATCTTTAGACGACAATACAGTCCTCGAATGAGAAATCAAAAGATGAACTAGAAATTATTTACTCTACTTTAGTCTAAGGTTGATACAATCCTAAATCCTGTGGCTAATGGTCCTATAACGCCGAAGCTCATCACTCTAAATCACAAAAACGTAATAAATAATAAGAGGATTCAGCACCAAACTTATCTCTATGGGGAAGAAAAAAGGCGTGTTGCGGTAACATTCCTGGAATTCCTCACAGAGAAAGAAATAGAAAATATACCAACGAAGGGCTACTTATCAATTAATATAATAAGATGGCGTTACAAGGATAATTCTGCAATGCCATTAATTTTGGTGCTCCTATCAAACAGAAATCTTTCAAGTGCAGGAAATAGAACTAAATAGTACCCGAATTGAAGCAGAGAACTTGCAACCGAGCATTACTCAAATCCGTAATTGTTATATCTATGGTCAATTATCAAGGATATGCAAATCTGCACCCAAGTGCATAAAGTGCAGCTAAGGACATTGCTGGCTAGGATGCACAGGAAAGGAAGAAGATCGAACCCAATGAGTAAATTATCATGGTTTGCCATACAGCCTGATATAAAGGCGAGAATAATATCACTCTTTTTCATAGAAACCACACCTTAGTTAAGGAGCTATCACACTTAACCTAGAACATCATAGTGGTCACAATAGTTTAACTTCAAACTTAAGACGGAGAATAAAACCTAACCTAATGGCTAACTTAAGAGTCAGAATTGCTATAAATGCTCTAGATGCAAAGCAAGAACGTTAGTTATTCCATCATATTCTTTATAGTTTTCTGCGACCCTATTCTAATTATGCCTACATATTTTCAGATGTTTTAACTAATATCATAAACTTCTAACAAGTTATTTTAAATTTCAGCTTTTGAAAAATTGTTTGTATTTCCAATCTAATTTTCATTTACCGGTAAATTTTATGGTAAGATACAACAAACTGTATCAAGCACGCACACCTAATACTCCTTCGTAGGCTGATACAGCAGCTACAAGCCGAGAGAGTGGTTGACAAAGTCAACACTTTAAACCTGGCGTCACGATTTTCGAGGAATCTCTCTTAGGTACATGTGGTTTATTGTAAAGCTACTGAAAACAGGTAAATTCCATATTTATATACTGGATAGACTGCTGAAATATGGACTTTGCCTGTTTTCACTAGTTTTACATTAGACCACAGTAAATTTTAGTTGTCAAAAAGTAAACAAGTAGCTGATACTAAATGTTAAAAAAATAAAATTAGGAGCTTCACTAGTCAATACAGGAAGCAAGCATATTTCAAATGAGAACTACTAAACTTTATTGAAATAGAAATACATCTCTGTTTGGCACAAAATTTTAATCCTTTAATCAAAGCACACTTAGCAACATCAGATAATATGTCTTCGGACGCCACCTTGGACCTTGCCCACCTAAATAATTTATGGTTGTTCTATTTATGTTTTCTTTTTAATTTGGTATATCCTAAAACTTTTGTACTTTTGTGCTGATACCTTTTGTGATTCCGTTTTTTTTTTTTGCGTTCAGGTATAATTAAGATATTAATAAGTTTATTCTCGTAATTATACCAACAGCTTACAGTTTCCAAGTAGCTATTAAAATCTAATAGATTTTTACTTAATTTAATTTTATTCAAATTCGATGTTCCGATTCAGACTATTCAGATATTGAATTGAAACTTCGCTCGTTGTTTTGCTATTGAGCTTCTACCACAAACAGTTTAAAATAACTTTGATTAAAGCATCAGTATTGAATGGAATGAAAGGAGTTGGCAATTGTTGTGGTTTACTATTGATGTTAGTAATTTAATTTGGTGTATGCAAGCAAATAGGGGAAAATTATTATGTATGAATACAGGGTTAAATGTTCATTAGGAAGATTTCTTTACAATATTCTTTAAAGGTGATATTTTTCTTTTAGTTTACAATATATTTATTTAAGTTTTGTATAGGGTTGTCGATTATAAAGGAAGCACCCTTTCCACTCATTTATTTTGAAGAATTAAGAAAAATATTAAATACAGAAATTTGTTACAGAGTTAAAACAGAAATAATCGTACATCGCATTTTTGACCTGACAGCAGCTAGATATTGTTTAAATAGAATACCTAGAATATTATTTTTTAGTTTTATAGTACTCTTTATTCTAGAAAAAGCGAAACATATTTTAATTGAATTTTTCTAGAAAATAAAGAAAAAAAACCTTTTTCTAACATAGCTTAAGTTGACTAAGTACATTTGATCAAAACGCAAATTGGCAAATTTTATGTTAAGGATTTTTATATTATATACATATATTCTGGGGTTTCTACGATCTTTTTCCCATCCCACATTTCGTTCGCCATTTCCCTTTATCTTGCCAGTCTTCCTCACTTATGGCTCTATCTCTTATGGACTCTTCTACGCCTTCTCTCCATGCTATTGTTGGTCACCCTTTCTTCCTGCATTCGCATTACGTGTCCGTATCACAGTCGTTTTTTGTTTCTACTTGGTCCATCGTGGAATATATGCTTTTTGTTCTCCGTCATATTTCTTCGTTCCTAATATGCTCCAGTCGTGATACCCTGCATGCTCTTCGTAAATAGTTTATTTCTGACGTTTCTATTTTCTTTCTATCTATTTGTGTCACTTGCCAGCATTCCGATCCATATGTTAAAATCGGCTGCACTACTGTTTTGTAGATTATTTTTGTAATTAATTTTGTATTCTTATACCATAGTATCCCATTTAATATGCCGGTTATTTTCCTTCCCTGTTGAATCCTATTTTGTATATCCTTCTTTGTTGTTCCCTCCTCCGAAATAATGCTTCCTAGATATTTATATTGTTCGCATTTTCTAATATTTTGAACTTCTAATTCCAGGTCTTTGTGTTCTTCTTCAATTTTCAAATACTCTGTTTTATCCATGTTCATGCTTAATCCCCATTTTTCATATTCAATCTTCAATTTTCTCATCATGTAATCTATATCTACTTCATCAGCAATAAGCACTTGATCGTCGGCAAATAACAAGGTTGTTAGATATTCTCCTTCGATCTCTATTCCCATTATTGCCACTGTCCTTCTCCAATGGTCTAGTGCTTTTTGGATATATATCTTAAAAAGAATTGGTGACAGACAGCACCTCTGTCTGAGACCCTTTGCTACCGGGAAGGGTTCTGACACATATTGTCCCTGTTTAATGGAGTTTTTTGGGTTTTTATATATGTTTGTAATAGCTCGCACATATGTCTCACTAAGGCCAACAACACTTCAAAGAGTTTCTTCAAAGGCACTGTGTCGTAGGCTTTTTCTAGATCAATAAATATTAGGTAGGTAGGCAAATTTCGAACTTTTCTTTTCTCGATTATCTGCTGAAGTACAAATATATTATCCACACACGATCTTCCGGCTCGAAAGCCACTCTGCTCTTCGTTGTCTTGGCGTTCCAACACTACTCTCTATTTTAATACTCGGCCGTACAACCTTCCCATTGCACGGTTACAATAATACCTCTATAGTTCTTGCACGATTTTATATCTCCTTTTATGTAGATTGAGCTGATATATGCACAATTCGAGTCCTCTGGTATCATCTCCCCTTCCACTAAGCATTTGTTAAAAAGTTCTGTCGTTCTTTCGTGTAATATACCTGGTCCATATTTAATCAACTTAATAGGAATATTCCCGAGCCGTAAAGACTTTCCATTTTTTGACAGGGCTTCCTTTACCTCTTCTAAAGATATTTTTTAAACTTGGATGTTAATGTTCATCTGCATATTGGCTTCATTCATTTCGAATTCGGTATCTTTTCCGTTAGTAGCGTCTTATAGTATTCTTCCCATTTTTTTGTACTTATTAAGTTTATATTGCTTAACACTTTATTTTCTTTTCTAATATTTTTAATAGTCTTCCATGCCTCTGCTCTTTTTGTCACGCCTATATATCTATCTACCTCTGCATATTTCGTTTCCGTTGTTTCTCTGTTCCATTTCACATATATTTTATGGTCCTCTGTATTTTTTGTTTGTAGCAATCTTCTGTATGCCGTCTTCTTGTTTTCTACCAATTTTTTTATTTTCTCCGACCACCATTCTGGTTGTTGCTGCTCTCGTTACTCCTGATACCCTGCTGCTTCATGCATGCATTTTTTTAATTGTTAATACAGTTCTCCCGCATCCTCGTGTTTTTTCTGTTTGTTTTGTAATTTTGTAGCCAGTCTATGTTTGTATAGAAATTTGACCGGATCATGTTTTAAACTTCCTAGGCTGTATCTGATTTCGCTTATAACTTTATTTTTGTTTTTTTCATTTTCTGCTACTCTTGTTGTTTCCGTTGCTCTGTAATTTATTGCTACCTTGGCTATCAACAAATGGTAGTCAGATCCACATTCCGGTATGCCCTCACGTCTATGGTTTTTAGTTTACAATATTGACGTTGGATAACACAGTCAATTACGGATCGTAATTTTTTTGTTGGTTGTTCCCATATAAATTTATGGATCACCTTGTGTGAAAAAAAACCCATTCATTATCTTCAGTGACCAACCTTGGCATAGATCTCTGAGGCGCATACCATTTTCATTTAATGTTGGTTCTCCATATTTACCTACTCCGGGGTAGTTTTCTCTACCTACTCTCGCATTTGCATCTCTCAAAATACACACTTAATTTCCCTATTTAATATCTACCAAAACATCTGATATTTTATCATAAAATTTGTCTTTTATTTGCGTTTCTGAATCTTCGTTGGGTGCATAAATTCCGACTATTGTAATGTTGTGACCATTTTTCTTTATCGGTAGTGTCATTATTTGCTCTTCCACTTGTTCTCATTTTATAATGTGTTTTCTTAGGTTCTTCTTTATTGCTAAAGATACCCCCTTTTAGCTCTGCTTTCTTTAGGTATGCCAGTATAAATATGTATGTAATTTCCTGTTTTATAATAATAAGTAAAAACTCAGCGTAAGTATAAAAGGTAAAAGATAAAACTGCGATATATCAAAAATATTTAATAAAAACAGTTATAACAAAAGACAAGCACGACAGGAATATACAAGATTAAGGCCTCTAAAAACTTCAGAAAATCAAAAGTGGAAAGGAGCTGCACCTATTTTTAATATAAACAAATATGGAAGGCAAAAAAGAATACATAGTTTAATTACACTTACAAAAATTGAATAAAATTCAATTCTTGAGCATTTTCAAGTTACTATGATGATAACTAATCGAAGACAACAGATTTTATTGAAGATCTTGGCAAAACATATTATACGATGCAAAATACTTTACAAAATCATGATCACTCATATTTTTCCCATTGCATCATTTAGCTCTCAAAAATAATTAATTATGTCTAGGCTTTTCTCAATAGATGATGCAACGCTACGCAAGAAGATGCCTAGCTCTTTAATAAAATTGTTTGGAAAGATGAATCATTTTTCTCAACAGCCAAATTTTCCATCAGAGAAAAGTTTATTTTTGAACTTACGAAAACCCCCGGGAGATACCAAAAATAAAATACTCTGTTCATCAATCTGTTATTGGTATTGAAAATTCCTATTCCTTCTCAAGGTACCCTACAATTATGAAAACAAATGAGGACAACAGATGCTGTTGAAGGTCTTGGCCAAACAACCTCGTAATTAAGTTATTGTCGATTTTATAATTTATACTTAAAAACAACTTTTAGATTTATAAGCATTTATTTTTAAGTTATAACGATACAAGAATGTTTTTGTTAATATTTTATAAAATTTACTAAGATTTATGAATTTAAAATATAAAAATTTATATAATCACTTATCCCTACATATTATATAAGGACTACTTTTGCGAAAAACTGACTAGTAAGTAAAAGTATATAGTGTTATATATCGATACCAAAATAACAATTGATGGGCGATTTCTCTGCTTGTCAGTTTATTTATTTGTGTGTCTACGTGGTTAAACATCACAAGAACTCAGCTGAATGAATCTTGGTATAATGTACCTTCGGGTACTACGTGAAAGTAGAAATAGTTTTTAATGATCAAATTAAATAAATTACATCAGCTAAACATAACTTTGAGCTTGCTTTGCTATTTCTAATGGTCTTCGGGCCTGTTTAATGCCATAAAGTAACGTATTGCTTTTGAATTATTTTGTTAAGTTTTTATTACGTGCCACTTTATAGGTAATTACCCACAAAACTCTCAACGTACCGTTTATTGCTATGATAAAATCGTACCAAGGGACGTATTATTATTAATAGGTGTTTTGTAGATATGCCGATATGAAAAAAAAAATTGCTGCACCTAGCCGACCAGAGAAACGGTATTTTATACTGACATATCCCGTCCTTCAATTTAGTTAAGCGCATTATTAAAACTAAAAGAACAGAGAACTTCATAATGTAATTATAGATTACCTTTAGAAAAAGCACATATGAGTCATACAGGATAATAAAGGTACTGAAACTATTGCTTGTTCCTACACAAAATGTCATAGGGACGGACAATTAATTGTCTTGAAATGATATAACTATCAATCAAAAATTATTACTTATATGTATCATATAAAATAAGGAAGCTACATATCACTAGTATAAGGGTATCTTACAATAAGGGATATATATATATATATATATATATATATATATATATATATATATATATATATATATATGTGTATATATATATATATATATATATATATATATATATATATATATATATATATATATATATATATATATATATATATATATATATATATATATATATATATATATATATATATATATATATATATATATATAAATCAAGCGTTGACAGATATTATCAAGAAACTGATGTGGAACAAACTAGGAATAAAAATTTATAATCAGTAAATTAACTATTTAAAACAAAGGACAGGATGTAACATCTCGTCTCAAGTACACCGACTTTATGTCCTCTTATATATTGTTTCTGGTTGTGACAAAATGTCACAGGGACGGACAATTAATTGTCTTAAAATGATATAACTATCAACCAAAAATTATTACTTATATGTATCATATAAAATAAGGAAGCTACATATCACTAGTATAAGGGTATCTTACAATAAGGGATATATATATATATATATATATATATATATATATATATTATACATGTGTATATATATATATATATATATATATATATATATATATGTATATATATATATATATATATATATATATATATATATATATATATATATATATAAATCAAGCGTTGACAGATATTATCAAGAAACTGATGTGGAACAAACTAGGAATAAAAATTTATAATCAGTAAATTAACTATTTAAAACAAAGGACAAGATGTAACATCTCGTCTCAAGTACACCGACTTTATGTCCTCTTATATATTGTTTCTGGTTGTGACTCTTATATTTTGTATATTAGTTGGTTAAAATATCTGAATATTTATAGTCAATTAAGATGTTCTGTAGGTAATTTTTTGTAACCAAGTCTTGACACAGTCGAGTGCTTTCTTAAAATCAACAAAAGCCGCAAATAGGGTTATGTGGCACTAATTGGCAAGAGCTATCAGAATTTTCAGAGTCGATATATAATCACTGTAACCAACCTTTTCTGAAACCGGCAAATCTTTGTGGTAACTCTTTAGTTAATATTTTAGAAAAGGCTACATTAGGAAATGTTAATTTTTAAATGTATTTTGTCTCGTTTTTATGTAGTTGTATGTTATAGATTTATTCCAGTTTTCCAGTGACCGTTTTTCCTGAATTACCAATCAATTAGTTGTTTAGCTTTTTTAAACAATAAATACATTTCTTGGACTTTAAGGAATACAAGAACTTGTTTGTAAATACTCACATACCCGCAACTTTTAAACAATTTCGCCAATATCTTCTAATTTTGTGACAAATCAACCAAATTATAGCAGATAGTTCAATTAAAAAAAAGATCAGTTTGTTAAAAGAGGCAACATAGTTAACTCTAGAGACAATTCCCATCTTGGCTTCTGCTCTGTTCTGCTTAAAAGTTAAATATAAATAACTACCATCTTAGTTACTTCGATTTGTAGATATACCACTCCGTTTTACATATTTAATTTATCCAACGTATCTGTCAGCAAAAAGTAAGGGTGGGACTTTCTAAATTTATCCTCTTAATTTCCATAGTCGAGTCGTTGAACATAAGGCAAATTACACGACAAGTTGCAAGAGCTCTCTTGAGAGCCATGAATGTGGTCATTAGATTACAATTTTACACCGGCTCAGTTATCTTTATTATTTCTACCTTATTTATGGTTTCTTTTTTAGGAAAATGGGAGCAAATTTTAATAAATAAGTAAATTATGTTTTTGAAATCTAAATATTTAGACAACACTACAGAAATTAGAAAGTGTAGTTTTTCACATTCCAGATTAAAGTATTTTTGGGACAACTTCCTAACCTGTAAGCATTCCTAAAATTAGATAATAGATAATATTAGTGCAGCAAATATTATTATATCCGTACTTCGAAATGTTTTATTTTTTATAACATGTACACTTTGCATAACTCTATCTAGTTCTTGATTAAACAATATTTAAATAGCTTATTTAAGTTACTCTTCTTTAAATCACTTTTGTAGTAAAATATTCTTAACACCCTTTTTCATGACGTACACTTTCGTTGTCATCTTGACTGTATATCGTTATCACAATTTACCATTAATTTGTTTGTTTTCATTTTTTGATAATCGTAACATGTTTTTGTAGACAAAATTTTATTTAGCCCCCTGTCACATATTTTTAGTCAGGTTGTTTAGGTTAACTCCTTTATTTGCTTTAAGCATTGTATATTAAGCTTCATTAGCATTATATTCCGTTTAAAATTAGCTACTGTGGATGTCGAAGGTAGGAGCTTTCCTTATGTATTTCTTTCTTTTTTTATCTACAGCTTTTAAATAGTCTGGTTGGTAGATTTACCTTAACATAGACATATTCTTTTATCTATTTTTTTATTTTTATTTTATTTTATTGGCCACCTTTGGACTCACTCTCACCCTCTGGACTTATTTTTATCTAATATATAATTATTGTCATGTTCGAGTTGGTTTCAACAACTTCTTTTTAATGTACCGTACTGAACACTTATAAGATGACTTCGGTGTCTGTCTGTCCGTCTGTCACACCCGATTTTCTCCCAAACTATTTGTCATATATATATATATATATATATATATATATATATATATATATATATATATATATATGTATATATATATATTATATTTATATATATATAGATATGTATATTTATATATATATATATATATATATATATATATAATATATATATATATATATAAATATATATATATATATATATATATATATATATATATATATATATATATATATATATATATATATATACCATATATATAAAATAATCGGTCAAGTGCAAGTTGAACTTGCACAATTAGTGTTCCGTACGTTGATTGTTTTTAAAATAAAAAATTTTGTTAGGATGTTATAAAATGATCAGTGACTTCACAAAACACACCCCAAATGAGTTTTCAACAAAGTTTGTTTCCAATCTTTACTGAAAACGGGGGTGACATTGAAATTTTGGTTTTTTTCTATACCAGATAAATTATTAAAGGTAATGATAATTTTCGTTCAATCTATACCCCGTGGAGAATATTCCAGGATTTTTTCAAAATTTTTTGATCAGTACTTTTAGAGATAAGGTAGGGGATAGCGATTTTTCACGATTTTTTTTAAAAGCAATACGAAGGAAAGTGTGCGCAAGTATTACATTATATATATATATTTTTTACTCGTGTTTTCACAAGCTTTCATTTGACACCACACTCGATGACCTAGCAAAAAAATTTTTTTTTCACTTCCGATTTCACCCCTCAAAACGAATCCCTTAAGTCAAAATTATTGTTACGGTGATATAAAATGATCAGTGACTTCACAAAACACACCCCAAATGAGTTTTCAACAAAGTTTTTTTCCAATCTTTACTGAAAATTGATGTCCTTGAAATTTCTGTTTTTTTTTTATATACCAGATAAATTATTACAGGTAATGCACTCGTGATAATTTTCGTTCAATCTACACCCCGTGGAGAATACTCCAGAATTTTTTCAAAATTTTTTGAAAAATACTTTCCGAGATAAGGCGGGTGGACAGCGATTTTTCGCGATTTTTTAAAAATAATACAAAGAAAAGTGCGCGCAAGTATTATATTATATATACATTTTTTACTCGTGTTTTCACAAGCTTTCATTTGACACACACTCGATTACCTATTAAAAATTTTTTTTTTCACTTCCGATTTCACCCCCAAAACCAACCCCTTAAGTCAAAATTTAACTTTCAAAACTACATGGCTCTGATGAGGCCATCAATTCCTATATTACTGCCAAATTTCAACTTTCTATGACAAATAGTTTCGGAGAAAATCGGGTGTGACAGACGGACAGACGGACAGACGGACAGAGACAGACAGACGGACAGACACCGAAGTGATCTTATAAGTGTTCCGTCCGGAACGCTAATATATATATATATATATATATATATATATATATATATATATATATATATATATATATATATATATATATATATATATATATATATATATATATATATATATATATATATATATATATATATATATATATATATAGCATATATATAGCATATATATACATATATATATATATATATATATATATATATATATATATATATATATATATAATAGCGCACACTTTTATTAGTATTATTTTTAAAAAATGGCGAAAAATCGCTGTCCCCCCCCCCCCTTATCTTGAAAAGTAGAATATTCTCCACAGGGTGTAGATTGAACGACAATTATCACGAGTGCATTACCTTTAATAATTTATCTGGTATATTAAAAAAAAAAAATCAAAGTCATCAGTTTTTGAGTAAAGACTGGAAACAAACTTTGTTGAAAACTCATTTGGGGTGTGTTTTGTGAAGTCACTGATCATTTTACCAAGTGTACAAGTATGAAATGCGGATTTCAGACAACAGATGGTGCACCAATGCAGTTTGTGCTATAAAGATTTGACACTGCGCCATTTTGTTGTGTCATCAAGAAGTGTCAGACGCGCACGAGTGATAAATTGGAAAAGTGTGTGCATAGTGTTTTGTTGTTATGTTCAATATGTCGAAATTTATACCGAACAAAGGGCATTCGCTGACAGCATTAATTTTTTGTTTTCATTTGAAGAAATCTGCTGTTGAATCATACCTATTACTTCGAGAAGCTTATGGTGAACATGCTCCATCGCAAGATACGTGTGAACGATGGTTTCGGCGTTTCAAAAGTGGTGACTTCGATGTTGCAGACAAGGAACGTGGAAAACCGCCAAAAAAATACGAAGATGTGGAATTGCAAGCATTGTTGAACGAAGATGATTCGCAAACACAAAAACAACTCGCCGAGCAATTGGGCGTTAGTCAACAAGCTGTTTCCAATCGGCTACGAGAGATGGGAAAGATTCAGAAGCAGGTAGATGGATACCACATTAGTTGAATGACAGGCAAATGAAAAGCGCAAAAACAAGTGTGACATTTTGCTCGCTCGGTACAAAAGGAAGTCGTTTTTGCATCATATAGTTACAGGGGATGAAAAGTGGATTTATTTTGAGAATCTCAAGCGCAGAAAAACATGGGCACCATCCACATCGACCGCAAGACCGAATCGCTTTGGCAGAAAGACGATGCTCTGTGTTTGGTGGTACCAGAGAGGCGTGATCTATTATGAGCTGTTTAAAACCTGGGGAAACGGTTAATACTAAATGTTACCAACAGCAATGGACCGATTTGAACCGTTCGCTACTTGAAAAAAGGCCAGAATACCGAAAAAGGCAACACAAAGTCATTTTTCTTCATGACAATGCTCCATCACATACGGCAAAACCAGTTCGCGACACGTTGGAAGCATTCAGCTGGGAAGTTCTACCCCATGCGGCTATTCAACAGACTGGGCTCCTTCCGATTACTACTTGTTTGCATCGATGGGTCACGTACTTGCTGAGCAGTGCTTTGGTTCGTACGAAGATGTGAAAAAATGGCTCGATGAATGGTTCGCAGCAAAAGGGGAAGATTTTTACTGTCGTGGTATTTACAAATTGCCCGACAGATGGGAAAAATATATAACAAGCGATGGAGCATACTTTGAATAAAGCACTTTTTATCATTCTTTCGAATTTAACATGTTTTTTTAGAAAAAATATCCGCATTTCATACTTGTACACCTTGTATACCTCCGTAACAAAATTTTTTATTTTAAAAGCAATCAACGTACGGAACACTAATTGTGCAAGGTCGACTTGCACTTGACCGGTTATTATTTTAAAAGCAATCAACCTACGGAACACTAATTGTGCAAGTTCAACTTGCACTTGACCGGTTATTTGTTTCTCGAATTCTTTATTTTCTATGTAGTTATTACTATGTTATGAGGTATTACTTCTTTTTTTGTTCCCCATTTTTTGTGTCGCCCACGTCACCATGATCTATTTTATTGTTATTTTTATACACTGGTGATCAAAATAATTGACTCAAACTATTTGGTTTCATTTAACACGGATCCTAGAATTTAGTGCTGATATATTTTTACGGATTTTGGTAGCATTTGAAAATTCATTCTATTCTCTTTCTAATGCATAACATACCTCATGCTTTTTACTGATTAAAATGATTGAAAGGGGGAACGAAGATGGAAAATAGGGATACGAGAAAGGAAAAATTAAACAGATTTTAACTTTAACAATTAAATTTATTGACAAAACTGAAATCAATGTTTCGTATTACCCTATCCGCCCCCAGCCCTTGTTACTACTTCCAGCCGATTTTTTATGGAGCGGGTGAACTTTTTCACCACTGTCTGAGGGATTCTTCCCCACCCTTCTGACATCGCAACCTTTATGTCCCTTAGCCATGCAGGGGCTAGATTTCTGGCTCGAACCCTTCTTTTGAGCTCATCCCACATGTGCTAGATTGCATTGAGGTCAGGACTCAACACAGGCCAACCTTCCGCCATTAACCGCATTAGCACGAAATTACCGCCAACAAACCCAGACTAAGGAACGACGTGTTCCTGCAGGATCTTCTCGATGTACTGGTAGGCAGTTAATCCGCCGCTATGAGTCTCATCACTCACGAAAATTAGATTGGTTTTCGCATCCAGTGAGAGCCTTCCCCACACCATGACAGAACCTCCTCCGTAGGCGACCGTTTCAGTAATGCAGCACTCCGCATAGCGCTCACCAGGCCTCCTATAAACTCGTCTTCTTCTATCGTTGCTATGTGGGCACATCCAGGACTCGTCGAAGAATAAAAGGGAGCGCCATTGTTCTAAGGTCCAGTCGACATGTTCTCGGGCAAATCTGAGTCGCGCTTGTTGAAGGGGTGCTGTCAATTTGGGTCCATTAGCTGGTCTCTTCGGAGTTAGGTTTAGCTTCTTTAAGTCTTTTTCTGAGTGTCCAATGACTGACCTTCTTCTTCCTGATCCTGGTCTCCGTGTCAAGGCGCCAGTCTCTGGGTAACGTCTGTAAACTCTGGAGACAGCTGACTGACACGCTGGCTATGCCCTTCTTGCAACAGGACAATGACGAAATGGCACAACCGTTTCTTCCGGGGTGGTATCCATTTGCCGATGACGTAATTAGTCAGTAAGTATAGCAGAAATGTTGACGGTTTTAGTTCCGATAAAGAAATGAATAGCGCGCAACGAGTACGTTGCTGAGCGAGCAAAAACGATTCTATTGAGTTTTAATCGGTAAAACTTTTTGAAAATCAAATCTTTTTGGTATTATTGGAAAGAGTAGAAAATCAGCATTCTAATGATATCAAAAATAATATCACTGTTTCAAACTTAAATTTAAGGAACGGTGTTAAATGAAGCAAAATCGTTTCAGTCCATTTTTTTGCTCACCAGTGTAGTGAGAACAATCGTTTAAGTGCGACAAGCCGCCATGTCCTTGTATTTGAAAACACATATCCTAGGAAGTTGAATTAGCCAAAATTATTTTAGATCACTAAAAATTCGCTCAAATTTTACAATTGCTTTTGGACCCTACCTTTACATATCGGAAAAAAGCTTATTAACAAACTATTCTCTTTCTCTTTGCATTGTGGTATACTCTGAAGTGTTTGCATTATATCCTAACAAAGTTAAGACATTTCTATTAAATTAAAAAAATTTTCCAAATCTTTGATGGCTGTTGGCTGTTATTTACATCACCCTCATCTGCTCTCGTTCCTTAGGGATCGCTTTGGTTTTCCAATGTTTTTTCTTGTCTTGGTGTGGGTGTAAATTTTTCGCTTCCATTTATCTATGCCTTTCTTTATGGTGAGTGCACCATTTGATATTCTTTCTACCTTTGCCGATGTTCCTATTTTCGTTTCCTTAATTACCCAATTTTATAGAAGTAAACCGATCGAGCGGTCATTGAAGCCCAATATTAGCACTGCATTCTCGGAAGCTGCTTTCTACATTTATTAAGGCACTGGAGCGCATGGCAATTGCTTTGTGAGTAATCTCAAGCACTGCACCTCTTACATTCTAAAATTGGACTCTACACTCTCTCTCTAGTACTCTGTACTGATTATTTAATTTTTTTTAATTGTTGTAATCTATGTGCTTTAGTTACTACTAAATATGGGATACCATATGTAGTTTCCATAATACAAACATTCTTACCTTGTACTTGACGTGTATTTTTTAGTTCTGCTGCCACTCTCTTGAGTTTCGGTAAGTAGTCGATACCATAGAGGTGTGACTTTTCTCACCATTGCTACAGGAAGTATGCTATTGTATTTGTGCATTACTCTCCATTTTTTTCTGATATAATTGGAAACCCTCTTACATCGTTGAAGTATGTCAATATATTATTCTTATTTCTATTTTTTCAATTAAAAGTTGTAATCTTGTCTTATATTATGTAGCTCTCTGATTTTCCTTAACTGTTGGAATATAATACAATATTTATGACCAAAGGCGGTGATTTTTAATTTTTTGCGTTTAGACCTGCTTGTTATTGTTATATGATTTAGTGTTGTTCATTCATCATCTTAATCTATACCTGCTTACGGGTGGAAATACTGTTTCGAATCTACTTCCTAGTCGCGCTTTCTTTCTGTCTCGTATGATGTCTAATAAGTTTCTATGTTGAAACTCATATTATTCTCAATTTACGTGTCTAAGTTTTAATGAAAGGATGGTGTTACGTAATGTTTACTTGTACGCTGACAATATTTAGTCTTTCAGCCTAGCAATAGTCATAGCTATTTCCAGATGCCAAGACTGGTTCTGGCTGCCAATGACCACTCACTGTCTATGAATTCAAAAATTAGCTTAGTTACGATGTTTGGTCCCTAAGATTTTGAAAAAATTAATCACAGCTCATTAATATTATAATTAATAATGAGATGTTTCCAACTACTTAAATTTGTAGGAACTTAAATCTTACAATAGACTTTTCGAAAATGAAATACAACTGTAAAGATTAGCTTAATAAAAATCTATATTGTGTGAATTATTAGTTTGGTGCAGATTTAATATCTGTGATCTTATGTAGGGCTTCTCAATAATTCTGATAAGTGCCGTATCCAAGTGCTACAAAATTATTGTCTTCATTTTGATATTCGCAAAAAATCATACTTCTTATAAATTATTTGCTTTAGGCTAGTTAAGTATAAGTAATGACGTTCATTACATACTGTTTGTTTATTTCATAAAATTATTTCAACTAGGACCCCCTCTTACTTACATAGGAATGTTTAGATTTAATGCTCCCAAATTAAATGTTCTATTTAGAGATCTTCTTACTCCTCCAGTACCCAGAACTGGATAATTTAAAAAATATCTACACTTTATAATGCAATTCCTGAAGATTTAAAAGTAAAGAAAGTCTCAAGAATAATATTTGTTATTAATAGCTTTTCGTAATCTGCCCAGTTAATAAACATTGTATTACCGTCGCGATAAGATGCAGCAAAATGTATCTCTAGCTGGTGAAAATCTGAAGTTAAAAACATACCTGCACCCCATAGGGGCTTTAAGGCCCTAAATCGACGGAAAATTGTCCAGCTAAACTGGCAATAATTATCACCAGGAAGCGCGATGGTCAGAGTTCCACCCTATGCATATAAGAATTAATATCAACTACTAAAAATGAACAAAGTCTATATTTCAGAAACTGTTCCCTTATTTGTTCGTTTTTAATAGTTGATATTGATATTTTTATACACATAATCTTCTGCCGGTCTGTAGTCTTAAAAGCCTCTACAAAAGGTAGACACGCTTTTAACCTTTAGACTTTCACCAGCCAGAGACACATTTTTTTTGTAGAGGTAATAAAGCAATATTATGCTGACACTGCAATAAGTACTGCAAGTTTTGTTCTCTTGTTTGTCGAACCTATATTGGCTGACGAGCCGCGATATGGTGAAACATCCCCGAGATGGCTTGACAAATAGCAGAATAGTGTGTCACTGCCGAAATATGGACTTATTTTTAGTACTTGATAGGAATTTTTGTTGCATTAGATTTTTTAATCAGGAATAATTTTTAATTATATATAAATTATATATATATATATATATATATATATATATATATATATATATATATATATATATATATATATATATATATATATATATATATATATATATATATATATATATATATATATATATATATATATATATATATATATTACTTTTTCTTTCTATACATTTTTATCACATTTATTTGGGCCGTTATCACATTTTTAAATTTTTGTTTTATGGTACTTTCTTTCCCCAAAAAAATTACGCGTATGTTAGTTAAAGAGAACACTATCAAATTTTGTAGTTTCCTAAATTTATCTTTTCCAGTGTTGGTAGTAGTTAGAAAATACCTTATTCATTTATTTTTTAAATTTAATTACTACTTTTTATAAAATAAGATACTTTATAATGTATAGATAATTTAACTTTCATATTGATATTAATATAAGTAGATAAGGAATGCCAGGGAGGCCATAACAAAAGAATTACATTTCACTACTTTAGAAATATATATTCCGGGTTTAATTATTTTTCACTAAAAAACAATTGATGATTAACTAACATATTCTTTGAGTACTTGCTAACAGTTATTTTGTTATATAATGAAAAAAAAAAATAGGATGCGAAGTCTGGACCTCAGTAGCAAGTATTTGCCTTCTTACCAATTATGTTCTGAGGGAATACTCAAGATACAGAAGTAGCATCTATTACGATTTTATTATATGTGTGGCTGTTAATGATACCAAAAAAGCTCTTTCTAGAAAATTGTAACTAAGTTGGCACTTTGGAAGCTATCACAGTGACACTACACAACAGTTCTCGTCGCTACACTAAACACTTTATTTTTGCATTAGATGCACGTTTCACTAACCATGTCAGCATCATCAGGATCGATTATTGAAAGCATCAATCATCACTCCCGATGACATTAACATCGTTAGCAAAAGGTACCTACAGCGCAAAAAGAAATGTTTAGCGTAGTGGTAATAATTGTTGTGTAGAAAATCTGAAATAAGAATTATAGCCTTAGGTACGAATTTTGACACAATTATTGTGGCTTAATTGTTTAGTAACAAATAAAAACTATTTGCTTTACTATTACCCTTTTCAATTTAAATCTCTAATGCCCCGATTAGAACAACTTTACAGGTAAATGTATAACATATTGTATCAGTTTCAAGATTAACTTTCTCCGTGTTTTTTGCTTGTTCGGAAGTTTTATTTAATAAAGTGCCCAGCAATTTAAAATTGTCATGTCCATTGAGTGGAAAGGTCGGGTTACATATAACGAATACGTTTGGGTTTACTTAGGACTTTTAGGGTTGAAAAGGACTTAAAATCGAGTAAACTCTAAATTAAGACAGACCCAATTTATCAAGTTATCCCCGATATAGCAAATCAGTATCGATAGATTTACAGTGGACTCTAAAGCAAAAAAAGCACGCCGCTGAAAAAATATAAATATAAAATAAATTCGCAAACGTAAAAATTT
Source organism: Pachyrhynchus sulphureomaculatus (assembly GCA_019049505.1). Classification (NCBI taxonomy): domain Eukaryota; kingdom Metazoa; phylum Arthropoda; class Insecta; order Coleoptera; family Curculionidae; genus Pachyrhynchus; species Pachyrhynchus sulphureomaculatus. The sequence continues at coordinate 164,614,398 of CM032446.1, forward strand.
TTTAAAAGTTAGGATTCAGTTATTTTAAAAAACTATCAATGTGATAAAAACCTAAATTTGAAAATGAAACGACTAAGAGGATTTAGTTACAGTCACTAGTTAAACTGTTTGTAAAAACCATGATTTTTTAATGATTAATACTAACCAACAATTTAGACTAAGAATAAAAACATTCAGTTTAACCCCTATTTTATTCGTACAGTATCTAATGAGACTAACTTAGATATCCTCTTACAAATTTATTCAAAAACTGACTACATATTTTTTTCTCCTAATAGTGATTCACAATTGCGTCACTGACTCCTAAATTGTTCCAATTTTAGCCATGTTATGAACGAAATCAACTTATACAAAGAGTACCAAAAAGATTTGTGCTTTTAAATATATAAATATAGTAAGTAGATTTATTCTATTTCTCTCAGATTAATCTAATGTATAATGTTGTGATTATATGCCCACGGTTCCCCATATCTTCTTTTTTTAATATATGTAAAGGCATATAAGTTAATTTTAATTACGGTTGCATTAGGTGTTTTCGGTGTCTTAGCAGCGTCTCATTTAAAACTACTCTGAATAAGTTATCAATTCACTCATTTTCTACCCTGTGACGCAACTAAACGGGGAGGCACGAGATATATGATTTTTCGTCCCTACGGTTGAGAAAATGATATGCTCTAAGAAAGGGGGCCTTTAAAATTTAAATTGTATGAGATTCTTGTAACAAATGTTCACCATATAGACACCGATTTTTAAATTGGGTGTATGATTTTAAAATTCTATTATAAGAGAGGGCTATATCTCCCTTCCTCCGGCTATTATTCTTAAATCGGCTCTAAATTTTTAAAGCTCTACTATATAAAACGGATATTTATATCTAATATCATAATATTTTCTAAAATAATTTCTAAATAGATTCATAGATAGAAATAAATGTTCCCCGCGTTAGCCTACTTTCGTCGTCTTAAGAACATGTTAAACATTTTAAGTACCGTCAGTCGGGGGACTTTGCCCGAATTTCAGATTAATTTAAAAATTTAAGAAACATTCCATACTTCTCATTAAAAAAGAAAAACTCCTACATATGGTAGATGAGCTTTAGAGTCGATTATTAATTTGTTTGGGTTTTTATTTCACACGTTTTTTTTTTAAAAAAAAAAAGGTGGTGAGCAAAGTCAACCCTAACTAGGAGTAACTTTGCCCACACCTCGTTTTCCCTACAAGCTGGAAACACGTCCTTGAGTAAAATGGAGGAGAAAATGACAACACATCCCATGAAAAACTTGTTTAATGACACAAATGTGCAAGCATTTTTTCTTTCAAGAAAATACTGACTGTTGAGATATTGAACAGAATTAAAAATACTCACTGAACTTAATATTGCAAAATAAAATTAGAAAAACTGTATATACCTGTTCTCTCCTTGAATGGTAGAGAGTTCTGAGTACCACATCAGATGGTGAAATACCTGCTTCAACCTTCAGAGATGCAAACGTAAATGATTTTCTTCAATCAAATGTTTTTAATCGGAAACATTAAAATCACCATCTTCACAGATGTTAATTATTTTTACCATGAAAGATTTTATAGATTTTTTTCCCAAAACTTTCACTAACATGAAATCTCCAACTGCTGAAGTTATAGTCGGTGACTGTTGTTCCATTTCAAGATCCTCATCGAGTTCGGTCTCACTTGAACTGCTCGAGTCATGAAGAGAAAGGTCGCCATCGTCTTCTTCACTGCTGTCGTTGGTCACCGATATTTGTTTTTTCTGGGGAAGTCATTCTGAAATCGAAGGACCTGGGAAAGTTGTTAATTACAAATCTTCTGCATAAATCGATTTTCAAGAAGGAAAACACAAGCGAAAACTGAAACGTCTAATGGTTGGCATAGATGGGTTGCGGCGGTCAGAAAATCAACTTAATGTCCTCTTTTCCACAGCACTCTATCATCTCATGGCTCACGTGACTGCTCAAGATATCGCTGATGATGCATTTCGTGCTGTTCCTGCATTTGTCCCATGGCGAAACTATCTTCAAAAACCATTCCTTGAAATTAGGGCCATAAAACCATCCGCTTTTTGTTCTTCCATAATAAGTCCCTGGAGGTCGTCATTTCGTCCAAGATGTTAACAGGTGTTCTGTTCTATAGACGACAAAGGAACAATTCGGCTGCTGCAGAACCGGCAACAATGCAAGCCAGATGGAGTGCGTCACAGAGAAATACATTATTCAGGTTAGTCTCGTCAAAATTAAGGATATTTTTCTTTAGTACACCTCTTAAGGCATTGAAGATGGTCAAAATATTTGACAAGTGAGTCGACTCTCACTGAAGCTCTGGCTCGGGATATGTTTTGGCACTGTCTAATAGTTAAGTCATCTCGGTGGCGCTCTATAAAAGAAGAACTCAACTACACTTCTGTAAGTAACCGGAACTAACCTGATATCGATTAAACATAACGGCATCCCCCAATCAGCCCACACCAGGAGCTGTTGGATGATTTCCTTTTCTTCTTGAGCTGGGAGTACACTCTGTCCACCAATAGATTTAATATGCAACCGTTTTATTTTATTTCCTAGAGCTTTCCTGGGAATATTGAGCTTGAATTTTTTGATCATAGTCTGAATAGAAAGAAAGTTTTATCAGTTAGGTTAACACTTTTCATTGTGATATTTACCAAAAATTGAGGGGTCACATTGCCCAGCGAAATAACACTGATCTAATAAACGTAAAAAATGAAAGCAAAGCATCGTCAATATCTTCATTACATTCGTAACGAATAAATATAAACAACAGCAGTTACTTGCTTTATCATTTGGCTGGGCGAGAGAAAGTTTGAAGACCATATAATTCACTTAACTTCAAGCCTTGATAAACATTCGGCCTGGATCAAAGATAACCTTCAGGAACACTATTTTCTCACCTCTGGCGGGCTCGCCACTGGTTGTGAAATATGTAATCACAATAGCAGGATAAATTCTTTTTTCAAAAGTGGGCAAAGTGCCCCGGGTTGACGGTATGTTGTAATATTGTAAATTATAAATCAACACGATAACTCCCGGCTATAGAGTTTTAGCATTTCAAGTTATAACCTTTGAAAAAAATTGAATTAGCAAATCTGTTTAATACTTTGCTTTAAAAGGGACACTTTGTTTATAATCTTCGGATTTTACCTCTACTTTCAAACATTGTTGCTTATCTAAGCCTATTATACATACCTAATCTTCTAAAACATCCTCTTAGTATGCTTCATACCTTTGATTCATTTGTGTAACTGTGTTATAGACGGGGTTAAAACTTCTCTAGGCCTTAAATACGTTTTCCAGAATATGTGATGCGGTTTACAAAAAAGCAAGTTGCAAGTTATCTCTCTCTTCCTGCGTGTCTTCTCTACAGTCTGGAATTCAATAGTTCATTTTATTCAAGTTATTTTGTCATTTTAATCTTCAAAACTCTCGTAATTATTTTGAGTTATCTTCCAGTAGTTGTTAAGTAGGTCTCGAGTCAGGTTTGCCGAAAAAGTGTTACTGTTTGTCTTGGTCACCTAGTCCAATTATTATTATTTATTATTTAATAGCTTTTGCAGTGCGCCTTTAGGAATACCAAGACCTGTACTCTATTTGTGATCCAACCCTTGCAGGCTCGTTCAGCACTTGGTTCCTTTAATATTCCCAGGTAAATCGTCTTTTTATTTTTTACCAATCATATATAATACTTTTCCGCTATTGTGTTTGCAGTTCTACAGTGTTTAAATTCATAAATACAGACTTTCGAGAAAGCTCGCCAACAGCGTAAAAATAGCAAATTAGTTATATCTCATGTCCTTCCTAAGTAGGTTAATACAAATATACATAATGTCATTACAAGGTACATACTTTAACAATGCGTGTTAAATTTTAATAAGGTACTATGTCAGCTTACTAGCTTGACTTTTCTCTGCAAATACTGCTAGATGCTTCCCTGCCTCCCAAAGAGACCGCAATAGAAGTATTCTGAAACAGAGACTCTGATCAGGTAAAAAATTCTTTTCATTAATTCTTTGAACTGGATCATGTTATGTATCTTTAGGGACGCCTGAATCAAAATATGCCTATAGATATAACTTGAAATGGTAGATGAATTATGGGAAAAAATTTTTATTTTGATATGTCCTTATTTCACCATGAATTATTAACGCTATAGAAAGACATCCACGTAGAACAAAACGTAACCGCAGAATTAAGCCGGCTGGCTACTAAAGACAACTTTAAATGTACCTCGTCTTGTGTCTCAGAGATGCGGCGCAAGTGGAAATTGTATTATGTTCGTTATGCGTCGACTTTTTGTTTTACTTGTTGGTCTTTCTGTAGTTATATATTTTGTGACTCCTGCCAGTAATAAATTGTATTTTTTATTTTATTCCACTTTCATGTTTCTTTCGTATTATCTTCACCAAATTCGGATATCGTAACTTCAAACTATAAGTAATTTTATAAATAGATTTCTTTTGATATTCTAATCTATGATAACTTTATTGGCTCAGCTCAATTATATTGACAAGCCGAGAGGCGCTCGATCTTAATGTAGAACCGAGCAACAGACCCTTCTAAAAATGAAAAAATTAATGAAATAACTTACCCAGCAAGTACATAGTTTTAAAATAAACACAGAATTTGCCTTGCTTTTACTAAAAAGTAACCTAGTTTTATTATTAAAGCTCAGTATTTTACACAATACGTATTTTATGATTAGATATTAATAAAACGAAGTTGAACTCAAAACTTGGAAAAATGCTCATAATACTATCAAAATTATATAATATTCAACAATTGCCAGCCCTTTTATCCTCACTATTCTGTTACCATAACAAAAAAGATAAAATTTTTAGGTTCCTCGACTCCAAAAACCGAAACATATAACATGATATATACGAAGGCACAACCCTTTCCCCTACTTTTTTCAGCCCTTATTTGTTTTACTACTTTATATCCTATATTTATATTTTAAAATTTGCCCATTATCCCAAACAAAAACCAGAAAAGTTTCACATAATACTTAGAAAGCTGTACAATATTTAACTACTCCCACAACTTCCACCTTCGTCCTCTCTTAAAATTAGAAATAATAAAAAAATAAAATAATCGGTGAATTCCTCGACTTCCAAAATCCTGAAAATACCTTATAATACAATACATACGAAGATACTCTTTTAACTTCCTTCCAAACCTATTTAACCCCTTATCCTTCTTCGTCCGGATTGCATTTCGATTCCGAACGTCGTGACCTCTCATGTAACCGTGCTTGCCACGCTCCTCTACTCCTCATGGTCCTCCGCCCTGTGCGTGACGTCATTAAGCAACATGTTTGTTAATTTCTGATGATGAGTTTTTCGATGCCATCTCGTCTAACAAGGTGACCAAAAAATTTAAAAATTTGCCTTTGAATGATTGAAAGCAGGCGTTCAGTTACTTTGATCCCCAATTCCTTCACAATGAAATCGCTTTTAACCTCTTATACTTTTATACTATTAGGAATTCTCATTACATTATTGAAACTGTGCAATATTAAACAAGTTCCGCCCCGTTTACCCCCTTTCTCTGTTCAAGCTGAAAATAAAAGTTTTTTTTATCTCAAAAAAAAACTATACTCACTAAATTCTAGTTGAGATTAGTAAGGAGAAAATAGAGAAATTATTATAAAAACTTCCTATATTACGAAAACAACTTGAGGTGAGTTTTAAAAAACGATGCACTATCGTCGTTAAAATGGCATACTATTTTTTCATAAATCAAAATTCACTCAGTTAGTTATCGTCGACAGTTTAAGGTTCCTAGTTATGACGTCAGTAATCAAAAATTTATAGAAAGTATATTTCTTTATAGATTTTTAAAATGTCAAATCCGATTTGCTTGGGTTTTGATAAATGCCAACGTAAATCCATGATAATTAAATGATCATAATTAAAGATTTCTTATTTTCTCAGCACTAACTTTTTTTCTAATAATTATAATATTATCTTGACAGGGTCAAATTTTTCAGATCGAAGAGGGTTGAAATAAGTTGTTCGATTTAAAAGTTTTTATTCATATGTATTAGATTTACTAGAGATGTAGGCAAGATAAAGGCATGGAGATCTACATATTTACTGTAGTTTGAATTCCCTTACATTAAGAGCTTGATGCATCGAATATACTACAAGATGAATTTAATTTCTTTTGTACATCTAAATGAAAGTATTTGGATCAGATAAGAATATATAGAAGTCGTTATTTGCCCCTTCCGTATATCTTAATTTTGAGAATGGATTGAGTGGATATTAATACTGATAGAGGACTGAATTAAGATAATTTTTGTATGTCTTTTGAAAATAGTCTCTACAGTTGTTCAAAATTTGGTTGTACTATTTTTTTTTGGCACCATTCATTTTGGAATTTTAATTCAGCTCAAAAAATGAAAAAATACTGAAGAGTTATTTAGTTATTGAAATAAAATTAATTTACGTACAACCGTTGCGTCCTGAAAGAAAGAGCAGGAGTTTACTGAGACACTACACATTTATATAAAAAAAGGTATATTTATTGACAAAATAAAAATTCCTAATTTTATTACACTCCTAAAAATTACTTCTACTAAATAAAACCCCTTAAGCTAGAAGAGTGTACACTATGGCATAGAGTCTTTAGATTAGGGTTACTAAGTTTTAATAAAAGGCTTGATTAAACTCGATTTTAAAAGTTTTTGAAATTAACTCCGCGAATTACACGTGTAGAATAGTCGATGGAAACGCACTTGTAGACAGAAAGTCAGATTTTTAGACTGGTGTACTTATGACTTACGATTGGTTTCTTCTCGTGGGTTTTCCATAAGTTACCTGGCCTTTCCTGGTGAGATCTCATAAAAAATATTGTCTCAGCCATCACCATCCTAGTTTCATTTGGGCTGCTAAACACTTTTTGATCCGAAATGTCTGAGGATGAGTAGGATATTTCAAGAAAGGAAAAAGCCATAAACTTGAGAGTTAGAAACCGTTACTGCACTACCACATCACTAAGAAACACTACTAATTTCTTATAACATAACTTCCGATTATTCAAGAAACTTAAAAAAAAAATTTAATAACAAAAAAAATAAATAAAAATTTTTACCTTTTAAAATAATTACTTCGTAACACTAACAAATTAATTATACAAGTTTTGTAGGAACACTGTCAAAAATCGAATTTTGTCGAACCTTACTTAAAATGTACAAATTTTAACATCTATAATGCACTAAAATTTAATTTTTTCATGCTTGGTTTAAGACAATATCTTCTTCTTCCCATGCCTTCTCCTAATGGAGGTTGGCGACCACTTCTCTAAATGTTTTTTCTGTCCCTCACAACATAAAACAACTCCCCTACATTCATGCCGGTCCATTCTCTGATGTTTCTCAGCCAAGACTTTTTCTTTCTTCTGACACCCTTTCTACCATTAACTCTTCCCTGCATGATAGTTTGCAATAGTGAATATTCGTCGTTTCTGAGTACATGACCTAAGTAAGATGTTTTTCGTACTTTTATGATTGTCAAGAGTTTTTGACCTATCCTTCGTAGAACTTCCTCATTAGTGATCCAAGCTGTATATGGAATTTTTAATATTATTCGATAGAGCCACATTTCAAATACTTCTAGTTTCCTAGAAGTGTATTGCTTCAACGTCCATGTCTGAACTAAATACAAAAGTTGAGACCACACGTAACATTCCAAGAAATGTAATCTTAGAGCGAGGAATAAGTTTCTGTTGCAGTATATTGTCTGGAATTTTAAAAATGGTTTTCTTGCAACCTCTATTCCGCTTTTAATTTCAGTGTCTTGGTCAATTTCGAATGTGATGTAGGTGCCCAAATACTTGTACTTTCCTACACGTTCTATTTGTTTTTCATTAAGGAATAATTGGTAATTGGTGGTTTGATGTTTAGAAACAACCAAAAATTTTGTTTTTTTCGTGTTTATCGTCAGACCCATTTCTACACTTTCTCTATTCACATTGTCAACCAATGCTTGCATGTCCTCTACCGTTTTTTATGTATTTTCAGTTGTTTAACAGATACTAAACGTTTAATTTTGAGGAATTTCCAAAGTAAATAAACTATATTAACAGCTGATGGTCAAAAACATCAGATGTCTTTCACGTGATAAACAAGCTGTTTCTCTGGGTACGTCCACGATGACTATAAATTGGTCTTGTTTGGTTGAATTGCCATACTGGATCGACCGGTTGCTAAGATGTAAGTAGTAAAACGACGTGAGAAGCGAGCCTTAGTGGCTCTTTGGTGGTTCGAAGCCTTTCCATTTTTTTTAATGTTATGTTATTTATATATTTTATATGGCTAATAAGACATTACCTACTGTAAGCACTACGTAGCGCATTGATTAAACCAAGTATAGACCCATAGTTTCTCTTAGTAATTGGTTAAATTTTAGATAGGTATCACCTAGTTTAGCTGCAGTAGACGTCAACATTTTCTTATCTTAATAGCAATAGACTTTAAATTTTGTTTTAAATAGTGTAATACACTTGATGTATAACAACTAGTACTTTTCCAGAAAATGCAACTGTATGAAGAGAGAGAATAGGCACGTGAGACCATCCTCCGTTGTATCATTAGTTTTCTCAAGTCCCATCTACTTGAATTTTTGAAATCCAAAACTCTTCTAGTTTAATCATTAGACAGATCCTACCATAATGGCGATATGAATAATGAACTTCAAATAACCTTTTCCAAATTTTCATTTGGGCTATTCGTTTCTTAATTTTGTTTATTACTTTTATAAATATTTATTGCTTGCAGTTTAAATCATAACCATGATCAAATAGAAATTCTAAAAATGCCTATAAAGCATAATACACAAAAAAAAAGCTTGTGATCAAATGTCAGTGTCAAAATTACTTAACAGATGAGGTTCTATTATATACAATTATAAACAAAAAACTGCGAACGTGTAAAAATTGTAATATAAAGTGTTGTTTAGTTCATTTAGTGATAATGTCACGCACAACATAGGATATTTAAAATAGCTGACTTTATTTAAATGTCAAAGCCACTTGTTAAGGGGCAATGACTCCCAGAATCACCGAACTTGCTTTCAATTAGTGGAAATTTTTTTTTTCAAATTTTCACTTGCAAAAATCTTTGTTTCTTATTATATTGGTGAATAGTACATGACGTTTTTTTTTTCCACTATCAGAATTTAATAAGATATATCAAGTAATGATCAAGTCAATTACGAGCTTGCTTTCGCTTGTAATCAAGGAAACTCTTTTGACATAATACATAAGAAATTATGGTTAAATATTATTTTTACTACAAGTGCATTATCTATTATTATTTTTTTAAATTTTTAAAATGTTTCGAATTGAATATGTTTCCATATGGCCCCACGAGTCACCCATTTCGGTATATGCAGTGAATATCATAATATATATATATATATATATATATATATATATATATATATATATATATATATATATATAAATAAATAAATAAATATATATATATATATATATATATATATATATATATATATATATATATATATACATATATACATATCTGTATATATATTCACTTCAATACCGAACTTTTATCTTAATTTGATAATGAAACTTGCACTACAAGAGATTTTTTGTTAAAATAACGTAATGCCAGTCAGTTTGAGAGAAGCTATGTTTTATGTATGGTCATTTTTTTCCTAAGTTTATTACCATTTAAGGAAAATACATAATGCATAGAACTAATTGTTTAAACTTGCCTAATAGATGTATTACAATAAGTAAAATACCTATTTCTTTGAGATTTATTAAGAAATTATATTTTTTTCTTTTTGAGGTAGGTAAAAATTTGCGATGGCAGAAAACGATTTAATTTCAGCAATATATGACAACCCTCTAGAATAGGAAAAATTGTCTTTTAACTATAAACACTTGTACATAGAATGCAAAATAATAACAGCTATTATTTAGCAATTCTTGAGAAATATATGTATGCAATTTTGTGTCAAGCTTTCGATTATCTATAAGGAGATATCATCAAATAACTATTGTGTCTGCTTGGCTATACTAAATATGGACCTTAGTTATTACTTTGATTGATGATTACCTAAAAAAGCTTAGTACTGTTGTTAATATAAATAGGTAGCTAATATATAGCTATCTAAAAAATACATAAAATACGAAAATATGTTTCGGTACTTGGATAACTCTGACATTCATTTAGAAAGGGTTAATACCAGTTGGCAAGGGGAACGATAAAAAAATACACTGTCTGTCTAAAATAAACCTAACTTTTTAAAATGCAAGAAAACAGTTCTTAATCAACCTTTATTAGTGTGGGTCAACTTCACCACACACATACCTTACATTTAAATTTTCTAATTACACGGTAAAATAGAAAGTTATAATTCTAGTTAAGTTTTAATTATTATTATTAATTTATTGGAATATTTCAACAACATTCTTTTTTAGATATGTATAAAAAAGTAGTAATAAACAATACAAACTCCAGTACACAAAACTGGGTAGTAAAATTTGCAGCAGTAGCAGTACCCAAACGTTAGATTTTCCGTGTCCATCGAGGTCTCTAAAAAGGGAAAGAATATAAATGGAAGAAGAAAATCTATCTTTAGAGGAATTAGTAGATCAGAAAAGATTAGAAAATGATGAACTAAGAAAAAAAGAAGAAGAAGAAAAATTATCAATAGAGATGTTACTTAAAAATAGTTATTGGAAAAAGAAGGAGAAAAAAAAATTACGATTTGGAAAATGAATATTGAAGGTAGGTTGAATTTTGAAGTCTGATATTTGTTCTATTAGGTGTTCAGTTGTGGTAGCAAGAATGTGTTTATATTGACAATAGGAATATATTGCTATTAACTTAACAATGCACCATTATAATATTTCTATTAAATGGATAACCGTCTTGATTAATAAATAATACAGTTTAACGTTACAAAAGCTTAAAATATAAATAAAAAATAAAAATTTTGTCTCAATTTTTTGCATAGCAAAACCACTGCTATGTATTGGAAAGGCATGCAAATATATACAGGATCTGACCCCATTCAGTATAGATTAATGCGTGTTATTTGGGTTTTTCCAATAAAGGATTTAAATAAAAACCAATAATATATTATTCTAATGGACCAAATGATCAGTTAATTTTTGAGTTTGTTACGTAAATGACTCTAGGGAAAAAAGGACAATTTTGGAGGCCGTATAATATTAGAGATTTCGGCGATATACTATATTAGTTGTTTCAACTTATGTATTATGTTATGAGGTTTAACGAATGGGTAGAAAACAATTTCGTTTTAACTATAATATGTAATCTAATGACATAATCAAAGTTATTTCACCAGTCATTTTTAAATATGAAAAAATCAAATTCTTTTTGCTGCCTAGTTCTGATTTTTGGTAAACTCCTAGCCAATAATTCCTCAAACGATCTGTGGCTTAAACGGTCCTCAGCAGAGGGTAGGTGTGCTTTCAATATTTGGCTCACATCATTTAAAGATACTAATTGCTGTATTTGACTAACATACTGCACTAGATCTGCTATAAAAACTTTATATTCTACTCTCTTCTCTGTCGATTATACCTCGGTCAATGAGTCGTGATTCGACGAAACGTTTGGATAGATGGAGTGATAACAAATAGCTGCTAACATATGGACTACCTTTTAGAAGCTGATAATGATTTTTATATTCGTGTGCTAACCAATCCTAAAAATTGGGTTGCCTAGCGGTGATTTTGGTGGCTGTAATTGTGTACTTGTCAAAAATTTCTGTCGGCCTGTCATCAGCACAAGGTAGGTATGGTTTCAATAATGGGATCGAGTCTGCCAGAGCTACTAATTGTTGTAACTTACTGGTATAATGCTCTAGTACGCCTATAAGTACTTTGGGCACAGTCACAACATAAATATTTATTTTGGTTCTACTCTCTCCTTCGGCTATCCTAGTTCAGTTCATGAGTAGTGATACGACAAAATTCGTTTCGAGATGGTTTGACAAATGATAGAACAGTAAATAATTGTTAAAAATATGGCCTTTTCAAGTCAACTTCATTGATTAAAATTTCTAGGTCGAAAATTTTTATTAGTGTTAAAAATAAAACATTAAAATACTGTTGGAATGTTTTTATTTAATAATATTTAATTCATTCTTATCAATTTACTTGGATGCTGGTATATTTATTTCTTATACAATTATTATTTAAAAATAGATTGATACAATAAATTGTTCATTTTCTTTTACAAAGTGAGGATGTTCTTATAAAGTTGTTCGGGAGAAACAATTTTATAAATAAGATTATTTTAAATGATTAGGTTATTCTTCTTCTTCTTATAATACAAGACAAGGAACATGGATTGGTTCTTTGTAAATATCGTACAAAAGTAAATTTACAAAAGAAAAAATCACCTCTTTACGTTGAAAAATTTAACAAAGAGTTATATTATGGAAGACGAAGCAACAAGCCATGGTTGAAGTAACGATATTAGCGAAACAAAAGAAAGACGCGTATATCAAGTATAGAAACATAAGAACAGCAGAAGAAAGAAACGTACAAACAGGTTAGAAACAGAGTCAATGAAGCAAAGAAATTTTGCTTATAGATGGAACACAACCTTTATGGAGGGCAAAAGAAAATCTAGAATGTACTCAGGAGTAGAAAAAGAGCCATCAACGAAGAAGTACAAGTAAATTTTATATCACCTAATAAATGGAAAACCTACATGAATAATCTATTCAGTAGACAGCATGACGAGACTGACGACAACTAGGTGGAACCAGATGGCGGAGAAGAGCTATTAGGTGAAGAAGAGGAAGTATATGAAGCACTGAAAAAACTAAGGGACAGAAAAGCTCCTTATTGGAATAGAAAAAGTCTTGACAACATTACTTCAAAAGATAGTCTTATGCCAGAAAATTCCTGAAGAATAGAGGGATAGTATTATGATCCCAATATTCGAAAAAGGAAATTAAAACGACCCCGACAATTATAGAACCATTATCCTAAATAGCACTAGTAAATTACTAACTAAGATCATAACTGCAAAAGTAACAAAAAAGATCAAAATAAGCAAGGAATATACATACAGTGTGTCCCAAAAAGTTTTATACAAATGAAGAAAAAGTTTATATATATATATATATATATATATATATATATATATATATATATATATATATATATATATATATACATATATATATATATATATATATATATATATATATATATATATATATATATATATATATAGTATTCCGTGTATATAGAGTTACTGTGGATTTCTGGGATGAAAATATGACAATTTAACCCGACTTACCTTAGTCCGAAAATTCGTAAGATGCAAGGTGTCAAAGTTATACTTTTATTTTGTATTTCTTAAGTAGCTTTCTTAATAATTGCACTATTTGTACAAGAATCGGTGCTAAAAGATTCTCTGAGATGAGACATCGAAATCAGCTCACAGTTTTGTTGTAAATTGTAAGGCTTATTGCACTGTATATACTTTTAAATTGTCATAACTTTTCTACACCATTCTGTATGATATTTTTAATCAAATATTCGTATTCTCCGCCTTCTCCTGTCTAAAAAAGCTCTCCTGGTAAATGTTGCTCTGAGGAACAGTTTCCGATATATATATATATATATATATATATATATATATATATATATATATATATATATATATATATATATATATATGTATGTGTATATATATATATATATATATATATATATATATATATATATATATATATATAACTTTATTCAATAAATAATCCGATAATTACTGACGTATTTACTGCAGTATTTTTGAATTTTTTACTAGGAAGGCTACAAATCTAAACTTGAGCATATTTTTTTAGTTCCTGTTAACATTTTCAATTAATATTTTCTTTTGTATTTAAACACAGTTTACTCTTTATTATAAATGATTATTTATTTTCGCTGTATACCATCAAATATTTGAAACTTTGTATGGATATCTATGTGATGCAGAACTTTTTATCAAGAATAATTTTTTTTGTAATATGTAAGAAAAACTTTTTCTCTATTTGTCTAAAACTTTTTGGGACACACTGTATTTATGTTCCTCGCTTATTTTGATATTTTTTGTTACTTTTACACTCATGTTCTTGGCTAGTAATTTACTAGTGCTATTTAACAGGATAACGGTTCTATAATTGTCGGGGTCGTTTTTATTTCCTTTTTTGAATATTGGGATCATAATACTATTTCTCCAGTCCAGGAATTTTCGGGCTTAAGACTATCTTGTGAAGTAATGTTGTCAAGACTTTTTCTATTCCAATACGGAGCTAATCTGTAATTTAGTTTTTTCATTGCTTCATGTACTTCCTCTTGAGGCATATTCTCTTCTTCACCTAACAGCTCTTCTCCGCCATCTGGTTCCATCTGGTTGTCGTCAGTCTTTTCCTGCTGGCTACTGAATAGATTGTTCATGTGGGTTTTCCATTTATTAGGTGATATAAAATGTACTTGTACATCTTCGTTGACGGCTCTTCTTCTACTCCTGAGTACATTCGAGATTTTCTTTTGCCCTCCATAAAAGTTGTGCTTCCTTCTACATATGAGCAAAACTTCTCCCAATGTGTCTTCTTTATATTTTTTATTGCTTCATTGACTGTTTCTAACCTGTTTGTATATTTCATATTCTTCTGCTGTTCTTATGTTTCTATACTTGATATACGTGTCTTTCTTTTGTTTCGCTAATATCGATGAACCATGGCTTGTTGCTTCGTCTTCCATAATATAACTCTTTATTAAATTTTTCAACGTAAATAGGTGATTTTTTTTGTAAATTTACTTTTGTATGATATTTACAAAGAACCAATCCATGTTCCTTGTCTTGTCTTATAAGAAGAAGAAGAATAACCTTATCATTTAAAATAATCTTTTTTATAAAATTGTTTCTCCCGAACAACTTTATAAATACATCGTCACTTTGTAAAAGAAAATGAATAATTTATTGTATCAATCTATATTTAAATAATAATTGTATAAGAAATAAATATACCAGCATCAAAGTAAATTGATAAGAATAATTTAAATATTAATAAATAAAAACATTCCAATAGTATTTTAATGTTTATTTTTATCACTAATAAAAATTTCCGACCTAGAAATGTTAATCTATGAAGTTGACCTTGGTTCATTTGTTTTAATAATAATTTTGTTCAAATTACTTTTAGATAAGCATAGAATATTTTTATATTTTAGGGTCCTAACAAGGACAGTCAATTTTCAACCTTTCTTTAGAGCTTTATTTAGATGATGATTTCTTTAAAATTAGTTAGAAGAAGAAGAAGTGATAAAAGAACTTATTATCAATAGCAATATTGTTGACATTCCAAATTCCAAAAAATTAACCGTTTTAGCGATGCAGATTATTAAATTTCAAACGCAAGAAATTTCTCAGCAAGACACAACAATTAGTATAGTAAAATACAAGAATTAGTGTCTCTAACTGATATGAACTCGAAATCTGTTCTCTGCCGTTAACTATCCAGGACAGGGATCTACAAAGGAATTCTTGGCAGGGATTCAATCCCAGTTTACCAAAAATAACCGCTAGGTAGCGCAGTCACTAAGGTTTATTCAATTTATGCATATAAAAATCAATATCAACTACCGAAATTAAATAGAGTCCATATTTTTAGCAGTTATGTACTATTCTATCATTTGCCAAACCATCTCGTAACGAATTTTGTCGTATCACTACTCATAAATTGAACTAGAATAGCCAAAGGAGAGAGTAGAACTACAGAAATTATTTA